>OX411748.1:21382209-21982209 GCA_948252205.1 Orthosia incerta
AAATATCAAATCAAATCAAATATTTTTTATTGACAAATAAATTGTTTACCTACACCAAAATAATTGAAGCCCTGACTTCTGAGCTAGGCAAAAACCTGTGTTACAGAAGTCAGTCCCATTGTTGACGCTTGTTTACAATATTAGTGACAAAATAAATATATTAAAATCATGCTCAAACTAAGATAAAAATAAAAATAAATTAAATCTGAAAAAAGTGAAGTCAAAGTAAATTCCAAATTGCAATAAAATCAAATAAAATTAAAATCAATATAAATTCAAAATTACAATAAAATTAAAAAGAAATCACAGTAAAATAATGTCAATATAAAATTTCAATAAAATTAAAATAAAATAAATACAAAATTGCAATAAAATAATATAAAATAAACTGAAATTGATTCCTAATTGCAATTACATGAAAAAAAAGTTAAAATCACAGTAACATAATGTCAAAATTCAAATATTCAATTAAAAAATAATATTAAAATAAACTCAAAATATAATAAAATCAAAATTACAATAAATCCAAATTATGTTTAAAATTCTGAAGACAGTTTGTGAGTGTTTGTGTGTGTGTTTGATGGTAGTTAATATTGTACATACGAATGCAAGAAATAAAAGGATTTTTATTTTATTTTATTTTTATTTACGTCTGCACGTGACGAAGGCACAAGCTTACTCTTGATACTCCAAAAGTTCTCGGAATGGAAAGCTTACAACGTCCAACGTCCCAGACGAAACTACAAACTTCTCCATCTATATCTATACTAATATTATAAAGACGAAAGATTTGTATTTTTTGTATTTTTGTATGTAACGAATGAACTTTAAAACTACTAGACCGATTTCAAAAATTATTTCACCGCTGGGAAGCTACACTATCCCCGGGTGACATAGGCTTACTTTTTATCCCTGTATTCCCTCGGGAACGGGAACTACGCGGGTGAAACCGCGAGGCGTCCACTAGTTATATTATAATACGCTACACCAAAACAGTCAAAGGAACTTCTGTAACTGTGACGTAATATTGTTATAGTCTATTATTGTTCTCGCCAAACTTCTTGGCCGCCCTGAAGTTGGCTACAGTGGCTGCCCAGTAGTAAATCTCATATAAAAACAATTTGGAATCGAACCTAGGACCTCTTGCTCAGCAGTAGCGTTTGCGATGCGAGACTGTCGACTTTCGTGTTGAATTCGTCTCCTTCTACGAGTAGGTGTATCATCTTTTGCACAATCTATCATTCGTTTCTTTAATTTCCCTCTACTTTTAAAATCGTCCATATATTAATTTATATTCATAGCATTACTCACGACGTTTTCCTTATCATACCAATTCTGCCCATACAAATTGAGATATAATAAAAGCGTGGACGTGACTCGATGCACTTAGAAGGACAGTTTACCTGCTGTTATAAATACATATAGTTGAAACCGACACAGTTAGTTTAAAAAAACCGGCCAAGTGCGAATCTGACTCGCGCACAGAGGGTTCTGTATAAACAGCTTCAATCAACAAAATAAATTGGTAACATTACTAACCTTCATAAACAATTAAAGCACCCAATATTGCTCTAACGAAGGGACACAATTTAACTTTGCCATTTGAAAACTGTTATCCCCATACCTCAATATATACTTTTTTTTACTTTTACAACTACATTTTATAAGTTGGCAGTAGTAGTACTGCGGTGAATTTTTCCACATATCCAAAAGCAACGGCAGGGCCCCTCTGCCAGCTTGATTATAACAAAAATTTGCAATTTAAAGCTTAATTATACCGAAACGGATCCCTAAATCGAAAAAACTGACCAAGAGCTAGTCGGACTCGCGCACGAAGGGTTCCGTACCATTATAGCAAAAAACGGCAAAAAAAACACGTTTATTTTATGGGAGCCCCCATCTTAATATTTATTTGATTTTGTGTTTATTATTTTTTGTTATAGCGGCAACAGAAATACATCATCTGTGAAAATTTCAACTATCTAGCTATCACGGTTCATGACATACAGCCTGGTGACGGACAAACAGACAGACAGACTGACAAATGGATCGCGGAGTCCTAGTAATAGGTTTACCCTTTAGGTACAGAACCCTAAAAATGGTTTTTACAACTTGTAATATTTCTGAATGGCCTATCTAACGATACCCCATACCATGGGATAGACGAGGGAAAAACCCGACGTTACGTGTACAGGAGGTACCCAAAAAAATATTGTTTTCATGATTTTATTTTACCATTTTGTCGGCGTGATCAATATGTATATTCATGCCATATTGTAGCGTTCTAGTACTAGTCTCTAACTGCCAGTTTCCCAGTTCTCTTTATTTTTTATTTGTTATAGGCTCGCGTTTGACCACTATGTCGCCTGATGTTAAGGGATGATGTGGTCGAAGGTGAAGCACGCTTGCCTAGAAGCAACCTATTCACTCTTGACTTGAAGACCCCTAGGTTGTAGCTATCAGGAAACAAAGACGCCGGTAGGGAATTCCACTCCTTAGCTGTACGCACAATGAAAGTATTTTCAAAACGCTTTGTGCGTATGGGTGGGATATCCACCATGTACTGATGGCGCATTGCCGTACGTCTTGTAGTCCGATGATGGAAAGGGCTAGACGGAATCAAATTGTGCAGTTCCATCGCACACTCTCCGAAATGTAACCTATAGAAAACCGACAGGCTGGCAACTCGTCGTCGGTGTTCAAGGCTCTGGAGCTTTTAGTTGACCAGCGCATCGTTGCCGATAAGTCTCTTGGCCCGTCTGTCAATCGACTCAAGTGCATTTAGTTGGTACCTGGCAGATCCGTCCCAAAGTGAGAGCAGTACTCCATGCATGACCGAACTTGCGCTTTATACAAGTTGAGCAGCTGTTCAGGCGTGAAGTACCGTCTCACCTTCGCAAGGATCCCCATCATTTTTGCAGCCAATTGAGCCTTTGCCTAAATGAAAGGACCAAAATTGAGGGTCGATGTCAACGTAACACCAAGAAGGTCGAGGTGGTCCGTTATCGACACGGTTACACCACGGAATGATGGAGCCGGGTGGAATTGGCTCTTTTTTGCGGAAAAAAGACACGCCTGGGTCTTAGCAGCATTGAAACTTACCAGATTGGCATTGCCCCATTCGGAGACTGCCTCCAAAGACAGGTTCAAGCGCTCAACCATGGCCTCCCGAAGAGACCGAATTTGAGGCCCGGTAGCCCGTGCGCTAGATACATCTCTCAGGAACAGTACTGTCGTCTGCATACCCAAAGGTTCCGGGTTTTAGCAGGTCATTAATGTGCAGCAAGAACAATGTTGCCGAGAGCACTGACCCCTGAGGGACTCCGGCGTTAATACCTATCTGACCGGACGAGCAGCCATCAATTACCACTCGGATGGACCGATCCCTCAGGAAGTCTGCAATCCAGTCACACAGACCACTAGGCAGACAGACTGAAGGAAGGAAGCTTACCAATAAGGCTCTCGTGCCAGACCCTATCAAAGGCCTTCGATATGTCAAGGGAGACAGCAAGCGCCTCCCCGTGTTTCTCGATGGCCTCACTCCAGATTTAGATGGCATACGCTAGAAGATCCCCAGTTGACCGGTTTCGGCGGAAGCCGTATTGGCGGTCACTAAGGAGGTCGTTGTCTTCTAGGTATGCCAGGAGCTTATTATTCAATACACGTTCCATACAGAGGATGGACGTTACTGATATGGGTCTGTAGTTGGCCGGGTCAGCTCGAATACCCTTCTTGGGCACGGGCTGAACGTTAGCTTGCTTCCAAGCCTTCGGCACTTTTCCAGTCACCATCGAAAGGCGATATAGGCGTGTCATGATAGGAGACAATTCAGGCGCACAAGTTTTAAGTACAATTGCTGGTATCCCGTCCGGGCCACTAGCCTTGTTCACGTCAAGGTTACTCAGCACCCTACAGACCTCCCTCTGATGGATGCGAATGTCCGACATACTCGTCTCACATCGAACAGCAGAAGGAGGGGGCCGCGCGCCATCAGTATTCAGACGCGAAGATTCCGTTCCATACAAGTTTGCCTTGTCCTCAGCGGAGTGGGTCAGCGACCCGTCGGGTCCCAGCAGTAGTGGTAGTGAGGGGCGACAGAAGTTTGATTCAACCGATTTAGCCAGGGACCAAAACGCCTTGCTACCTGCGGGGTGTGAAGCAAGTTTGTCCCCGATCCTGCTAATGTGGTCAAACCGTGCCCTTCTCATCGCCTTTTTGCAGGACTTGGCAGCCCTGTTGAAGGCTCTCTTCTTCTGACTCACGTCCCTTGCCTTGCGCACACGGGCGTCGACCCATGCTAGGTACGCCTTGTGTTTAATCACGTTTGCGCGGTCACACTCGGCACCAAACCATGGACGGTCAACGCTGGACACAGTTACATCAGAGAACGGAATGTAGTACTCCATCCCCTGACGCAACACATCGGTCACTGCGTCAGCGCATGACGATGGGTCATCCGAAGAGAAGCAAGTGGGCCGCCAAGGATAGCATGCGAAGAAAGATCGCATACCATCCCAATCTGCTGACTTGTACCGCCAAACCCGCCGGGTGCCCCTTGGGCTTGGATCGGGCGGGGAGTAGACGGATACAGATTTCACCAGACAGTGGTCGGAACTACCCAAAGGTGATGATACCGACACTGAGTATCGGTCTGGATCAGTTGTCAGCAGAAGGTCCAAGCAATTGGCTGTATGTGAATCAACATCCGGCACCCTCGTAGCCCGGCATGGACCAGCTGGGTGAGATTTAACGCAATCGAAAGATTTCGCATCTCTCGTCCAGCGTGGTCAGTGCACTGGTATGGGAAGAGCCAACCTGGTGGTGGGCATTAAAGTCCCCCAGTAACACTAGTTGGGCGGAGGGGTATCGTAGCTGAGCCACATCAGCCGCCTCACTCAAGTACTGTGTGAGCCTGGTTGTCTCCAGATCACCGCTATGCGATCGGTAGACACAGGCATAGATGATCTTATCCAGACCTGTTTCCACTAGGGCCCATAGCACTGAGTAATTTCTTCTACTGAGTAAAGTCTTCAAGGTCACGGAGACGCCGATAGCAGATGTGGTCCCGGGCGTACATGCATACACCAGCGCGTGGCTTGAACATGTGCTCCAGGGTATACCCTGGGTAAGATAGGTACGCCACGTCTGACGGGCATCCGATCTGCGTCTCCGTAAGGAAAAAAAGTGCTGGTTTCTCAGTCTCGAGGTGGTGATGGACTGCGACAAGGTTAGAGTGCAGACCTCGGATGTTGCTGAGGTGCACTTTATGTGAGAGTGAGTGCTGCCGCTGTTCAGCTTTTTTTCTCTTGTTCCTTGGCATTTTAAGTGAAAAAGGAGGGAGAGGAGAAGGAAGTAAGATGAGGTCCCACGCTTGCAACCTACAGACACGCGCCGATAGGACGCCATCATTGGGGGACTGGTCTGGAGACTGCGGGGACGCCCGAGCCCCCCCAGGAATGTCCATCGGGCACTCGCGTCTGGTCGCCAACCAGCACGATGGCGCATTCCGGGATTTTTCGACAGTTGGCGGGGCAGCCTTTCATGTGTGGCTGGCACACTACTTGGGCCCCCAACTACCTGCGGTCGGCCAGCGGCGCACCGTGCCTCGGATCCCGCTACCCTCCGCGACCAGTCTCCCGATACGTCCATAACAGCGCGAGTCAGGCCGGCCTGCTTGCAGTGGAGCAACTATCGCGACCCAACTCCTCTAGTGGCTGCACCGAGCATCATACCGGAACACGACTAGGCCGCTTGTCGGTACGTCTTTGCCCGGTGGGTGGTCGCAAGCCTTCGGCCGAAGCCTACCACCAGTTTGTCACCTGATTTGCACCACCCGGGGACCACGTGTAGGGAATCGACTGGGGTACACTCCTACGGACGTGGGTGACTCAGCCCCCAACAACTCTCAATATCGGGTTGTTAACGTAATCCAGAATTAATCGCCTGTTAATTCTACTTTCAGTTTCTCAAGCCCCAAATGTGACAGGCATTTAACAATTTGTCACAATTGACAAAAATCTCGAATTAACCACATGTTACAGCAGTTTTGGGTTTCTGAGAACGTTTTTCAATGTTAATCTCTTGTCAACGAGCCTAATTTATAATTATTGAAAATTGGTCGATTATTCGCAGAATAAAATAAATGTTATGATTTTAAAGGCTTATATTACGATAAAAAGATAATAGGGGTCGGTGAAAACTATGGTATGGATTGAGTTATAAACAATATGTTAATTTAGATCAATTATTTAATTAACAAGATTAAAAAAAAATAGGATATTACAAACTTTTAAAAACATTATAAAACTTGACACAATTTTCAAAAATAGTTTTTTTTTTGTATTTATGTAAATATAAATAAAAACAACAAACTGTTACTGACTGTCCTGGGAATCGAACCTTCCTCACGCGCATTTATGTTGCCTGTACCCTGTACTTAGTACTTACCAAGGTCAGTTTCTAGATAGGTTTGTGTTTAACTTGAAGCGGCTGGGGTGGTGACCGCGCCAGGGTAAGCAACACTTACCAAGGTCAGTCTTGGGATGGGTTAACACTTTTTTTTGATCGCTTGTTTTTGGATAGGTGACCCTGCCGGGGTAAACAACATCTACCAAGGTCAACCATCCAAAAAATAGTGGTCATCCATCCCAAGACTGACCTTCGTAAGTTTTGCTTGCCATGGCGAGGTCAGCCATCCAAAACAAACGAATAAAAAAAAGCGGTCACCCATCCAAAGACTAACCTTGGTAAGTGTTGCATAACCTATCCAAAAACAAGCAAACCCATAAAAAGTGGTCACCCATCCAAACACTGAACTTGGTAAGTGCTGCTTACCCTGGCAGGGTCACCCATACAAAAACAAGCGAACCAAAAAAAAGTGGTCACCCATCCCAAGACTGACCTTGGTGAGTGTTGCTTAACCTGTGTGGGGTCACCTATCCAAAAACAAGCAAACCCAAAAAAAGTGGTCACCCATCCAAACACTGAACTTGGTAAGTGCTGCTTACCCTGGCAGGGTCACCTATCCAAAAACAAGCAAACCAAAAAAACCTGGTTACCCATCCAAAAATCGTCCTTGGTTTGCTTAACTTGGCGGCTTCACCAACCCAGCCGCTAAAGATAAAATACTATTTAAAGTTACTGATTACGTTACGTTAAGTGTTGAGAAACTCACTAACAACTGAGGGCTGGTTAATTTGTGACAAATTGTCAGCTGATTTGAGATGTGACGTCGACTTCAGAAACTGGCCCTAAGCTAAGCTGCGGACGGACGGATGGATGGACAGACGAAATGGCGAAATTATAAGGGTTCCTTGTTGACTACGGAATCCTAAAAATGGACCAACCACCACTAGCAACAAACAACTAGAAGCGCTTATAAAATTCTTTGTTAAAGCCACTCAAACCGGTAAAAAAGAACAATGCTAGGTGCAAGCAATGCTAACTATTTTCATTGCATTTCCGCATCACTCCAGGCGTCATCTCAATTAACCAGACAGCTTATAAAGCGCTTTAATCATCGCTCTATATGGTATAATGAATCTATTTAAGCTTCAGTCGTGGTGAAAACTACTTCGCTTTTGTTTATTTTATAAGCATGACTTGTGTTATAATTATGTTGTAGCGACAAATCTGTTCGACGATTAGCTGATTCGTTCAAGGTCTTATAATCATTCTACTATAGGATAAATACTATACTGTATACTTAATAGATCCTCAGTTTTATTGGTAGTGTTTGTTTCGACATCAAAAAAGTTTTATCTATTCATTTGCTTACCTATATTATGTAAGTAGTTCATTTCCTTTTGTCAATGATAAGGCGCGAATAATATTTATCGCTTTACGAATTATCATATCAAATAGGCAAATTCTACTTGACGTGAAAAAAACAGCCAATCCAGTTACTTCGGTATTTGTGTTCACATTTTTCCAGTATAATCTTATTGAGCATTAACGGTATTGCAATGACAAAATGCGTACTATCAGTAAGTAAAAATGTCATTGACATGTACTTAGGAAATACCGTAAAAACCATTGTTATTGTAGAAAGTTGTTTGTATTTAAATAAGTCTCCTCCGTCCGTACAATGCACTGCAAGTTCAATAATAACTCTTCAAAAATATAATAAAATTAATTTTATTACCAAAATTTGCATTTGCGCATAAATTATTTTTATTTACAATTAAATTCTAAGTTGCACACTTCTCACAAAACTTCCACACGGTTCCATTGGATTTTAAACAATAATAATTTACAATACAGTAGGTACTCGTATTATTTTAAACTGGTCTCGATTAGTCTCGAATCTTCTTCTATGTCACCTGTTTAGTGTCTGTTTTTGTATTTGGTCGTGAATAAATATTTCGATTCATTTTAATTTGGCATCATTGTACAATTAGTATTCTTAGAATAATCACCATGAATGACAGTCTCGTTGAAATCACACTTCGTTTTACTAATCAGATCATATTACCCACTTATTCGCAATGCTTGTAACCTTTCCGTTATCCAGGAGTTGTATGAAGATACTCTTGTGTATACCCCGGGATACTTGGTGTTTGCACAGCCCTCTCCCCAGGACACGATACCGACGAGTTGATTTCCTACCACCAGCGGTCCTCCAGAGTCCCCTTGACAGGCATCCCGTGGAGGGTTACTGCCGTAAGCGCACACCATGCCAGTGCTAATTGTAGCAATACGCAGATATGCCCGTGCACATGTAGCATGAGAGACTACGCTGACTCGAGCGGCCATCAGAACCTCAGATGACGAGCCTTCGTACTGAAAATTGCAATAAGTATATTTATTAGTTGTATTTATTTTGCTACATGTCTGCGTTTGGGTGCTCCCAGCGGAGCTCTACATCGTTGTCAATGTGGTGAAGCAGTCGACCGCCTCGGACACCATGGCTTATCCTGCAGTAGGAGCGCTGGTTGGATAGCACGGCACGCCGGCAATAATGACATCATACGTCGGGCTCTTGTCTTGGGTGCCAGCTGTTTTAGAACCCAATGGATTGGCACGCGACGATGGGAAGAGACCAGACGGGATGACCATTATGCCTTGGAAGGTGGGTAGGCCTTAGGTGTGGGATGCAACATGTGTCGACACCCTTGCGCCATCCCATCTTCTAAGCACGGCGAGCTGTGCTGGAGCAGCTGCTGCTGGTGCAGAAAACCTCAAACGGCGCAAATATAACAACCTTATTGGAAGTTATGTATTTGAGCCGTTTGGGGTTGAAACATTAGGTCCGAGTGCTCATCGAGTATTTCGAGATGTAAGCTAACGGTTAGTCGACTCTTCACGTGACCAGAGGGCTGGGCTTTTTCTTGGCCAGAGGATCAGCATTGCCATCCAACGTGGCAATGCTGCCAGCGTTCTAGGCACTTTTCACGTTGACAGTGATGTGGACGATTTTTTGACACCCTATGACCCCTGCCCTTTTTTACGCGTTCGTAGTATAATTTTATTTTTATTCAAGTGTATATATAGGTAGTTATTGTTTATCAAGTATTTGATGCTATGTAAATTTTAATTGAGATAATTGAAAAAACAAAAAGGTGTAAGATAGAGACTGGCAATTGTTTTAATTTGACTAATATTTGAATGTTATAAACTGTAAAATCGTACAGTTTGCGTCACGTTAGTCTGCTAAACGATTTTCGATGTGTAAAGGCATGACGAGCTGTTGTTTTAGCATGAGATTTAATACTGCGCAGCCATTTATTGCGGAAACTTACTTGACGCATCCTGTACAAAATGTTATCACTATCTTGTTTTGCGGTAAAAAGTAAGAAAAATAGTCTCACCGATGTAGTTCCGAACCCAGAAACTACAGCTCCAGTGCCAGGTGGTAGAACAAAATGTTCGGAAGCAATTGAAATTGGAGCGACATACTGACTAAACTCGATAGCTTTTGCAGTCCCAAGTAATGCAATGTCGTGCTCCAAGGTTGCTGAAGAAAACCCTTCGTGTACGTAGACAACGGAGACGTCGTAAGCCCTGCCTCCAGTAATACGAAACGAAGTACCGACGGTGATTCGTATGTTAGACGGCTGTGATACATATCTGAAAGTCGTGAAAAAATCGGTCTTAATTATTCGTTGGAAACAATAAACCTGCCAGTAAGAAATATTATTACAAAATTAAGGAGCTCATAAAATAATCGAAGCAGACGAAAATGTTAGAAAAGGCTCAGCAATTTCAATAAAAGATATAACAATATCATACAACAGAGAGAGATAGAGAGTAATCTATCATAATGTTTTTTTTCAAATGTAAATTACAATATACATAAGTAACATAAATATAGAGACAATTTAGTCTGGCAGATGTGTTCTAAATTTTACTAGAAATACGATGGTCTACTTATAGGTATACTTACGATTCAGCACAATGGGCAGCAGTCAAAATGCCTCTATCACTGATTACAACTGCACCACACATATGAGCCCATCCTGACAGAACCTTCTTCCTTATAGATGCCTGCCACGGCACCTCAGTGATATCCACTGCATCCCCATTCACTATCCTCGCAGATTCAGCGGTATCTAATACAGGGGCGGATAGCACATAGCTGAAGCAAACTGAAATAGAAGCAATTGTTTTTTATGAGAATTGTTTGATAAAGTTGGATTTTCAAGGCAGAGAGAGGCCAAAGAAAATATATATAGACTGTATGAGGAATTATATCAAAAGAAAAGGGAGTCAGTGATAGAAAGACGGTTGACATGGACAGAATGGAAAAAGAAAACGTGTTGCTTCGAACCAAAATGATATGAAAAAAGAAGGTGGTGATAATGAATAAACTCCTAACATCGAATAAATAACACAATAAATAAAAAACAATTGATGATAAATAACCAAAAACAAGGATTTTGTACACTCACCTAATAGAAATATGATTTCAATTGACAACTGCATTTTACCAAACAAGAATATTAACTAAACAATGCTATCGATGAGCAAGATGCCCAAATATAAGATATTTTATCTCAGATAGTCAAGATCAAGTGTTTTTTTTTATCACGGGATAAACCGTATTATTTATCTTAACACTTAAGTATGGGAAGTCTTGTTGAAAATAGTATTTTGTGCACAATTTTTGTAACATTAAATTGTCATGCCTCTGTGTCGTATGAAATTGCTTTGTATATAGAAGGAAACTCCCCAATGGATGGTTTCTCCATATTGATCTCTGTTTCAACCTATCGTTTTATATTAGCACCAGTAATCAAGTGACTTACTTCCAGCGGCAATCCGGGCATTCCCGCTTGTTATCAAGTGCTTTATCATTCATTGATAAAACGATAAACGCATAAGTAAGCAATTTATATCGTGTTGTGCCTTTTCGGTTTTTCCGAAAGGTTATTTGGTTTTGCCTAGCTATTGGAATTATTCTAAAAAACTCTTATGTTAAGTTATTCAGAGTAAAAAGAAAACGTTTCATACGATCCTTCAATCATTATTGATTTCTGAAAACAGATTTCTTGTGACGATATCCTGCAGCCTAATTGCGTAACTGAATTCGTTTTCGGGAAAGAATCGATTCTTTCCCAAAACGACTTTACGTATTGCATTTTAACTTTTGGGAAAGAATCGATTCTTTCCCAAAAACGAATTCAGTTACGCAATTAGGCTGCTGGTCATTATCTATACTAATATTATAAAGAGGAAAGATTTTTTGTTTGTTTGTTTGTACCGAATAGGCTCCGAAACTACTGGACCGATTTGAAAAATTCATTCACCAATAGAAAGCTACATTATTCCTGAGTGACATTGTGGCTATTTTCAATCCCGAAAATGGGCCCTGTGGGGTGGTCCACGGGAGCGAAGCCGCGGGCAAGAGCTAGTCTTTTCTAAATTTAGATATTTGGATCGTAGAATTCCAGGAAAAAAGATGTTGACCATTGTTAAAATTGGTCATAGGTACAGCCTGGCTTTGGCGTAGATGATCATCTAAACCTTTTATTCTATTTATAGGTACACCCTTGCTGAATACTCCAAATTTTTTGTCGTTACTTAGCACTCAGTTAAACACTTTTTTCAATTTTGTTGGAATTAGTATACTATCTCTATATATGCGTTGGTAGAAGTTTTACATGGAGTGACTGCTATCTGATCTACGGCATCTTATTCTTGGCTTATACCAATGTCCATATATTTCAGGTTTTCGACACCCAAAATTTTGGAAGATAAACATCACATCTGTTTTCGCCAGAATATTAGGCAGAGGTGGACATTTCATCCACTATGTTAAAGTCCCATGAGGGGGAGTCAATTGCTGTTAAGTAATTGAACAAATTAAGATTCCTGGCTGTTACTAGGAAAATCCTTATGAAAAAACCCAATAACACTTCAGATTTTTTATAAATTCCCAATTGTAAGACAGTTTCGTGAGTTCCATTAACCACAATTACACTTACACCATAATACTCAACACCATGACGCGTTAATTCCCCATGTTATTCTCAGGACGAGACTCGATCATAACGAGGTGCAAATTATATTAACAGCTTTTTAATACAGAACTGCCGTTGCGGCCGAGGTTTTATCGGTAATCAAACCGTTGTCCCGGACTCAGCAAATTTATGGACACATTAAACCATCGGAAATTGCTCGGTAATGAGGTTCATTGAGCATAACTTTAGTATATCGTTTAGAGGCAACATACTCGTTACTACACCGCTCATATCTGCTCTTTTTGACTGGGATTACTTATTATGGTTTGGTTTTTCTTTTGCAGGTGATTATAACAATTTTGCGGGACGTTGTGATAAGAATGATAACTTACCATATCTATCTTAACTAACGGCTGACTCGTTGTCATGCATCATGTAGAAGAGAAGATGAACTGCTATATTGAATGGTCAGACCAAATAAATGCAATTAAATGGGTAATGGGATGGGAAGAAAAAAGTACCTGACGTATACAGCCATCCATGGTAATATTAGGTCTTTATCTATAAAATTCTCGTTTTAATTAAAATAAGTTAACGTATTTCTTTTTCTATATATTTTTTTCTATTAATCAAAGTACTCACTCATCGAATCGATGCATCTTTGCCAACGCAGTAGCAGTTTATTGATTCTTAAAGAAATCAGCTGGACGGAAGGCAACAAATTCTTCAAAGGCGTTTTGTACTGCCTCTCGGGTATTGAATTTTCTTCCCGCCAAGAAATTATCCAAATTCTAGAAAATGTAGAAAGAAATCTGTAGGTGCAAGGTCTGGTGAATATGGCGGATGACGAAGAGTTTTCAAACCCAGCTCTTGTAACTTGGAGACCATCTGCTGTGCAGTCGACCGATTGACCAAAGCTGGTTGGAGATGTGCGAGCTTCTTCATAATTGTGTTCAGTTCTGCACAGTACACATCTGCAGTAATGCTCATCCCGTTCGGTAAGAAGCTGTGATGAAACACACCAAACAATGACTATCACTTTTCTAGGAGTAAGTTTTCATTTAGGACATTTTTTAGGTGCTAAACTGCTGAACCAGGATCCAACCAACTTGATGAGCGCTGTATGTCATACAGAATCCATTTTTCATCGCAGATAACAATAATAATGGTTCAAAATTCCTTCATTGTGTGCCTGTTGAGCAGTGCAAGGTACGTACGTCTCGACGCGTACATCGCGCTGGCGATCATTGAGTTCCTATTGCACCCATTTGTCAAGCTTTTTTACCTTGCCAATTTGATTTTGCCAAATGCACCAATGTTGTATTGATCTAACATTGAAAGCTCATCTGCTTCCACAATCGCCTTTAATTCGTCATTGTCGACAAACCGTCGACCTCGGAATTCATTTTCCAGGTTGAAATTTCCAGAACGGATATGGGCAAACCAATAACAGGTGGTGCGTTCGTTTGTAATATTCATTAGGTAATGGTCGTTGATGTTGAGTGCCGCTTGAGCCGCGTTGCTGCCATGTACCGTCGTGGCAGCAACGCGGCACAAGCTCCTAATCCATAATTACTCGAATTTTTAACTTAAGGCATGATGACGAAAAAAAATCATATGCGATGAAAACACAACGCTAATCAAAAAACAAATGGACTAATCTTGAAAAAATAATTCCATGTTGTTAAAATAAAATTGAGGAGCTCGTGGCTAAATAATAACAGCCGCACGGGTCGATCATCAAGGTTAAGCAACGCTTGACGAGGTCGGTCCGTGGATGGGTGACCATTTCAACATACCGAGTTTCCTCCGTGCCTCGGAAAGCACGTTAAGCCGTTGGTCCCGGCTGTTATTTGAAGATCTTTGACAGTCGTTAAGGGTGACTACCCTTAACGACTGTCTAGAAGCTTGAGATCTGACACCAGTCTTGCCAAGGGGTACCGTGTTACACAGTTACTGGGTTGTGGAGGTCAGATAGGCAGTCGCTCCATGTAAAACACTGGTACTTAGCTGAATCCGGTAAGACTGGAAACCGACCCCAATATAGTTGGGAAAAGGCTAGGCAGATGATGTTGTTAAAATAAAAGCAATTGGAAATTAGAATTCTTAGCCAAACAAAAAATCTTTTGATTTGAAATGGCCAGTACTGCAGAACAGCAATTTCATAGATAAAGAACTATTATGTTGATTACTTATTATAGCAATTTTAGGTAGTTATTCCCTGAATCTTAAATCAAATTTATTAAAGTTAATTCACAGAAATTAATGAGTAATTATATATCAGTATTTAATAAATATGAAACACACAGATGTCTAAAGCTCATCACATTATAAATAGCCTGTTATAATTAATTATTTAATACCCGATCCGCCTCAAATGAAGTACACAAACGGACCGAGCGCACTAGTGGCGCCATCTGTTATCGCTTTAATGCACGATTTATATCGCAATTATTAAGAAAACCCATACAAGTATAATTTTAATGTTCTATTTTACTGTAGATTCATTACCCGACCCGTTCGATAATGCCCCGAGCCCCGTTGTTTCGATCATTAATTGGATGAATCAACCACGAAACGCGTAAAGTGAGCGTAATAAGCCTATTGGCTAAGATAAGATAGTGTTCATTAAATCAATAGAAAGCCGTGTGCATGGGAGTGTATGGGATCGGTTCGTCCACCCACGCGGGGCGCATTCCAGCGGGAGCCAAAGACCTCTCGCTTCCTGGATGGCACACAAATGAATTGTAGATCAATTTTACCGATCTCTAAAACTGGATTGTTTTAATGTGGCCTGTTTGAACTTTATGTGGGGACACCTGTGGTAATCACGCGCACGGTATTTGGACGATATTGGGCAATCATGACTACTTTATCTGTTAGAAGATGCGTTAGTGCATTGTACACGTGTTATTTAAATGACCCTTGGTGTTAAAGGTCAACCGTTAGTTGGTATTGTAAAATGCAATTACTTTTGTATTGCTGCAGCATCCTTCCGGATGTTGAAAACAAACATTTATGCATTCAGATTAATAGAAAATAATAACTTCAGGCATTTCCATCATATGAATCTTTCAGCTGTCAGAAAGCATCATAATTTCAGGATTCTATTTTGATAATTGATTTACATTAACCGAGATCTATCGTCATCGGAATTTTTGCTAATTATGGTGGCATGACTATTTAAGCACAGGGTATTACTTGCTTTACACCGCAAGCTGATGACGCTGATAATGAAGTCAGCATATCCGGATACGGATTCACGGATATTCCAAAGAACCATGGCTCGTCAATTAAACATACGAGTAGGTAGGTAAATACTTATTAACGCAATCCCACTATTATTACTAATAATTTACAAAGGGAAGCAAGACTGAGGTTATTTGTTACGATCCTAATGATCATTCTTATGTACCTACATGTAAAATGATACGGACTTATGTAATTACGGAAATAAGTACATACATGTTTAAATACTTCGCCGTTGACGTCAGGAGTTTAGTTGTAACTAGCTGTGCCCGCGGCTTCGCTCCCGTCATCTGCCTGCCAACCCTACCATACTTACCAGCCTGCCTGCCTGCCTACTCCACATACTCAAAAAAACTTTTTACAAAAAAATACTACCGACTTCCAAATAAAACTACAAAGTGAAAAATAACTTTATTTTTGGAAGTCGGTGTCTTTCGTAGGTACCAATTTATTGCGTTATGGACACCGACTTCCAAAAATAAAGTTATTTTTCACTTTGTAGTTTTATTTGGAAGTCGGTAGTATTTTTTTGTAAAGTTTTTTATTTTTCACTTTTTAGTTGTACCTACCTAATAGGCAAGTTGTTTAGTAAGTTACCTACTCTATAACGCCAGAATATATTACCCTAATATCATGAAACTTGAACATAACCGGTGAAATGACAGATCTGCGTACCCCTTAAGAGCGTACTGGCGTGATGTTATGTTATGAAATGGTATAAACAACAAACAGACATGCGATTGCAGCAATCCCGAGAGATTTGCCGTTATTTATTGAAGAGTTCTGTTGTATATCTTCGAATTGCTTCGTCAGTCCTACACCAAATTAAAATGGGACCAATTTCGGAACATACTCATTCAAACAAAAAAAGATTTTTTGAAATCGGTCCACAACTGACGGAGATATCGGTGAACACTGAACATACTCAAAAAAAAAAATAATAACATACATAATGTCGAACATAGAACCTCCTTCTTTTTGGGTAGTCGGTTAAAAAATATACGTACTACATACAATTTTTTTTTTCTAGGGTCATTCTTTCGCGTAAAATCTTAACACCGCGATTCAGATAATGACTTTAAATGCACAACGCCATCTATCGAATAGCGAGTTCAACTGTCCGAGTAACCGAATTGCGTGAGCTGTGATAATTTTACTTCTTGAACACTTTAAATTCATCTAACTTTTGATAGAGTGAACCGATTGCGATGAAACAAAAACTAAGTAATTCTTCAAGATACGCACAATTTTTATGTATAAAAGTTATCTACATTGGTTTCGTACATTTCACGTGATGCGTGCACAAATAAACAGACAAACAGACAAACAGACAAACAGATAAACAGACAAACAGACAAAAATTCCAAAAATGATAGAAATGGGTTCTGTTGGTTATCCTTTAACACCCTGGCTATTTTTTTTGGATTTTTTTTCGATGTACAAAAAATATTTTTCTACAGATTTATTATATGTATTGATATTGATGGGAAATAGAAAACAGGTGATTAAAACAATGCTGTTATGTTACGTACATATATAACTATGTATGTATATGTATGTACGTTGCTATGTGCATGTGGCGCGTTTCACGTCTTGCCCGTTGAAGCGTGAAGGACGCTCGCGCGCTGCGATTTGACGGCCGACTTCTAACCGCTGCTCAGCCATGCTGTGGAACAATTCATGAGAGTTAGCGTGTGAAATAAAATTGTGTAGTTACAGTGTACCTTAAGCGAGAAGGAAAGTTAAGAAAACAAGAGATATCTATAACATATTTGATTGATCAGTTGTTCACACATCTCAATACTTCTGTAATAACTTTACATAGTGTACAATGTAGCGAGCTAAGGAGTAATTTATGGGTTTCTCGGAATATCATAAGGTCATATTATGTTACAAATTTAATTACGATGGACTACAAAATAAGAAATAAAGGAGAGAAGAATTAAATTAAATCGTAGGAATTTTTCGTCAGATTGAGAAAAAAAAATACTATAATCATGACAAACTAAGAAGTCTGATGATGTTTCTAATTTTACATGCCGCGAAAACTTTGTATGAACGTCTACGACAAATCGAATTCATAATCCTAATGAATTACTATGTTATCCATACATAACAGCGAGTATCACTCGTAAGCATAAAGTTTAACTAATTTTAAAGCTGTCAAATCCGACTACTTTTTTTTATTTTACTGTCTTTATTTCACGACTTTAGTTGGTTATTAAAATTAATTTACTAATAAACTGAAATTAATTTAGATAGAGTAGATATAAATCCTTTAACTGTTTATATTTTCTACCTGTTACAAAAATTATTAATAAACTTGTTTACTTCTTGTTTAAAAACTCCTGCAAAGAAAAATACAGACACCTTGAATCGCTCTATTCTTTTAAATTAATCCACAACCTAACTCAGGTATCAGATGTCCAACAACTTGTTAGTATTATCATTATTGCGACTGTTGGACGTTTTATTGACAGTTATTATGTTATTTTGTCATATAAAACTTGCTTCAGATTTATTTATTCATAACTCTAACGTATTTAAATCTATCAACAGCTTGTAAGAGTTGTCCAAATTATTCACAAATCACAACATGTAGACCACCCAATGTTTACGATGTGATGATTTTTTATGGCATGATTATGACATTTGTTGAGAATATTTTATTTTTCTATGCGGTTTCTAGTTCAAGTGTTCTTTTGCAAATCGTTATTTGAAATTCTCTCTTGAAACAGAAAGTAGTTTCCCCATTCACCTTTATTTCTAAAACAAATATGAATCTCGCAAATAGGTAAAGGATGGAAGATCAAATTCCGGATTTAACTACAAAACTACATGCGTAACAAAATACATAATAACATTGAAATAGTAACTAAAAACAATAATTGCGTCGTTGAAACTGAGCTAATCACTTGACCAATTACTGTACAGCGCTGTGTACAATCACGACGTGTACGCAAGGTACATGACTAGAATACTTATACGGTAACCTTTGTATGAAACGTAAGGCTCAATGATATTGTCGCTCCTTCGTATCTTCCGTGTAATTAACTGTCTCGTATTATGTTGTCAATAATATTATGTTACAATAAACATAATATTATTGTGATTGGATTCCCTTTTTTTGAGATTGTACATTTCTGCTGGTTTCGAGGGGATTTTATTTATTGAGTTGATTTTTTATTTAAGGTTTTTCAATGATAGAGGCTTATTTGAGTAAGGAAATGGAATATATTCTGGTTAAAGAAATTTATTGGTCTCTGGACAAACGAAGAACCTACATTGATGGTGACCATGCATTAAGAAGGAGATCGATCAGCATAGTTTGTAACCTGTCAAAAGGATTTAAATAAAAATTGATGCAAAATAAAAATTGTAGTTCTAAAAACTAAAAAACACGCTTTAATGGTAAGGATAATGGGACAAACTGTTTAAATTATTGCATTGTCATCGGTCCTTGATAAGTGTGCAAAGTTTCAAATCAATCCAACGTTTTGAAGTGGGTGAAAATCACGTTCAAAGATTCCGTTACATTGATACATTGTTACATTGATACATAGATACATAGATACATACATACCAAGCTAATAAAAGCGTGTTAATGATACATTGTTACATTGATACATAGATACATACATACCAAGCTAATAAAAGCGTGTTAAAAAAGCAGGAAGCGCAACAGTTGATCCATAACAGGATAAAAGATAGAATCACTTGATAGATACAATGATTAATTTATAGAACTCTGCCTATTTGTATATATAACATGAAATTATTAATCAATAGATATGTCACTCTCTGTACCACCGAGACCTCCAATTTATATTTAGAACTTTCAAATATTAAAACACATATGTGTGTGTCGAATTGCATACTCTTCCTTTTTTGTACAGTGAGACAAAAAGGTCATTGTTAGGTACGTAACAACATTCTTGAACGTACGAATATAATGTCAGAGTGTAAATAAAAGGTTAATCTCGTCAAGTAACCGCTGTGAATTGTATTTGCATACAAAATTACGATTTTCATGTGAAACTCAGGTTCTTAGTAAATTATTCGAGCCAGTGGAGCGACGATTTCCTATTTATGCCTCTCCGCTATTGTACCTTTATTTGAACCAAGGTAGTGAGCGTAAAGAAATACAGAGTTGGATAACTTTTACAATACGACCATGTAAACACCAGCTTCACTTTGTCCGCTGAAAAATGGCAGCCTTGGACAAAGTTTAAGCCAATATTGTTACTTTGAATGTGTGTAAAAAAAATTGTGTTGTTATTAACCATTTTTTTAATTGGCTTGGATTTCGTTGCCCTTGCTCTTTCAGAGTTTCAATTACCTTTTATTTCATAAAGCTGTCAATGTACCTATATCGAAATGGCAATCTACAAAGGTTCTTCTTCCTCTGATCGTATGTAAGTTACATAGTAACAATATAGGTAACCCGAATATATTGAATTTAGTTTCAGTGACCTTCCTTAATGTAATTCATTCCTAGATTAAGTATTTACATAAATACTGTATCATCATAATCTCTTCAGCCGAAAGACGTCCACAGTTGGACAAAGGGCTTCCCAAGCGTCGTCACACTAACCGGTCCTTTCCGGTGCTTTCTGGTCATCGGTCCAGCTTTTTGGGAGATATTTTTCATATTTGTTATGAGCCAGCTATGGATGAAGAAATTATGGAAAGCTATAGATGAGGTGTACGATGGAGCAAGCGTGCCCAGAAGACGTCTGGGTCAGTGGTTCGTCTTAGGGGCGGAATTATGTTTCGTCTTGCTTTAAATAAATAGTAAAATTACTAAAAACGAACAGAAGAGTCTTTGTTGCCTGATAGCTACAACCTTGGGGTCTAAGTCAAGCAAGTGTGAATAGGTTACTTCTAAGCAAGCATCCTTCACCGTCGACCACATTATTGCTTACCATCAGGAGAGATAGTTGTCAAACGCGAGCCTATCGTTAAATACAAAAAAAAAACAAAAAAATAATAATGTTCTTATGTCCGCAGTTCCAGCAGTATTTAGAGTGGGATCGTCCGATTCGCTCTCTGAAACGTAAGCGGCTATATAGTGCATGGCGCATGGCGGGAGGGCGGACGATGTCTCCTCCATACTCTCACGCGAAGCGTTTCTAACATTATATAGATTACTCATTGTATTGCTTTTTTTTATAAAATAATGTTCAAAGATAAATGATAAATGGATTTGGTCTTCAGGCATACTAAGGACACGCACAAATCACTGACCATCATCAAGAATTTACTTGTTTGCAGAAATTTTAGGCAGGAGTTTAGTTTTATTTTTCAGTTACTTTATACCTTTAGTACCTATACACACATTTCCTCAGTGATGGTCCATGGTAGATAGCTCCCATGTACCATCACTGGGCAATATGCACGACCCCTATGGTCGTGCATATTGCACTCTACCGGACACAAATTTAGACTCGGGTTCGCTATTATGATTGCAGTCTTATACAGATTAATGTCAATAATTATTAGGTATTGGAGGAACTGACTCCCAAGTCACAAGCAATAAGCCTAGTTTGGGAGCCAGAGAACTTGTTACTGTGTGTAACATACATTATAATATATTTTATGTTATGAATGAAAGAATAAAGCTATAGAGATTTGTTTTTATTTATTTAAGGATCACCAACGAGTGTTACAAAACAATAGCATCATAAAATAAAATAAAAAATAAAAATTCTTACAGCATTTTCATTTTCCTGTAATGTACACCCAATTACAGTCAACCACAGCTTGAAATGCCGGATGGAAAAACACAATGACACTATGCCCGATCCAGGAATCGAACCCAGGACCTGGTGGTCAGCAGAAGCGTTTGCGACTACTAGAACTACGATAACTGCTGAAGTCATGTGTGTGAAACATATGTTACTCTGTTACTAACACTATTTTTTTTTAGGAGAAGCAGATATCAGCTGCTACCGGCCGAGCTAAATTCAATAGCACCTAAAAAGATAAATACCATCTTACTACTTACAATAAAATGCCTCCGGAAGTGCCTATCGAACTGTAAAGGTCGGAATTTTCCTGTATTCTATTTCTAGATCATTCAATTTTCCTTAAGGCTTTCCTTATTTACAGAATTAAGACTAAAAATAAACTCCTCGGGCTGACCACAATTCCTCACCAGCTTACCTCCTACTAAGATTTTACGCACGTGGGAGGTGCGAGAAGTAATTACGTTGATAGCTGCATTTTTCACTGGATATTTCTTATCATAAAAAATAATTTGAGCCAGTCAGACAATTGCGAATATTGAGGCTTTTTTGAAAAAATTATCTTTGGCTTAAGCGTTAAATTTTAAAAACCAATGTTAAAGTATTTTCTTGATGGGACTCAAACTATGTAGGAATTGCCCTTATCATAGACAAAATTACCAGTCGGAGTCAGCCAGCCAATTAGTCGACTGCCCTGCCCAAGTCGCTCCAAACGAAATTATAATATTTAATTTCTAATCGACACTCGTGAACTCGTGAAGGCTCTTTTATTGCACCCCAGCATGAGATTATTTTGTGTATTAAAGTCCTTCCTAAGTATAAAAGCCAATATCACCCTTTGTTAACTTATTTCAAACTGTGTCTCCGGGCAATGACTTTTTCGAATGTAAACATTGAAAATAAAAATAATTGAAGTCTATGACACAGACATGCGTCCCAGACCGTCCGTTCATTTCATTTTCAATAAAAAACTTCGAAGAGAGATGCATCTAAATCCTTTTTTTATATAAATCGCAGGACAGTTTAATCGAATCACACGTCAGATACTTCCTCCACAGTATAAACGGTGACAGTCTAGTTATTTACATATAGAACATTGTGCACCCACACGTTTTCTATTTTTCAATCGCGCCGTTCCGCCTTTCGATACTTTCCTATACTAATACATGCACTAAACTAGCTTCGCAAGACCTACCCTGCCTCTCTCTTGCACCTAGTACTGATAGTAATGAAGAGAGGACTCGTGTAAAGTTGGGGGTCTACGGTGAATGGCTATTTGGAAGCGGAAGGCGCCTGGACTTCGGACAATGGCCGCTCGGCGATCACCGCTACGTTCCCAGCTCATTACGTATTTACTATAAAACTTCTATTAACTAGTTTAGACTTAACTCTTTATATTGTTCAAATGGAGTCGTCACTCTCACGAGTGACGATTCCATTTGTTCTATCTCCAAATATTTTGATAACTCAATGTCTTTTTTTATATGTTCTTCTAGCAGATTCCTCGACCCGTGAATGATGTATTTAAATTTGATGTTGAATTATGTATGATTTCTTTTAAAGGACATTAGTACAATAGGACTTCCGTGATTGTTCATATTTTGTTAATATAAAATTGAAACTAAGGAGTAATTTATGATTTGCACTGCTAATATAAACACGGTTGTTTCTGAGAGATACCGAGGATGTTGATGAAAGTAAAATAGTTTGAAGTACAGGCAAGTAATTAGATATTTACTACAGGATTTTTCCGCAACACAGCATTTTACTGTGTCCTAACGAACATCCTCTATCCATCATGTCTTCTAAGCCTAAATAAAATAAATAAAATAGTTACTCGCTAGCAAATTCGACCTCTTTCAAGGCCGAAATAAATCCAAAAAAATGCTTGAATTTTTAAGTTATCCAAGCATAGAATGTTTTATATCTAATAAAATAGAACTTTTATACTATTCAAACGCTGATAGGTGCGATTTTTTTAAAATTATAGTTAGGCTCGCGCTTGACCACTATCTCACCTGTCGGTAAGACACACATAAAGCACATTCTGAAATCATTGCCTGAAGTCCGCAATGTACGTAACTGTATCGTATCTGGCCTGAACAAGTACCCACTCAAACTACCTGACTGCATTGACGGCCTGATCAAACACTTGATTATGCATTTCGTAACTGCAGTTAAATCGATTACTGACTCGGTATACCTACTAATCGGTAATCGACTGGCTTTTAATTCTCGTGTGTTTGTTTTAGTAATTGTTTCGGCATTTGTTTATTAATTGTGATGCTTAACATGGAACGTCAAAGTTACTCGTTTCTATTAATAAATTATGTAAAAGGTTACGGCTTGCTTTAATTTTATCTAGGTACCTAATGAATAACATTGAAGTGTTGAAGTGTTTGTACAAGAACGCCACTATGTCAGTCCGTCTTCAGGATCAGATCTCGAAACCAATTCTTCTCCAGCGCGGCGTGAGACAGGGAGACGTCATTTCTCCGAAACTCTTCACTGCTGCGCTGGAGGATGTCTTCAAGGTTCTGGATTGGAGAGGGCTTGGCATCAACGTTAATGGCGAGTACATCACTCACCTTCGGTTTGCCGACGATATAGTGGTCATGGCTGAGACCATGGAGGACCTCAGTGCGATGCTCGATGACCTCAGTAGAGCTTCCGAAAGAGTGGGTCTTAAGATGAACATGGAAAAAACCAAGGTGATGTTGAATGGCCATGTTGCACCCACTCCTATCAAGGTCGGGGACTCTACACTCGAAGTTGTGGACGATTATGTCTACCTGGGCCAAACGATCCAATTGGGTAGGGCCAATTTCGAGAAAGAGGTCAACCGTCGAATCCGACTCGGCTGGGCAGCGTTCGGGAAGTTGCGCGGTATCTTCTCGTCCAACTTACCACAGTGTCTCAAGACGAAAGTCTATGACCAGTGTGTGTTGCCAGTGATGACATATGGCTCTGAGACGTGGTCGCTTACAATGGGCCTTATCAGGAAGCTTGCAGTCACTCAAAGGGCAATGGAGAGGGCTATGCTCGGCGTTTCCTTGCGTGATCGAATCAGAAATGTGGAGATCCGCAAGAGAACCAGGATTACCGACATAGCCCGAAGAATTGCCAAACTAAAGTGGCAGTGGGCAGGGCACATTGCTCGAAGAACGGATGGCCGATGGGGTCGAAAAGTTCTGGAATGGCGACCGCGAACTGGAAGACGATACGTTGGAAGGCCTCCCACCAGGTGGACCGATGACCTGGTTAAGGTTGCGGGCAGGCGCTGGATGCGAGACGCACGGGATCGGTCAATGTGGCGACGCCTGGGGGAGGCCTATGTCCAGCAGTGGACGTCTTTCGGCTGAAATGATGATGATGATGAGGTACCTAATGAATAAAAATCTTAAATTAAGACAGGCTACCAACAACCTAAGCCCTTTAGTCTAGAAGCATGGACAAGGATATTTGAAAAATTATCCTCTAAAGAGGTTAAATAGAAGGTCAAGGAATTGTAAGGCATTTTGTCGTTTGAGCTAAGCTTACCATCCACCTCAGGGCAGAAATATTCATATCATGAATCAGTAGAATTATCTCAACAATCGATCGGATAAGAATTGTTCTAATGGTAATTATAAATAAACTTGTTAATTACAATAGTAAGGCCGTGACCTCAGAGGGGTGAGCACTGAGCACGTGGAGTGTGTATTATCCTCCCACTGTTCGCACTTATTGCCATGAATATCAACGTGTTTACTATATGTCATGATTGCCCAGGTTATAGGCATTGAAGTGTTGGGTTTAAATCCGGACAAGAACCAGTAAGACTTTTTGTTCAATATATTCATTCATTTCATTTCATTCATTAATACTCGCATTGTAAATTAATAGCACAACCAAAAAAACTGCCCCGAGTACCCGGCAGCCCGCTACCCTCGACTACGGTAGCGGTCGAGGCGATGGCGTGGCAAGCGGTGCGACGGAGTGAACCCGGCAAAACTAAACCCGACCCAATAAAAACCGACGACTGTACCTGGCAACATACAACACTCCGGACCGACGAGAAGATAGCCAAACTCAAGTAAGAATTGAGCAGGTTACGATGGAGTATTATAGGGTTATCTGAAGTCCGAAGAGAGGGGGAGGAATCGATAATCCTCAAATCCGGTAACCTGTTATATTTCCGAGAGGGTAACCGGCAGTCCCAGGGTGGTGTCGGGTTTATCATCCACAAGTCCCTTTTGAACAACGTGGTGAAGATCGAGACTGTGTCGACCAGGGTGGCGTACCTTACACTCAGAATATTCTCAAGATATTCGCTAAAGGTCATACGGGTCTACGCCCCAAGATGAATTCCTTCATCAGAAAGCGTGAGCTCAGGTGTGGACCTGGCAGAAATCTGATGGTGCAACTAAAAATGAGATCGACTTCATCATGTCAACCAAGAAGCAAGTGTTCAATGAAGTCTCCGTGATAAATTCGGTTTAAACCGGCGCAATCACCGCATGGTAAGAGGCACATTGAACATTAATATCAAGCTTTAAAGGTCTCGACTGATGAAGTCTACGCTCCGTCCAGCACAGATCCAGATCCAAAACCCCGAGAGCTTAAACTCGAAATCCAGAATCGTTTCGAGTGCCTAGGGATCTCCGTGGACGACTACAGCGATGGGTTCGTGGAAGCTGTCCGTACGATCGGGTCTAAGTTTTTCAAGACCCGCCTTACAGATAGAAACAAAATTTAAAGCTCTGATCCTACTCCCAAGCTCATGAAGGAGAGGCGTGAGATAATCCTGCAGTCTTCAGACGATGCGATGAAATACCGGCAGCTAAATAGAGGGATCTCAAAGTTCTTGAAAAGCGACCTCCGCCGGTTTAATACCGAAAGTATTAAAGACGCGCTTGAGCAGAGTAAGGGCCCCAAGGTCTTTGCAAGAAATCTGTCTATTGAGCAGAGCCAGCTCACGAAACTGAAGAACGATTATGGCGGGATCGTATCCGCCAAACCGGAGCTTCTGAGGGAGATCGAGAGATTCTATGGGCAGTTGTACACATCAACCAGTAAACCCGTCGCGAATCTAGCAAAAGACCCTAAAGCTAGATTGAGCCGACATTATACCGACGACATCCCGGACGTCAGCCTGTACGAGATTAGGATGGCTCTGAAACAGCTTAAGAACAACAAGGCACCGGGTGATGACGGAATTACGGCCGAACGCCTGAAGGCGGGTGGAAAACCAGTACTTAAGGCCCTTCAGAAGCTGTTTGATTCCGTATACTCAAGGAGAAAACGCCACAGGCATGGTGCAGGGTTGTGGTGGTACTCTTGTTCAAGAAAGGTGACAATGACTTACTGAAAAACTATAGGCCCATGTAACTTCTTAACCATGTCTACAAGCTGTTTTCAAGAGACATCACAAATCGTCTCGCGCGCAGGTTTGACGATTTCCAGCCTTCGAAACAAGCTGGATTCCGTAAAGGATTCAGCACATTAGACCACATACATACGCTGCGGCAGTGGTGTCTCATCCTATACAAGGAAACCGTGCCGACGTTATATACTGATTACTCTTTTTATTTTTTGTACATCGATCGCGTTCGGTTCCGTTGCATTCTGTTCCACCGACATATATGGTGGACTATCTATCGCCGTGGAATGGAACCGAAGGCGATCATTCATTCATTCATCTGCCTAGTCTTTTTCCCAACTAAATTGGGGTCGGCTTCCAGTCTTACCGGATTCAGCTAAGTACCAGTGTTTTACATGGAGCGACTGCCTATCTGACCTCCAAAACCCAGTAACTGGATAACAAGGTACCCCTTGGCAAGACTGGTGTCAGATCTCAAGCTTCTGACTACCCGTAACGACTGTCAAAGATCTTCAAATGACAGCCGGGACCAACGGCTTAACGTACTTTCCGAGGCACGGAGGAAACTCGGTATGTTGAAATGGTCACCCATTCACTGACCGACCTCGTCAAGCGTTGCTTAACCTTGATGATCGACCTGTGCGGCTGTTATTATTTAGCCACGCGATCGATTTACAAAAAATAATCTGTATAATCAGATAAAAAAAGCTAGTTACGTCGGCACGGTTTCTTTGTATGGGATGAAGCATACAGATGCTAGTATTATATTGTCTGTGGCTGCGGCAGGTTATGTAGAAGACCGAAGAGAAAAACCTGTCTCTCTGCTTACCGTTTGTGGACTACGAGAAAGCCTTCGATTCGACCGAGACTTGGGTTGTACTGCAGTCTCTCCAACGGGGCCAAATCGACTACCGGTGCATCGAAGTGTTGAAGTGTTTGTACAAAAACGCCTCCATGTCAGTCCGATTTCAGGATCAGACCTCGGAACCTATCCTATCCTTCTGAAGCGAGGTTTGAGACAGGGAGACGTCATATCTCCGAAACTTTTTACCGCTGCACTGGAGGATGTCTTGAAGGTTCTGAACTGGTGAGGCCTAGGCATCAAAGTCAATGGCGAGTACATCACTCACCTTCGGTTTGCCGACGATATAGTGGTCATGGCTGAGACCATGGAGGACCTCAGTACAATGCTCGATGACCTCAGTAGAGCTGCCGAAAGAGTGGGTTTTAAGATGAACATGGTCAAAACCAAGTTGATGTTGAATGCCCATGTTGCACCCACTCCTAGCAAGGTGGGAGACTCTACACTCGAAGTTGTAGACGACTATGTCTATTTGGGACAAACTGTTCAGTTGGAAAGGGCCAACGTCGGTCAAAGGTCAATCGTCGAATCGACTCGGCTGGGCAGCGTTCGGGAAGTTGCGCGGTTCTTCTTGTCCAACTTAACACAGTGTCACTCACAATGGGCCTCATCAGAAAGCTAACAGTCACCCAAAGGGCAATGGAGAGGGCTATGCTCGGCGTTTTCTTGCTTGATCGAATCTGAAATGTAGAGATCCGCAAGAGAACCAGGGTCACCGACATAGCCCGAAGAATTGCGAAACTTAAGTGGCAGTGGGCACGGCACATTGCTCGCAGAACGGATGGCCGATGGGGCAGAAAAGTTCTAGAGTGGCGACCGCGAACCGAAAGACGATGCGTTGGAAGGCATCCCACCAGGTGGATTGATAACTTTGTGATGGTTGTGCGGATCCGCTGGACGCGGGACGCACGGGACCGGTCAATGTGGCGACGGTTGGGGGAGGCCTATGTACAGCAGTGAACGTCTTTTGGCTGATATGATGGTGATGAGCCAAGGCTCATTGCGTATGTGGCAAGGCAAAGGTTTTGACCCCATGAAAGAGTATGACAAATACTCTTTAAATAATTAGGTATTGCCAAAAAATATTGGACTCTTTCGAAAATACCAATGAAATCGTCCGGCAATTTTTGGCAATATATAATTATTTAAAGAGATTTTGGCATACTCTGTCACGGGTTCAATACCTTTGCTTTGTCTAATTTACTTACGCAATTAGGCTGCTGGTTAAAACCCGCGCAGATCCGGGTATGGTAAATAAAGGTAGAGGTTTAGGCCGGGTTTCTCACTGCTAAATTTCGCAGAATTAATGTTTTTATTGAATTGGGTGATAATTAATGAAAAGAAAATGAATAGAGAAATTATGTGTTTGTTGTTAAATGACAAATTGTCAAGCAAGCGTTATCTGCTGTGATTGGTTTTATGAATTTTCAACAGCCAATCACAGCAGATAATCGGCGATTTTCATCGATTACGGTAACAGCCCTATAATAGATTGTTGAGAAACCGGGTGTTAAACTCGGTAGTGAACCTCACGTTACAATCAGAAAAAATCATTGACTAAGCCTAGATTTAGCCCTCTGACTTTTCGCTATTGATTTGGCCCGGTTTCAGCTATATGGATTTTTACAGAGAAATGCAATTTGTCTCTGAGAGCTATCTGTCAAACAGAATAACATCAGGGTAGGATGCCCTAGATTTCGAAATGGCTTTTAGGAAATCTGCTGGTTTCAATTATACTAACATGACTAGGACATTGGATTATCGAATGAATGTTCACGAGTGAACACTACGTAATGTAATACTACCTGAGCTCTGACGAAAACCCAGTAAGCAAAGTTAACAGTTTTCTCCTTTATCATCATCCCTAGCTGCACTCACTCTTCTGTATAGGCCCCTTTTTTCTTGTACCAATCCCCTCGTCCCCGTTTTGTGTGTCATTTGAGCTCCATAACTCGTTTAAGATATCTTTTTAACCTGATAGCAATCTAAATAAAGTCAAGCCAGAATTCGGCTACTACGAGAAGTTAGTCGACGCCTTTGGTAGCGTACATCGTCGGTTACTTTAACATGCAGACAACAGGACACGCCATTAAAAAGTGTCTCATAGTTTGTAGAACAGCACCACATTCGCAGTCCAGGTTGGAATCATCGATGAAACCACTTGATCAACTTACTTCGGCAAAATCGAACCTTGAAATGAATATTGTTCAACTCAGTTATGTATTGGTCAACACTGAGAGGCATAAAATATAGAAATAAAACAAATTTTGCATATACATGGAGAATGTTAAACTTCACACGACCTGCCCAGTCTCCATCATAATTAAAGACCACGCCTATCTTAATAGGCGTGATCTTTTGACCGGTCCATTCATACATTTTAACCTAGTTCAAGGTTGGCGAGTATATGCAACATTTAATTGATATTTGAGTCATCAAATCTAAATATTACTTCAAGGTATGTAAACCTTATTACGTTAAATCATCCTGAAATAATAAAATACTATTCTTTGATTAGAGGATTTTACAACTGAAAAAAATAATTTCCCTTATAGTTAACTAGCTGTTGCGCGCGGCTTTGCTCCCGTGCACCACCCCACATGACCCGATTTAGGGATATAAAAATAGCCTATGTCACTCAGGAATAATGTAGCTTTCTATTGGTGAAAGAATTTTTTAAATCGGTCCAGTTGTTTCAGAGCCTATTCGGTACAAACAAAAAAATCTTTCCCCTTTATAATATTGGTACCGACTACTTAAAACTGAATGCTTTGATATACTTTTGAAGTAGTTACTCATAAAATTCAATCCTTTTTAGATGATGCTATAAAGTTTTCATCTAAGTTATGCAATTGGATAAAAAAAATACGGAAATCCAGAGATGGGAGATTGGAGAGCAGCTTCTCCTTCCATACTTCTTTCTCTATAAGTTGTCATCTCAGTATTCAGCTCTTTTCTAGCCATAATGCTTATAATAGGTACGTGTAATATTATCTTTTGCTTAGTTTACCCTTAAAGTCTCCAATCTCCCATAATTTATTTGGTCTTCCTCCACTTTGTAAGAGTCGTCCACAATTATACTGAAAATGTTGTCTGCTATTATCATGATCATCAGCTTATAGGTAGCACTCCATTGATGGACATAGGCCTTTCCAATCAGACGCTATGTCAGATTGTCTTGTCTAGATTTTCGGCATCTCTCATGCAGCTGGTATACTACTAGCACATGAGTAGATAAACGGAACAGAGACAAAGCTTCCTAAGAACGTGCAAAATTACCCATTTTGGTAGGGTTGTCACAATAGGTGAAAACAAAAACAAAACATTTGTTAAATAGTTTTACTATTTATTATTTATGATAGAATTCTTTACACATTACTTACTCTAATAATATTCTTTTTAGGGTTCCGTACCCAAAGGGTAAAAACGGGACCCTATTACTAAGACTTCACGATCCGTCTGTCTGTCTGTCTGTCCGTCTGTCACCGGGCTGTATCTCATGAACCGTGATAGCTAGACAGTTGAAATTTTCACAGATGATGTATTTCTATTGCCGCTATAACAACATATTATACTAAAAACAGAATAAAATTAATATTAAAGGGGGGCTCTCATACAACAAACGTGCTTTTTTTGCCGATTTTGCTCTATATTAATAACGACAACAGGTAGACGCTAGAAATATTCACAGAATATTTAGTTGTATATTCACTTCAAAAATTAATAATTATTAAATTAAAATAAATTAAGGGGGCCTCCCATACAAAAAACGTGTTTTTTTTGCCGTTTTTTGCGATAATGGTGCGGAACCCTTCGTGCGCGAGTCCGACTCGCAATTGGCCAGTTTTTTTAATAATTAATTGTTTCTTTTAATGGTGTGATAAATTCTGAATCTAACATAAAGTTTTTTCAAGTAATCTAACGGGACTCACATGGCATATCAAATTTACAATCTTTAATACGTTTAAGTATTTCGTTGCCAACATTTACAATATTTATTTCAAGATCGAAATATGTAAGAACGATGTAGGTATTAATGATAAGTTTTCATAAAAAATGCTTTATAAACGTGTGTTCAAACTTTCATGATCTTACTACTATAGCTGTTGAGGAGTTCCCTCGTGAGGAGACTATCCTGTCTGCTACAGCAGTTTATGGTGAAGATCATGTTTAGCAAACAAAATTAAATTTAAATGCCTACCGTTTCAGGCATTTAAATTTAATTTTGTTTCGAGTCCATGCTTCTATCCGTTAAAGAGTTCCCTTGTAAGGAGACAATGCTGGCTGCATTAGCAGTTCATGACAAAAATCATGTTAAACTATCAAAATTTATCTAACATACAAAATTTCGTGACCATGCTATTATCCGTTGAAGAATTCCCTAGTGAGGAGACAATCAGGCTATATCTATCATATTATTGCATTTTCACTGAAGTTGCGGTATACAAAATTTCAGCTCAATCAGAGATCGATCGATATTTGAACTTAACACACATACCTACTACATACCAACCCACCCACATACCTACAAATGTTTAGTAAACGCATGTGATAACAATAAAAGGGTAAAAACACACCGTGTAGTACCCTCTTCTTATCAAAAAAAGGATCTTACAATAAAATAAAGGTACTTAATTGGAAAAGTAATAATCTATTATTTACTTACCTATTGTACCTACTCCTTGGGATAGTTAAAGTATGATATATTTTTATTTTTTCTAGTATACACACAGTACAATAAACAACCATTATTAATAAAAAATACGTTTTTACATTAAAATATTCAAACTTGCAACTAACAAAACAAACAACCGCGTGCATTGCACAGACCCTGACATTGTACACTGGCTGTGCCAACGTAAACAGATTTTTTCCAGTCTCGCCGCGTACGTGACAAGCGGCCAGTGGTCACTCACTCATGCGTCCGCGTGCTTGTAGTAGTGCAACCGATTCGCGCGGTTGTATGAAGCTTTATCTCTGTTCCGTTTATCTACTCATGTGCTACTAGTCAATTTAAACAAGTCAGTCACAACAACCTTTTGCAACAGATAATTGAACTGACACAAACGTGACAAGTGACAATGACATATCAAAACATTGACTAATGTGATGATGGTAAAATAAGTAACGAAAAAATACCTTCACATCTTATTGAAGGTATTTTGAAAGGTAAGTTACATAATATTGTAGGCATGGTCCGGACAATGTCTTTCGATCTTATGGAGTTGCTAACAGTTTAGAAAATAATGATGTTGGTATCTACGCTAATGGGTATTAAACTATGAAATTACGAAACGTAAGAGAACTAGAAATAACCGTTGCTAAACAACTATGGCAGATGAAGATAATAATTTTAATGAAAGAAGATCGAAACATGTTGACCGCAAATAAATTGGAATGCTTAAGAACTAGAACTGCTTTAATTTTCAATTGATAATAATGGTTTCATAGAATTTTAACATAACGTTTGCGCAAGAAAGGCCCGCATTGCGAGGCAATCAGAATCCATAAAACAAACAAAATAAATAATGTAATTTACCCAAAATTAGAGAAATATATCGATGACAGTGTAGCCGATGAACAAAACCTACACGAATGACTAATGGTGGCCAGTCGATATGTTTACTCGTTAGCAGTTAATTGGAATAGAGAAGTCTATTGAACTCAAACGGTAAGTAGTTGTAGCTTGTGTAACCTACCTTGTATCTTGTAGGTACTGCTTGTTCCTACTGACCTCAGTTTCGTGATTGTTTAAGTAGTAGATAGTAATCAATAAAATGACACCATATCTGTAATCGCTGCGGTCTTAGGCTAAGGATCATATTTCACCAGTCACATGAATATCAGGGCTAGGTTATTACTAATTGGTTCTAAGAAGTTCCTGATAAAAGAACCTAACGACGCTTTGACTGATCTAAGAATCGAACTCAGGACCCCTTTCAGACGCTGAGAAGTCACGACTGCGCCCACTATACCTGGGGCTGTATTATAGGCAATATTACTACATTTTTCATATGAAATTTCGGAAAATTACTGAATTATCAATTTTTACCTAAGTTTCAATATTGCCCAATCCAAAAGTTAAAGGCATGTGAAAGGAAATAGCAAATTCAGATGAGAAATGAGATCTATATAAGTAATGAATTTTGTCAAGGGCAAGAGGAAAAAACCTTTTGACTAGTGTTTCATCAATTAGGTAATCATAACTTAATTGAAAACACCTACGTTTTTAAATAAAACATCAACACTAATGAAATCAGAGCAACATTACAATCAAAGCTTTTTAATCACAAACATCATTATTTCTTTACTCTGTGTAATAGGTAGGTATATGTAAATATAACGTTTTACGTAGACTCGTTAAATCGAGAGACGAAGGTGCCATAGAGTGGGAGGAGGCAGCTAACTTAATGAACCACATTGTCTTATTACTTTAAATGGCTGTGCGAGTTTTTTTTCTCGTCTGTACTTTGGACACATGTAAATAACGCTGTGGGCGGGTTGTATCCGCTATCTCATACGTAGGTAGCGAATTCTGTATTTTATTGTACTTTTTTAGTTTTGGAAATGGTTGACATATCATTGTTTAATGGTTGGTGACGGTGCTCCCTTGTATGGAGAAATTACCTCCAGGTTCTCAGAAGTCAATGGTTTCCAACTGTTCTGTCATCGTCTTCCTTGACGTTTGAATACAATGCTTAATATATATAGTTCCTTCCCAAATTAAACCACAAAGCACTAAGCTAAAATATAAACATATTTAAAAAAAAACAAAAAACATCAATAAGTACAACATCTTACAGTATTCCAAGACGATGTTATACCACAGAATAAATAATGTTGTACACAATATTTAAAAATATAAATATATATCATATTTTCAAAAAATACGACACACTATAAACAGCAATATTGATCATCGACAGTAACTTCATCGTCAGCCTTTTTTGTTTCTTTCACTCCTTTTCTTCTTAGTTCTGACGTTATCCAAAATTAATAGTCAACTCCAAAAGAAGATTTCAGCCATCATTCTGCTATTCTCAGAACTTTTATGAGCTGCTAGTTAGTTTTCATTGTTTTGATGGAAACGATTAAAATCACTTTAATTATGACTACTTACTTATAATTGCAGTGTTGTGTCTACGGATAAGATGTTTATGTTAACACGTGTCTTGTCTATCTGCGAGATCAAAAGATGAGTATTTATTTACACCTCATGCTTCAGCCTTGAGGATAAAGTCTTATTGTAACTTGATTGTCTTTAGAATTATCTTTTGTTCTACAATAATGAAGTTAGCGATATCACTCAGGTCTGTGGGTTTCTTGTTTACCTATCTGTGTTTAGAGATGAACAAAAATAAACTCAAAAGAATGTGATTTAGCTTAACAATGATCGTATAAATTATTATTTTTGTCTTTTTGTTTTATAGCGGATATTTTAATTTATGGGATTCCCCAAGGCAGCATTCTAGGCCCTGATAGTCATATCTCCCTATTACATTTTCTCCCAATGTTTAAACTCAATTTAATTTACCTTAAACAAACAACTTCAAATAAATCCGTGAACAACACATGTTTAAACAATGTCAACAGATTTATTAGTCGGCTTCACAAAGGGGTTATGTAGTGATATGCCAGTGAGACAATTTTGCCCAATATGGTCTGGGACCTTGGTGCCCACACTAGTTGATATTGGATCTTTTAATGTACGTAATTGTGGTCATATTAAGACCCCAGTCCGACTGCTCCTCCCACGTTTGACAGTCCAGCTAATTGTGTTTTACTTTTTTATTGGTATTCTTAAGAGACGCGAATGGTAGTGTAGGAACTGCTTGGTAGATGGCCTTGCAGAGATTATATTGCAAGTTCCATTGCACTGATGACTGGCAATTGTTTGGATCTGAATCATCAGTTAACTATTTAGTTAACAATGAAGCTATGCACATGCACATTTATGCGTTCTCACTGGTTTAACTTGATAATTGTATGTAAAGGTTCGTTATAATTTAGTTGATGGAAATTGCCTATCGCTCCTGTGATAAAAAATATCTCTAGAGATGAAATTTCAATTTTTGATCTAAGGGCTATATTCAAGACTTTTGAAAATAACTTCCTTTACTTTACCAATCAATTTAGTAGCCCTGACTGTGTGTGTGTGTGTGACTAAACCTTCGACTAAAAAACAAGCTATAACTGAAAATAATACAGGGGCTTTTAGAGACTTTTTTGCATAGTGTAATTTGTGCTGGGATACCCTATTTTCTTACGTCATCGACAACCCTCTCTTTACTTTACATTTGTGCATAAAAAGCTGTAAACTAATCGTGTAACGAGCCTCGTTATCAGGTGTTAACAGTTTTATTTCTTAATTCGCACTCCATGTTAATATACTTTAAAAGTATTTATTGGCCATTAAATAGGCTTTACCGCACGTGATAAAATTTAATTGAAATGATAAAATAATATATACATGATACAAAACAAATTTATTACCCAATCTGCAACACATCATTACATTGACACAGGCAGGTAAACACCACACACATAAAAGGAGACCGCCTGATATTTGCATAGAACCCATTGTAACTGTGATCGATTACCTGAGCCTATGTGACGTCACAGTTAGGCAACCAGCCTGGTCTAAAGGTCGTCCAGCGCATCTAATCATTCAGCGAAGCGTGGTTATTGCGCAAAAACCAGTTACAAATATGTACCGAATGAATAATTCTGTTTTGACATCTTTGTTCAACAAGGTGCTATAATTATATTACGTACTTAACCGTGTTGTTTTAACAAAGTAAGTTGTGCAAGTAGGACGGACGAGACCAAAAATAGTGGCGAGTGTGTAATCAGTGGAGATTCTTGTGACTAAGCTAGTGATTACTGCTTATATAGACAATTTATAGTTCTGGTTAACTACTAATGTGCTGCCATCTCTGGCACTGCATTAATATCAGCTCCTTGTGCATGCTGACAATACCGGCGATAGACCGACGGACGGTAAGGGTCTTTCGCCGGTATTGTCAGCTTGCTGTCACATCGGACGATGAGTAAGAAAAGACTTCAGCATTTTACTATGCGCACACATTTCTACACTACAATAGCTACCGCATCGGTGAATATCGTCTGCATTGTCATTATTTGTGAATGGCCACGATAACCGATACTTTTGGCACTAGGACTATAATGTGTTAAAGTCGTTGACTATAGTCCAGTAAAACCTTGTGTGGGTGTTTTAGCGGGAACAGCGATGTAAATAAAAATGCTTAAGATGGGGGCACTCGCCCGTTTGTATTTTCATATCAAATACAAAGTCACACAAAAAAAATTATAGCACTTACTCTTTTAAAGGTTTTAGTTGTTCATGTATTTACATATTACATTTCGTAAACACTCCTACCAAGAACACCATACTCGTACAACCAGCACTATTCATTCATACAAGTACACAAGTTGGAGTCCATATCACGACTGAGCTCGCAGTATTGGCACGGCTACCAAAGTGATGTTTACCCCCACCATTCTATCTACATTCCAACCAATGCGGTCTTATTGGTTAGTCGTGCCATCTACGAATACACTCGGTACTTTAATATTCAACACATTACTTTTAAAATTAGATGTAATTTAACATATTAAATTGGAGAAATAGCTAGATAATTTGATATTGATAACAATTGTCACCAACTTATTTAGGATTTATTAAGTGCCTGAACCGGATCGGGTCGGTCTGAATCTGTTGAACTGAATAGTCACGTCACAATAATGTCATCAAAGTAAATTTAAGGATTTCACTGTTAAGAAGACTGTCTATTCAAATTATCTGACTGTGTATCCTAAACTAAAAATATATTGAGTATATTTTAATGTTTATAACCTAACATAGTAGTACGACTATTTCTCGTTGAATTGTCTCTTAATTTATAGTCATCGGCCGATATCGACATATACGAACAGATAGTAATCTAGCTTCAGAGCAATTCTCATAAATCTGGGTCTGGGTTGTCATGCGGATTTGGAGTCACCAAAGGGTATGGGTTTACGTATTAACAAATTGTTTAAGTACCTACAAAAATCGACAAAATCCTAATCACCAAAGATACTTAATATCTTTGGTGATTAGGATTTTGTCGATTTTTGTTAAATCTAAAACAAATATTCGTACAGGTTTTCAAAAATTCAAGATTGCTGTTCAAATGATTAGGTATTAATGTCAATTGTTCCTAAATTTTACCAAGTTTGGAAATCTAAATCGGAAAGCATAGAGTAGAAAGTGAGGGGCTTAGATATATATGGGGAATAGAAAGTTTATCGGGCATCCGAAAGAAGTTTACCGTTTTATCTTCCCCAACTACATCTTAGGTATGTCTAATAGGTCACGTCTCTAATTTTCGTCATTAGGCAAACATCCAGCAACATATTCCACTATGATCCAGTACTCAAATTTGGCATCACTTCTATAAACTGTAGTAAACGCAGAATCTTCTCTTGGTGACACGACGATCTCCCTAACATTAGTGGGATGCAGTGTATCTTTGTTATGATCCTTGTTCATCTTCCTGACGTCCACATCTGGAAATAGTCTTTCCTCACCTATTGTGTGTAGAGGCACTACTACACTAAATTTTCTCACTGATAGAAAACTTAAACTACACCATAGACTATTATATATATATATTACTATTATATTATTACTATCACTATTTTGGGGGCTGAGTCACCCGCGTCCGTAGGAGAGTTACCCCTATTGTTTTTACCCTACACGTGGTCCCCGGGTGGTGCTAATCAGGTGACACTTACTGGTGGTAGGCTTCGGCCGAAGGCTTGTGACCACCCACCGGGCAAAGACGTACCGCCAAGCGGCCTAGCCGTGTTCCGGTACGATGCTCGGTGTAGCCACTAGAGGAGTTGGGTCGAGATAGTTGTTCCACTGCATGCTGACCAGTCTGACTCGCGCTGTTTTGGGCGTATCGGGAGACTAGTTGCGGAGGGTAGCGGGATCCGAGGCACGGTGCGCCGCTGGCCGACCGCAGGTAGTTGGGGGCCCAAGTAGTATGCCAGCCACACACGAAAGGCTGCCCAGCCAACTGTCGAAAAATCCCGGAATGCGCCATCGTGCTGGTTGGCGACCAGATGGGAGGGCCCGATGGACATCTCCGGGGGGGCTCGGGCGTCCCCGCAGTCTCGGACTAGTGCCCCAATGATGGCGTCCTTTCAGTGCGTGTCTGTAGGTTAGTAGTGTGGAACCTCATCTCACTTCCTTCTCCTCTCCTTTCACTCTTTTGACTCTTTGAATGGCACGTAATAGAAAGAAAACTGGAGTAAAACAGCGGCTGCACCCCCTCCCCCACAATGTGCACCTCACTAATATTAGAGGTCTGCACTCCAATCTCACCTCAGTCCACCATCACCTGGAGACTGAAAAGCCAGCACTGTTTTTCCTTACGGAGACGCAGATAGGAAGTCCGTCTGACGTGTCGTACTTATCTTACCCAGGGTTTACCCTGGAGAACAATTTCAAACCACGCGCGGGTGTATGCATGTATGCCCGAGACGACACTTGCTACCGGCGTCTCCGTAATCTTGAAGACTCCAGGTTCTCAGTGCTGTGGGCTCTGGTGGACACAGGGCTGGACAAGATTATCTACGCCTGTGTCTACCGCTCGCACAGCGGAGATCAGGAGACAACCAGGCTCACAGAGTACCTCAGTGAGGCGGCTGATGCGGCACAGCAACGGTACCCTTCCGCCCAATTAGTGCTACTGGGGGACTTTAATGCCCACCACCAGGACTGGCTCTTCCCATACCAGTGCACTGATCATGCTGGACGAGAGACGCGCAAACTTGCGCTAGCGTTAAATCTCACCCAGCTGGTCCAGGGGGCAACGAGGGTGCCAGATGTTGATTCGCACACAGCCAATTGCTTGGACCTTCTGCTGACAATAGATCCAGACCGATACTCAGTGTCGATATCTTCACCGTTGGGTAGTTCCAACCACTGTCTGGTGAAGTCTGTGTCCGTCTACTCCCCGCCCGATCCCAGCCTAAGAGGCACCCGGCGGGTATGGCGGTACAGATCAGCAGATTGGCATGGGATGCGATCTTTTTTCGCATGCTATCCTTGGCGTGTGCGACGGAACTGCACAATTTGATTCCGCTTAGCCCTTTCGGACTACAAGACGTACGGCCATGCGCCATCGGTACATGGTGGACATCCCTCCCATACGCACAAAGCGTTTTGCTAATACTTTCATTGTGCGTACAGCTAAGGAGTGGAATTCCCTTCCGGGGTCTTTGTTCCCTGATAGCTACAACCTTGGGGTCTTTAAGTCAAGAGTGAATAGGTTTCTTCTAGGCAAGCGTACTTCACCGTAGACCACGTCATCGCTTAACAACAGGCGAGATAGTGGTCAAACGCGAGCCTATAGATTATAAAAAAAAAAAAAAACACTATTCTACTCTTCGTTATTATTAAAAAATGGACGGCCTCAAGAACGAAGTTGCAGGAAAAAGCTTGTGTTTGACAGATAAATCATACTTATGTAGATAATTTTCCTCAGAACAGCATCGTCATCAAACGATCAACAACAAGAGTCACTATATTTCATACCGCTTTAAACTGGCTCAGGATCTATTCCACAAAACGGCGACAAGCAGGTCTAATTATTATTAGTGGTATGCAGTTTATCTAAATGATGATCCTTGTAATGTCCATTGCTGGACAAAGCCATTTCTAACCTAGTTCATCTAAACTACTCGTAGTATTCTAAACTATTATCATAATAAGGTGATATTATTTGTATGTAAGTGGATATCTTTGGAAGTACTGATCCAACTATACATATTTTTCCACTAATGGAAAGCACTACTAAGTCCCATAGGTGACTTGTCATTCTGAAAAAATTACTGTGGGATAGAAGCCACCTTTGAAAATAGTATCATACCGCTAAGTTTCCTCATTTGATAACGATCAACAACAAGGATCACTTCAGACCGTTTTAAACTGGTGCAAGCGCAGGATCTCTCCCACAACACGGCGACAAGGAGATCTATCTATCATCAGAGGTATGCAGTGTATCTCTGTTATGATTCTTATGATCCTTGTGAGTTATGTGGCGGTCACCGCGTCGTTTTGTGTCATTACCTGCCTCACGGGACCCGGCGACCGCCACTGACGCGCCTTACATTATGTGTATACGTGCGTTTTTAAACGCTCCGTGTATTAGCATGTTTTATTATAATTGTTTTGCGAATAAGAGCGAGGTTATTAATGCAAAAGTTGAAGTCTTATTAGTTGTGTATTTGTTAATTACTTCCTAATAGAATTTCTGATTTTCCAAACCCACCTTGACTTAAGCAAGCATGGTGATTAGTGCTCGTGCTTCCTTTGTATGAGAAGAGTCCTTTGGCCTGAAGTGGAATAGTTACAGGCTAGTAGATATAATATATATATATTTTTTTAATCATTTATTTAATGAGGCTTTTTGCGCTGATGCGCCAAGCCAGCCTCGTAAGGTTATACATTATGTGTATTGTACAACAAATAATTAAATTTAAAAAAAACCTATAAAATAAACCTACCTAACATTTCGATGAAATGCAGCGCTCCCAACAATCCAAAGCCACCGAAAGAAAATAAAAAATAAATAAAAAGAAAACAATTACTTCGTCTCAAAAACACTTCCCTAACAAATTTATAAATTTTAATACTTTGTTCCGAAAGAGGCCTCCCAAGCAATACATTAACTCCACCACCGTACACATCACCGCCAACCGCCTCAAACAACAAAGACCTTAAATCATCGAAAGCACTACATTCCAGCAAAATGTGGTACAAATCATCCAATTTCTGTAAGCAAATGTTACAAAAGGGGGATGGTTTTACACCCATCAAATTTAAAAAGCTATTGGTAGGTATATGACCAGACCTTACTCTAAACGCTAAAATTAAAAGTTCTCTTGAAAGATTACCAACATCAAACCAAGGAATCCGAGGCAGTTCCTGCTGTTGTTCTCGTGCTTCCTTTGTATGAGAAGAGTCCTTTGGCCTTAAGTGGAATAGTTGCAGGCTAGTAGATATAATATAGTTTTTAAAAATACAATCACAAAAATGGTTACAAAGATGATTCTTGATTATCCAATTTAAAAAATAATCCTACAATAAAAGACGTTCTGTTGATGTTTATAAACTACAAAATATTTTATAACAGACAACTTCACGGATAAATAAAAACGTCTTCATCTTGTTTTTAGATGGCTATTTCTTTAAGTTAATACTGAAATAGCATTCATTTGGCTGTTTTAAGTGACACACCTCATAAAACACATAATTTGCATTAGTTATAGCAATATGTTTAATTTATTAATTGTATATGATCTTTGAATTATGATTCCGAGGTTTTCAAGTGAAACTGCGCTATGAAAGATGCAAAATACATTTGACACATTATAATTAATTATATTGTTCACGATTAAGTAGACAACAAAGACTTAACAATAAAATCAGACCATTTATGTTTATTAAAATGCCTGCAAAATAAACAAAACACAAATCATCCAGTCACATTCCTGGCGCGTTTCTCGCGCGTCAAACACACGCAAGTGTACCAACCGCCGAATTTGTCTTATTGGGCAATGAGAATGATATGCACCAACAAAAGGGTTCTGAGAAACACCCGTTCCGACGTGTTCGTCCCATTGACTCATACAGACATACTTACGTGTTTGTTAATAATAACCCCGCTTCCTTTAACAGTCACTCGGTCGGCTAACTATTGTCACGGTCCGGAGGATGTTGCAACGCAAAAATGTTATCCAAATGTGGATTCGTAAGTTTATAATCTTGAATGCGGTAGGCAGGTATGTAATGATTATGTTAAGGCCTCTAATATAATCTTGAGATTTTGTGTTAATTTGCGTTTTAGCTAGAAAAATATTCTTTTCTGCGAATTATTTAGGCTGAGGAATTTGTAAATTTTTGCTTGGGTTCCAAGAAATAGAATTTTGTATTTAACCTCTTTTCTTCAAAATGTTGTTGCCGAATCAGGCTTATGAGTCTATTTAATAAAACCAACACAAAATACTCAGAAATTACTTAGTATTTTGCAAGATATTCTAATTTCAAATCCACGAAAAGTCAAAATAACTAGAAACAGAATAATAACTTAATTAATGTTGAAGGTTCATTATACTGCAAAATTACAGACACGGGTGTCCAGCGGTGGAACCTTTAACTTCCGTAGAATGATAAGCAGTGACACTCTCCATGTATCATTCCTAATCGGTGTTGAATAAATCTTTCCCGACATCCGAGTGTCTCATTTAATAAAGCAATCTCTGCTGCAAGTTTCTATCAAACAAATGAGTAAATTATTATGAATTAAGACGATATAATTCGTAATTAGTTGGAAAATTGATAAAAAGAGCTTTAGGTAAACTTTGGTCATGCTAAGGGCATAGAGCTGGAACCCTAGATGAAGTGACATTCAAACAACGATGACGATTATCAAAAATACCAAAGCGTGTGATTTGACATGTATCTTACCAAAATATCACGTGGAGGATCCCAAACAATTCGGACTTTTGACAAGGAAATCGTTATCCCCGAGGAAAATTACTTCAATCCGATACATATAGAGACGAAATTGAATCAAATAAACACGCGCACGAAGGGTTCCGTACCATTATCGCAAAAAAAGCAAAAAAAACACGTTTGTTGTATGGGAGCCCCACTTAAATATTTATTTTATTCTGTTTGTTATTTGTTGTTATAGTGGCCTCAGAAATACATCATCTGTGAAAATTTCAACTGTCTAGTTATAACGGTTCATGAGATACAGCCTGGTGACTGAAAGACATAGTCGCACAGTGGCGTCTTAGTAATAGGGTCCCGTTTTTACCCTTTGGGTACGGAACCCTAAAAAGACCAAGAATATAAATAAAACTGCACAATGTGAAAACAGACAGAAAAAAAAGTTGTTATTTTTTTTTATTTGTTGAACTTTAGTCCCAAGTTAATAAAGTTGTTATAGGTTCTAAAGACTGGTTAGAGTCAACATCAACGGAATCAATGACATTTATCTTAATTAATCGACCTAATAAGTCACAGTCAAATCTATTCCGTTCTATTATTGTATTACAATGGTTTATTATCAAGTCCATCTATCAAAAGTATCCCGACATTTTGTGAAATCATATTGTTTAAAATAAGGCTTGTTTTACTAGTTTTTTTGTATTGTGAACTATTTGGTATTTTTACCTCCCAATTAAGTCAAAGTCAAAACGTTTATTGCGAACTAAGTTGGTGTTTTGTTATATTAGTGCAAGACTTAGCAGCCTTTTACAAGCATTGCAATTATCATTCTCATGTCCTTATCATCCAAAATTAGCATGCATTTAACATTATTATTAAATAATTATTTTATTTAGCAAATTTCAAGTGGTCTAGATTTTTTTATCGTCTGGGTGATTTAAAAATAAGTTTGTTTTATTGACGGGTCGAATTTGCAATGCATTCTTAAGCTTAAAAAAAGGATAACTGATTTGGGCGAATTAACTTTGTCAGGTTAGGCAGGATCTTATTTATCTATCGAATTCGGCAGTGAAACTGGATCGTCATGGGCACTCCACTCATGAGTCTTTATAAGAAAAAGGGCGTCGTCACTTTGTCGGGTGATAACTTGTATTTGTGAACAAACATTATGTTCAAAATTATCAGTACACATTCTAAAATGTATATTGACGTGAACAATTTTTCAATAAGCTAGATACTAGTGGTATACAATGAAGTCAAACACATGTTTCAAATTCAAATTCAAAAGTCATTTATTCAAACTAGGCTGAGAATCAGCACTTTCCGAACGTCAAAATTACATAAGACAGTCCCCCAAAAACGCCCGCCCATCACCACTTCCTAGTGCTTTTGCTGGGAAGAAGAAGTGGCGCAACAAACTCCCCAGCCGCACAGCTGTCTGTTCAGTTAGAAAAAAAAAACTTGATTCTATACAATAGTATGCAAATAATTTACATTACTCAAAACAAAATATTAAAATAAAATATATTTGCCATAATGACAGCTAGCACACGCCAATATACCAACAAAAACATCGAAATCAAAATAAAAAAAACTAATAATAAAAACGTAAACGGAACACACATGTATGCATACATGTATGTACCAAGAAACCATTTTAGTTCAACTTGAGAATTATTTTATCGATAAAAGTTCAAGCCTTTTCCATATCTATATCAATTCACAAAATCCTTTCTGTCTCATTTTGTTCCTCATTTACATCAGACTCCTTTACTCAACAATAGCCTGCAAAAGATTCTGTAAGTCCTCCGTAAAAAATACTAAAAGGTTTCGGTTTTCAAATCTGTATTTGCCTCTTATCATTGTCACGATATAAATGAGACAATGTCCTTTTTTAAACCCGTTTTTGAAAATATCGATTTTTGTTTGATGGATGAGTCAACTAAACGTTGGTGCCTGTTTGGGTATTTAGCTATCTTTGGTTGATTAATAGGTATCCAAAAAGTTTTTTCTCGCCTGATGGTAAGCGAAGATGTGGTCTACGGTAAAGCACGCTTGCCTAGAAGAAAACTATTCACTCTTGACCATAGATTTAGAATTTTTTTTGATGCTCTTGACTTAAAGACCCCAAGATTGTAGCTATCAGGGAACAAGCAAGAAGAAGGGAATTCCACTCCTTAGCTGTGCGCACGATGAAAGTATTAGCAAAACACTTTCTGCGTATGGGAGGGATGCCCACCATGTAGCGATGGTGCATGGACGTACGTATTGTAGCCCGATGATGGAAAGAGCTAGCTAGGCGGAATCAAATTGTGCAATTCCGTCGCACACTCCCCGAAATGTAACCGATAAAAAACCGCCAGGCCGGAAACTCGGCGTCGATGTTCGAGGCTCTGGAGCTTTGTCGCGACCAGTGCATCGTTGCCAATAAGCCTCTTGGCCTGTCTGTCAATTGACTCACGTGCATCAAGCTGGTATTTGGCAGATACATCCCAGAGGTAAGAGCTGTACTCCTATGCATGACCGAACTTGTTGAGCAGCTGAAGTGACGCTTTAGGCGTGAAGTACCGTCTCACTTTTGCAAGAATCCCCAACTTTTTTGCAGTTAACTGAGCTTTCACCTCAATGAATGGACCGAAGTTGAGGGTCGATGTAAACGTAACACCAAAATGTTCGAGATGGTCCGTTAACGGCACGGTTACACAACGGAAAGATGGAGCCGGGTGGAATTGGCTCTTTTTAGCGGAAAAAAGACACGCCTGGGTCTTAGCAGCATTGAAACTAACCAGATTAGCATCACCCCATTCGGAGACCACCTTCAAGGACAGGTTGAAGAGTTCAACCATGGCCTCCCGGAAAGACAGAATCTGAGGCCCAGTAGCCCGTGCGCCGGACACGTATCTCTCAGCTACAGTGCTGTCATCTGCGTACCCAAAGGTGCCGTTTTAGCAGATCATTAATGTGCAGCAAGAATAATGTTGCTGAGAGCACTGACCCTTGAGGGACTCCGGCGTTGATATGTAACTGACCGAACGATCGACAGGCGTCGATAACCACTCGGATGGATCGACCCCTCAGGAAGTCCGCAATCCAATCACACATACAAATAGGAAGACCGAAGGAGGAAGCTTACTAATGAGGCTTTCATGCCAAACCCTGTCGAAACCCTTCGAGATGTTGAGAAAGACGGCTAGCGCTTCCCCGTGTCTTTCGACGGCCTCACTCCAGATGTGAATGGCGTACGCTAGAAGATCCCCAGTGGACCGATTTCGGCGGCAGCCGTATTGGCGGTCACTGAGGATGTCGTTCGCTTCTAGGTATGCTAGGAGCTTACCGTTGAGCAAATGTTCCATACTCTTACAAAGGATGGACGTTACAGATATGGGTCTGTAGTTGGTTGGGTCAGCTCGACTGCCCTTCTTAGGCACGGGCTGTACCTTGGCTTGCTTCCAAGCCTTTGGCACTTTTCCAGTGTCAATTGAAAAACGATATAGACTGGAAGGTGTCAAAATCGGAGACAATTCAGGTGCACAGGTTTTAAGTAAAATTGCTGGTATCCTATCGGGGCCATTCGCTTTGTTCACATCAAGGCTATGCAGCACCGTAGACGGACGTCCTTTTGACGGATGCGAATGTCCGACATACTTGTCACTCATCCATCAGAAGAAGGAGGAGGCTGCGTGCCATCATAATTTAGAAGCGAAGATTCCACAAAAAGGAAGGCAAACAAGTTTGCCATCTCCTCAGCTGAGTGGGCCAGTGACCCGTCAGGTTGCAGCAGTGGTGGTAGTGAGGGGCGACAGAAGCTTGATTCGACCGACTTAGCCAGAGACAAAACGCTTTGCTACCCGCTGGGTATGAAGCAAGTTTGTTCCCGATTCTGCGAATGAGGTCAAACCGTGCTCTTCGCATTACCTTTTTGCAGGATTTGGCAGCCGTGTTGAAGGCCGTCTTCGTCTGACTCACGTCATTTCCCTTGCGCGTTCGAGCGTCGTCCCATGCCTGGTAAGCCTTGTGTTTAACCGCGTTGGCGCGGTTACACTCGGCTCCAAATCATGGTCGGTCGACGTTAGACATTGCTACGTCAGAGAATAGAATATAGTAACCATCCTCCGACGCAACACATCTGTCACAGCGTCAGCGCATGACGATGGATCGTCCGAAGAGAAGCAAGTGGGCTGCCAAGGATAGCATGCGAAGAAAGATCGCATCCCATCCCAATCTTCTGACTTGTACCGCTATACCCGCCGGGTGCCTCTTGGACTGGGGTCGGGTGGGGAGTAGACGGACACAGACTTCACCAGACAGTGGTCGGTACTACCCAAAGGTGAAGATATCCACAGATCTCGACCCAACTCCTCTAGTGGCTACACTGAGCATCGTACCGAACACGGCTAGTTCGCTTGGCGGTACGTCTTTGCCCAGTGGGTGGTCGCAAGCCTTCGGCCGAAACCTACCACCAATTAGTGTCACCTGATTAGCACCACCTGGGGACCACGTGTAGGGTAACAACAATAGGGGTAACTGTCCTAAAGACGCGGGTGACCCAGCCCCCCAGTATTTTTGCAAACGAGTTTAAACGCTGTTTTTCTATATTCTGTCTTACCTCCTACGCTCAGTTTTTGAGACACCTAGTGAGCTTTGTTCTAACCGAAGTTTTATTCTTTTGTTAAGATCATCATAGTCATCATCACCATCATTTCATTTGAAAGTTGAACACTGTTGCAATTAGGCCGCCCGAAGCGTCATCAAATCGACTGGTTCTGTGCGTCTCGCACCCAGGTCATCGGTCCACGGTGATGGAAGGCCTTCCAAAGCTGCGTCTTCAGAACTTTTCGGAACCCACGACCATCCGTTCTGCGAGCAATGTGCCCTGCCCACTGCCGTAACTGTGCCTTCGATATCTTGACATATTGCTTTAGAACAGTCAGTTAAAAACTTTTCTTAAATAGAAGATTTACAAAATTGCTCAAGTGGAAAGGGCTAGGAGGAATTAGTTCATGCAATTCCAACGCACACTCCCCGAAACGTAACCGATAAATAACCGACAGACTGGCAACTTGGCGCCGATATTCTAGATTGTCTAGCAATTCCGTATTACACAAATTGTTAAATAAAACAGGAGCGAAGATCAATGAAGGAGTGACGGTACATATTTTCCATATTGATGGAAAGAGCTTTTATAAGAAAGTGGTAAAAAAGCACTCCTAAAGTGGTTTCTTACTACTTTGTTGTCTTTCTGCTTTATATTTTTAGAATTCCATTCTGTTGAATCAATCCAGAGTACTACACACGGAACACGTATTACGATGCTTACCACTTATTCAGCCCAGAGCTTATTACCTGTGTAAGAGAAACCGTGAAGAGTGGATTCGACAAGAACTCAATGCTTCGCGTTCTTCGGGCTCGGCGTCGTGTAAGGTAGTGGGGGTCTGGATCCAGCAATTCACGCACAAATCCACAGGTGCTGGTTGTTAATTTTTCTACCCGGAGTACTACTCAATCCTCGAGGATTGAAGGGAAACAGGAATTTCACATAAAGGCCGCAGAGTGGGTGGCAGCCAGTTTACCAAGTGCGAGCAGATTTGTTCAGTGAATAAATCACGTGTGAGGGGTGGCGCTGCGATGTCATCAGCCAATCGGATTGCTCAGCTAGTGTCAATGAAGAGAGAGACGAAGTTGGAACTTTTCAAATCCACTCCATTTATAATAAATCTACACATAATTCATAAAATTATGATGATGTGGTTAATTTAAAGCCTAAAAAATTCCTTGAAATTATTATCATTGTTTTCTTTGCGAAATTACTGAATAAATAAAATTTAATCAAGCTTTTTTCGTTATCTTCTCAGCAACCCCTCTCATTTGATGCCCATATCAAGTCAGTGCACAAAAAATAACTAGTCCGCCATCTTGGACCGTCTGCCAGATTAGATTTAGAATGACGTCACTTAGCTAACCATGCATTGTCATCCAAACTAAACGTGTATGCAAAATTACATAGTAATCGATGGAGGATAACTGCATTAAAATTCAGTTGCAAGATTTGACCCGAACACACTTACATACCTACATACATACATCGCAAGTTAAAATAACAACAACAAAAAAAAAGCTTGTAAAAACAGCGGAAGTGGTATTCATATTTTAAATAAAGAACGGTATGGAACATTACCTAACACACAATTTCTTAGGTCAGCCATCTTTATGGCGATTACTTATTATTTACTCAGACGGTTGCTACGTGTGATATTAATTTCTCGCAATCATGGCAGTACTGCAGAGGGCAAGCATAAAGTTACCAGGTGGTGGATTTAAAACCTGGAGGGTTGCGCGCTTTTAGACAAATATGAAGTAACGCTATATCTATACCCAGCTATGACAGTTAAAGAATTAAGCTACATTAACCGGTTCTTTGCCGTAATTACCAAAACCATTAAAAACTCATGGTATCATGGTTAAAAAGTGTTCTGGCTTTCTGGCACCACCACTGCACAATATGACACCTACTGTAATCCTCTCAGGAAAAACCACTTAGGGAGTCCAGCTTATATTGTTCTAGAGTCAATTCAGGCACCAAATTAATTCACAGTTTGTGTCAAAAGTAATTTTAGTAGAAAGAAATTTACACTTCAAATCCAGCAACTCATTATGCTCATTAGAAAGCACGGTTGACGCAGTGGCTGAGCGATCGGCTGCTGCACTGCGAGTCGTGGGTTTGTCTCCCGCACGGAATATTATTGTATGACAGTATGTATGAACAACACGGAATTTTGTATGACCTACAGATAATTGTTCCGGATCTGGGTGTCTTGTGTATGTGAGTTTAAATGTGTGTAAACGCACCCACGATACTGGAAGAAATTCCTAGTGAGGGGCAAAGTTTAAAATAAAATCATTGGCATTTCAAGTCGAAGGGGTTCCACAAAGTAACCGTTAAGAAAGCAAAACCTCTCACACCAGAAACACTGTTCTCCTCAATACTAACAAGACTGTCCAAAATCACTCAAATACTTTCAATCTTAATGGAAATGCACTTAATCTTGCAACACTATCCGTCAATTCTGTGATTTGCGGTATACACGGCAGGGCGCTTACGTAATACACTTTCACCATGCGTTTAAGCGAGGAGAGAGTCCCTGAGATTGCCTATTACTAGATTACCTTGTGAAGTCGGGAAAATAAGAAAGTGTGTAATGTGTCCTCGTCTGTATAGGACGTAAACGCTGATTTCACCAAATAAACATGCAATGAAAACTGTTTATTTGTGTAATCAAATTGTGTATTTGTACGCAAATGTCGATGTTCTAAACTGTATGGTGGAGTTTCAATCAATCAACTCGATCGTCTATTGCCTATACTGCTAGGGTTTATTGCTTCATCGAGTAAAACAGTCTCATTATTGATTGTGATCCAAATTCGAATTGTTTATCATCATTCTCATCTAATGGCATTCTAGGTATTTATTTTGCATCGATTTTTACGACAGTTTCCAGCAATATTCTGACACTTATTTCGATAGACAATAGTTTCCAAAAAATATAGATGCTCAGTCTTTGTTTTTGTTTTTTTTTTTTGATTTTGGTAATTTTTGGCGTTATTTAGAGCTTATCAATATAAGCTCTAAATAACGCCAGAATTTTACAAAACAGTATTAAGAAGGTACTTAGATCAACAATAAGTGCCAAACAAAGATGAAAGTAGCAGATCTATGAAGGAAAAGTTATTTCGTTAGAGACATGTTCTGAATAATATGTTATTAGTATCACACTCCAGATCTGTATTCAAATGCAGCGTTTAAATTAGACGTATCTTCGTATAAATGCTGCGATCAACCAGTGTGGGAGTATTCCGGTAGTTACTAACCAAACGGGTGGTCTGAAGAAAATAATTGACAGTAAATAATTGACTCTACGACGGAATGACGTCAAGGTGAAGAGTTAAAAGAAGTATTTGATTAATTTATGAACTTCTCGGAATTAAATACACGAAAAAAAGTGTCATTATCAAACAAAATAATCTTGTTGGAGTAATAAAAAACATGAAATATACGCAACTAACAAAAAACAAACTAATACGCAACAATTATGAAGGTACTGTATCCTGAGACTCAGAACTAGCCGAATTAATGTTTACGAGTATAATTACCTATATATTTTATTTTTCGTGACACGACAAAGAACGACAAAAAGTGTTTACGTTTATTTGGGTGGCGACCTCTGAGCGATGAGCAAGGTTGTTCCGCTCCGCTCCGGGTAGGAAAGAGGAAAACTGATTCTCAGTGTTGCCATAAGCGGCAGCCTTGCTGTGACACTGGTCATCGCGATGATACTACAAAACACTCTTTATTTGGCTGGCAACCTCTTTCACCCACTTGATTGTGCCTTCTGCTATTTTTAAACCATTTAGGTAACATGGCTTCGAAGTTACGAAAGGTTTTGTGCGTTTTTGTGACAAGTGGGACTTGACATTAAAAGGTTTACTTGTAAACCCACAAAAGACTGTGACGAAAGGGTACACATAAAGTTCCTAAGTGCGAGGTTTTTCTCACAAATGAAATTCTTAAACCGTTTGCAATTCCGTCTAATTACTAAAATCTAAAAGCTATGCAAATGGGCAGTCTAATATCTAAATGCTACCTAATTATATGTTCTGTGGTATTAATTACAAACACTTCGGTGGTATTTGTACAGTATTTGCTAAGTTATCGGACAGTAGTTATCATTAAATTAGTTGTGGTAATAATCAATAGTGACTATTATATTACTAGTAGTAGTAACTATTAATAACTATTATATAGACTGTAACTATTAAATAAAATATTTGTTTTTTTACTTTATTATATGATATTTGGCAAAATATCATAGGTTAGGCGAGACAGGTTTCTGTGAGCTGCTTGTGGTTTATGCACAAAAATTGTAATAATGGTCTTGTTAACCTTTTGCGGGAAACTGTTCACTGTAGCAATGCAACTCTTGATTTTTTTTGTGGATAATACTGTACATGTGTTGGTACAGGTACCAGGATCTGCGAAAATAATGTGACCTTTCGTTAGATATTAAATTTATCTAATTGGCAAACAAGGCTAAAGGATTTACAGCGTACAGGTTTTGAATCCCAAGAAAACTAGTCCCAGCAGTCGCAGTATTGCCTCCGCCACAAATATATACCTATGTCTCATAATATTAATTAGACAGGTTGTCTAAGACCTACATTTAATACGAGCCGTGTGTGAACGTACAGGCCCCATTACTTTAAATTGAATACTTACGCGGCAATGCGCTTGCACATATAAGCAGGTCGCAAGCGCAGATGCCGTATGACATTTCGTAATATCATCTACATGTTGACTATGTTATAGGATTATTTACTGTGCGATTCTATCTGGTAGTCTGTGTTTGACACTATGTATGAGACATTAATGAGATTTTCGTTGGCATATGGTGATAGAGTTGACACTTGAATTATTATGAATAATGTCATTTAGTGTACAGCATTCAACACTGTGTCTGGTTTTGTATTCAGACATGATAATTCTAAAATTGCGTTAGTAAATTATTGCTCAGCTACCCTATATTGCATTAAAAATTTTCAATAGGTATCCAATATAACTTAAACTAATATTTTATTCCTACAAATATTTTATTCGATTCTAAAAACGTCCCTAAGAGACGGGCACAGTATGGTTGAAGTAATATGACAGATATTTATAATGTTAAAGAATTTTGACACTTTCTGTGAAACACGTGTGCTTGCCAATGTTCTTAAAAAATATTCAGAAAATTTCGAATTCAAAGCAAAAATATGAAGTAATTTTCCGATCTCTGAAAAGGACATGCGCAAGAGTCTCGTTAATTTATACAGCCTCGAAGAACGAATCTTTAAGTGTCGTAAACAATATTTTATTTAAATTACAATGCATGTTAAAGTGTTTGATGTTAAGTAAATAAGTAGTTGTTGTAAAAAACAGCTTTGAAAATCGCCGTATTTGTCGGACCATAACATTTTTCTTTCGAATTCGGTCGCTGACATAACCTTGAATTGAAATATTACATTTGGAAGGTTCAAAATCAAGGAGGTGCCAACCAAGGGAGCCAGTTCATATTAATCATAATTCCTGACATATTGTTATGGTGATTGAACTCAGTATGATGTGATCAGGATATCAGACGGTTTTTGAAGTCTACCTATACTAGTGAAGTTAACACTACAGTTCAAAAATAACCCTTAAGAAGATTTTGAATAAGGAACTTTGGTTAATGTTTTTAGTTTTATTTCTCGTAGGTAGCTATAAATTGTTGGTAATATGGCGGATTGTTTTGATCTTGAAATGCAATGACATTGTAAAACCTTACAAACTATCAAGATATGTAAACGTTTCTGAAAGTGTATTTAAAGTTTTATTCACCGATCTAACATCGACATCTATGTAAATCCGGATATATAAAACTTTCAATCAACAACAGTTACCCAGACACAAGAATTAACAATAAAGCTATACCAATCTAAAAATATCATTATCCTTATGCAAGTCGCAAGTACAATAGTAACAACATTTATATTTACAGTTTATGAAAGGTGATTGTAATCGCAGTCGACGGTCCAACTCTTTCAAGCGTGTCGACTACCGTAATATTTTTTACTTAAACTAGCGGCTCATAACGTGGATATTAAAAAAGTTGTTTTATACTAAGATAAAGCGTCTATCTCGTGATGAACTGGCGCTAAAAAGTACCTCTTTGATGTTTAAGGGCGTGTGAACTAAGATTTGAAAGTTGAAAGGGAATTGGGGTTGAAAAGATTCGTGTTTTTAAACTGCAAAGTAAATTTTAAATATCATAGTATTTTTCTATTGGTTGTAAAAACTTTAAAAATATCAAGAATTAGTTCTGAAAATAAAATCATTATAGTTGATGGAGCCCGGATGTAACTTTAGCTAAATGAAACTACATGTGGTTGCACAAGACATCCTTCAACATATTTGTTATTACAAGTATCAACCCTGAAACAATTGTATGATCTAGAAACACTACCTCGAAAAATCAGATGGCCATCGGACAAGTGTCCAATAACGAAGTAGTCACAGACGTAAGGCCTTGTACACGTTAATACAGGTAGAGCTGACAAAAAGGCTCACTTAAATACAATGAATTAACAGAAATATATGCAAACGCGTCAAATAAACAGATGTCACCGTCACAGCTCTCTTAACGAATATCGGATTCTCACGGTCGAAGCTGATATTCGCGGTCGAGACTATGATATAGAATGTAAAATGGAGCAGAATGAAAAAAATCTAATTAAATTTGGGAAGAAAGAAGGGAAGGTAGAAAAAGGTGGAAGTTAAACTTAGTACCTAGTTTGGGTGAAACACAGCTAACAATGATAATGATAAAGCTGAAAAAGGCTTCAATAAACGCAACAACAACAGTCATGGTTTCACTATGAGAGAGAGATGGAGCTATACAGGATGAAGAGCACTGACCCTTTTTCACTGCGGAATTGTGATGGCGTTGACACGTTACAGTAAGGAATATAAAAGAACAGTAGATTTGGTTATGGTGGGTCAAGGCTTGAGCCTGATTCAAACATAGTTAAGGAAAGGCTCGACGGATTGTGATGTGAGAAGACGTGGTACAATGGAAATTATCATGTCTGCCAATTAAAATAACTGTAATTGTACACAGGATCCTACCCTCTTTTGTCATCATTCTCTGTCACTCTAGGGTTTGCTGTATTAAAATAATAAACTAATACGAAACGATTTTTCCAATAATAATATCCTTGTCCTCATCTAGAATAAGGAAATAAATATTGTTCATGGAAAGCTCTGCAATTTTCTTATGTAATGTAACCTTCAGGCTCTCCACTGCCATAAGTATATTATGGAATATAGTTATAATTTTTCATAGCTTCAGTTTTACCATATTACACATACAAGTTTTTCCTTTCATTTTGAAAATATAACTTGACTTTGTTATAGATATTCGCCGCATCCATAACATTTGCAAGTGAGTGTATTTCCCGCGTATCTGCGCGTACGCCTCACAACGTTCTATCTGGGTTTATTTATTTAAATATGCGTAAACTGCGCTTGCCAGTGCTCTTTGTCTTGGTACCTTGGTACTAATATAGCCGGCTTCCTGCTCATCTCGGTAGCTTTGTCGTTATTTTGCTTCGCGGCTGCCTACAACATTTTTTAATAAGAAAATACCAGCTATAACGAAGAAATAATATTTTTTGTCGCTCTTTACGAAATAGAGCGAGAGACTACGAGAAGACACGTCTAAATTACATATTTACCACTTTGCTCCCATTTACGGCTCTTAATACGGTTTGAAAAAATACTTGACTAAACCTGGGCGGGATCTATACAATAGTGAGTTTTACGTCCTAATTAAGTAAGTATTTATGTAAATCGATAAAGTAAAATACCGATTTCATAATGTGGCACTCAAAGAATGATCCCAAAAACATAACCAAGAGAGACACGCAAGCCTCACACAGTTGAACCATAAAATGCTTTGCATACCGAAAATAAAATAAGACGCTCGAAGGACCAATATTATGAACACGAAACAAATGAACCAACTAAGATTTGCGAGCCGGCTTTTGTTTTACGTGGCTCTAAACACAACTACATAAGGCTGAAATTCGGATGTCAGGACCAGAAATTCGTTAAGCGGGTATTTTTGAAACTGAACAATTGCCTTTGCATTTTGCGTACTTTCTCAGCAATACTCACGTCAGAGATATGCGTTTAAAGGGTTTCTTCGGAACCGTCACGTAAATTAATGAATACAGAGCTTTGTAAGTTGCGCAAATGATCCAATGGTTGCGGTAACTCATCGTGGTTCGCTCGTAAAATTGCCCGCGACAATCATGGTTCGGCTTATGGAACTTTATTTCTCATGTTTCAACTTAGTAACCCCGGTTTTGTACCGCTTAATTTTATATGTGTTTGAACTTCGTGCGACGGTGACGTCATTTCGATTTCAATGAATTTCATCGGCACGTTGGATTTTAAAAATTGCATTCCATATTCACGTGACAAACACGACCTAATTTTATCGATTCCAGGATTTTCAATTAATGTACTTTCATGAGTTATTGTAGTTCTGTTTGATATTATTATCACATAATGTTAAAAGTTTGATAATAATTTACATTCAGTGTTATCTTTGCATGTGAAACCGCAATGTTTTTTTTTTTTTTTTGTCTAGTAAATGTCGACATTTTCAATTCGCGTAGGTAGATCTACGTGACTTTTTATACAATGAGCATTCATATTTTTGTTTACTAAGAAGACACCTAACCACTGGTAACTTCCACATTGACAGTATCAGTGGTATGCTATAAAAAATATATATAATATTCTATTCTATTCTATGCTTAATGAGACGATATCAAATATAGGAACCGAGCACCAGCACTTACACGCGCGGTGTCTTGAGATTTTTACTCCGATCACCAATCCGCCCCCATCATAATTTGTAACATCTATCTATACGATTTGGTTTTGATATATTATTTACAGTATATTAACTTGTTATGTTTTGTATTCGGCTAATAACTTAATAGCGGGACTAAATTACTCTTCGACATTGTTAACGCCGACTTTTTATAGATTTTTTTAGCGACGTGATTCAGAGCGGGCATTTCGTCTCCGGGTCATATACCCACAATCTTTAGCTGTCTTTGTTATTAACCTCTGCAACATATTCCTTATATTTTACAACTCATTTTTATTAAAGCCTTTTAGATTCTGTTTAACTTTTAAGTGTATTACTGTGTACGTTAAAATTTCTGAATGATTTTATGGCTAATGAAATTTTCTTAATGAGATGTTTGTCATCTTGTTTTGAGTGGAATTTGATCTTTATTTCCTTTCTTTTTTAATCAAAGAATAACCTGGTTTGAGCTTTTGGTGTGACACTTATGATAGATCCATTTATTTCGATCGTATTCAATACCTACAATCCAAATTGTAAGCGCCACCGCAATGAATATGATTTTGAGCGCATTTATTATACATTTAGTTTCCAACATTAATAAATGTCATTTTCACATTGTAATAACAATAAAATCTTTAGCAATATGCATTTGAATGTATTTGAGACGTGACAACATTCCAGGGTTTCATTGCATCACAATTTACAGCCTTCGTCGTATCGTCACCTATTCGCGTGTGTCCCACACCTATAAGCATAAAATGGGCTACGATTATTGCATCCTGGTGAATGTGTGGGTGAATATTATTGGCAGGTCTCCGACACGACTAACGTAAACCTACCATTCACCAGCCGACTGATTCCTGAACCCCATTTGATTATTTAAATCCACCGTACCGAAGGTTCGTTTTTGAACAGTAGTAGAGCTCGTTTTGTGCATGGGAGGCTTTAGTCCCCTCTGGATGCAGGAAGGCTCCACAAATAAAATATGTGACTTGAAGGCGACGGCGAGGTGCCGTCGAGATGAGGCTGCGCAAGCTGGAGGGAGAGGGACGGATAGCAGTGTACTCGTTAGTGGGAGGAAGACAGAAGCACGCTTGGCTATCTGGAGAAACGCGAGCACCTCATTTAATCGGTACGCGCTTCGTTTTGTAGGATAAAGGAAAATTTGCGATGCTTTAGATACGTTGTATTATGCGTGTGGGTGTGTGATGGAACATTACTGTTATCGCTACATTGTCTGTCCAGGGTTCAATCAGTCTATTTAAGATTGAATAGAATGCATGCATTAAACCTCTATTTACTCAAACAGTTAAGAAATAACTGTAAAGTTTTTGCAAGCAAGATTTAACGCGAATATGCAAATGCGTTAACTGACACCTATACGTTGTTTCATAAAATGTCATGCCGTTCGTCTGACATTAAAAATATCAAATAAAAAGTTTACATGAAATGGTTAACTTAATCAAACAAGCGTACATTATTTTATGTAACTTGTAAACTAGGCTAATTAAGTAGCTTGCCTTCTGTGAGAGCAACTACATTTATAACCTAATAGTTGGCCGCTGTTTTAGTTAATTCAAACTTACTAAGTGCTTTGATTATTTCTCCCTCATTTTGCGTTTTCTCTTTTTAGGTTGCTTAAGAAACTTAGTTTTGCATTTTTAAAAGCGAAATAAAAATTCGCTTTCCGTCTGCCTTATAATTATGTTTTCTTTAGTTTCTTTTTATTAAATAATTAAATGCATATTCTAAGTTACCTAAGTAGCTGATTATTTATAGCCTATGCAAATAGTTTTACATATATAAAATAAATAACAATTCCCTTCGTACAAAAACATAACTCCTGCAGTTATGTTTTTGTACGAAGGGAATTGTTGTGTGTCGGTATCACGGCATATTTTTACACGAGATATATTCAACGCTTGAGTAGGCTGAAAAAAAAGGGTTACAGTGTTGATCGGGAACGCCCTAGCGATTCATAACTACATACTACTAAAAATCGTTACATTTCTTTTTGGCTTGCTGGGATTTTAAGCTGTGCTTACACCAAAACCGTCCACTAAAATCTATTGTCATTGTAGCCCAGTGGCTAAGACCTCGCCACTCGTGCTTGAGGTCGTGGGTTCAAATCCGGGCAATTACCAATGTGACTTTTTCAAATTCACAAGTTTTTCTTGGACATCTCAGGCAACGGTGAAGGAAAACATCGTGAGGAAACCTGGACTTATATAGTTAAAGCAGGTAACTCTGAAATAGCCAAGTCAGAGGTTTGTGGGGTTCCCAGAGGCGGCTTAATTAACTCTGACACCAGAGGTGGCCACATCCTCACACGAAAAAGAAGAAGAAGACCAAAACAATTGAAGACAAAAGCACTATTGTTTTTCTCTTGACTGTACTTACCTGTCAAAAAGAGTAAAGGGATCAGACCGGAATGTCAAAGTGCATAGTGGAGCAGAAAGGAAATAATAAAAAAAAAACCAGCAGGGGATCAGATCGGGGGGATCCGACTGGAACAAATCTGTAATAGGTATGCTATTTCTTTTCTGCACCCATTGTTGTCCCCTGCTACCGAAACATTTTTAAATAAAACGGTAAATAAAATTATACATAAAAAATCTTAAATGTATGTCACATTTTCAAGTGTTCTATAGTTTTAAACGCTTACCAACAAACAAAAGTTACTTATTGCCCGATGCCGACGGCCGGGCACAGGTTACATTATTGTCATAAACCCACACTCGGATGCTCGACCGGCGTAACACGACCAAATACAATCATAAGGAAACCGCACTGAATCACTAAACATATCAAGCACTACATAAATTTGTCGGGTTACCAATAATGATATGTACTGAGAAAACTAAACGTGTCTAGCAATCTTCGTTTCGTTTGTACCTTTGCTTATTTTGAGCTTTCGACTTTCAAATGTTAATGGATAGGTTTTGCGTCACAATTTTCTTCTTGCCTACTTCTCGGATCCTGGTCGAATAAGTTGTTTTACATTTGTATAAGTTGTAAATTGGCATTGATGTCGCAGATATAATCGTAAAGTAAGTCTAGCAGCCTTTGCTGAAACTTGCTTATGTGCTGTATACAACCTCATTATGGCTATCTACGCAGTGTATATACATTTTCACGCATAAGCTTTATGATCACACCTACTCATACTTTCAGGAAGTAAATAAAATATTCTAGCAATCAAAATCACAGAACAGACCTATAAATCGAATTCACATAAGCACGAGGGTTCGTATCGCGGCGTTAGCGGTTATTCGCCAAGTCGGCACCATCAGACGACACACACGATATTTACTACCCGTGGCTGCTTTCATTTCAGTCCTATTCCAGTGTTATGGCTGCGTTTTACTTAATATTTTACTAGCCTATTAAATTGTTTCTCTTTATCCTGGATAGCGGTCGACTGGGTGCGCGCACAGAATTAATCAGCAAACACTTCCTAGCAAATTTTCTTCAGCAGTTTTCGACGTATGTCTGACAGACGGATAAAAAGAAAAACTTTACATTGTAACAGGCATGTAATTGACAACGGAAGCATTTTCTTGCTCATAAAACACTTTTAGAAAGTGACCAATTATTTGCCTTTTAAAGTGAACAAGATTGCAATATAATCGGGAAACTCGGTAGGCTGACCGGCTGTCATCGTACACAATGAGTACAACAAGAAATTTCACCACATGATTGACGTCGTGTGAGAAAATAAAGCCATATCATAATTATGTGTCAATCCATGTTCACAACAAGATAATGTTGTTGTAGTTACCATTTTTGGGTTATCCACCAAATAAAGGGCTTGGGTGAACAAAGAGGCCGGATCAATGGTACGGATGCATGCTAATGTGGGATAAATACCGACGCATAGCTTGTTGTCCGACCCACGCACACATGGCTACCAACACAACAACACAACCAGTATTGTGCATGTGAGTACGCAAGCTTTTACGCACACATCCACAGTTTTGTTAGGGTTGAACATAATTTTGCAAAATTAATTTTGTGAGCATATGTAATGTGGTGGCTGAAGATAGTGTTAATTTATCTGTTGGGTTTATATTTTTAATGTTTATCTTTTATTTAAGCTGTAAGGATTCGTCTTCATCATGAAACATGACTTCCGTATGTACTGCTATCTACTGCTTGCTTCCGTATGTACTGCTGTGTTGTCACAATGTTTTGTTCATGTCTATGTCTTGGTCAATACCAGAAATATAACCGAATTGATTACAAACACAATTTTTTTTTCAAATTTTGGTGAGTTAGAACCAAAGTCCGCTGCAGTGCTAAAATATTTATGTTAATCAATCTATTAAAACATGCAGCGCTAGATCGCTTATAAGTTTAGTCCATGGCGCTTACGCGTTTTGTTCAACATGGTGTAAAGTAAGGTGTACGGATTGCAGTACAGTTCAGTGGATCAGAGTGAGAGTTCGGATCGCCAAATCTTTTGCGCAGTACATATTTAAGCGTATTCGATATAAGACTCTTTGATTTAGTCTCTTTACAATTATTCAAATTTTCATATTTCGTTTGTCAAGAAAACAGAAGACAATTTTTCTTGGAATGACAGAAAGGATTTGTAAAAAATGTTTGTCTCTGAAACCTTCTACTAAATTAACTATCGGTATTTTTATAATAACTGTTTAAAAGCGTGTTTTAAAATGGCAAGCAACAGTGTGACGACGGCTATGTCATTTTTGTGCAGGAACGGCAGGAACAAATTCCTGGTCGTCAGGCTGAGGGAACGTGAAGTACGAACCGACGAACGTAACGGAGCTTACAGATCGCATGCCTCTACGACTGAACTCTGTCAGAGACACCAATTGTCATTTCACAACCATACCACAGTTGCCGTGCGATAGACTGGAGGACTGGACTTTCCTGCAAAGACTGGTGACAACTCAAGCTAATCATAAAAAACCTTGTCGTTGACAAGAATTTATGCATCATAAATCAAAGCTGGTATGTAATTACTCTACTTTCTAATTGTTCTTTGGAATATCGTCTTCTTCTGGTATTTCAGACCCTTTTTGTTCCTTTGATGGTGCGTTTCCTTGTCTGTAGATATCAGTTAAGCCGACATCAGCTTTTTAACCCCGGGACAGAACGAATGATTCCTGGTGTACCTGCAGTCTTCGGGATTCCGAACATCTTTTAACGGGTTCCATACATTTTTTTTAAACGGCCTGAGTTTTTTTAAAGGTTCTACGGAAGGCAGTTTTGACGAATGACTGGTATCATATTTATACAATATGGTTCTATTTTTTTGGTGTTAGAATTACGTAGCTTACCTTTTAAGTTTCCGTAGTTGAATACATTTATTACCTTAGGTTTATTTATTTTATTACCTTTGTATAGACTCTTTTACCGATTGTGAATGTGTGAACATTGTAGGCTTTCCAAATTTCTAGATGATTGTTAACATTTGTTAACTTTTTATTTCGTTTTACATTTTTTTTTTATTGTTTTTTTAATTTCGTACGACTTATTGTCGGGCCTACGTTGTCCCCCCATATCCAAGTACTAATGCTGTAACATGGAAATATTGTAAACACAACATTTTTAGAAGAGTAACCATGGAGTTTATTGCCGGTTCTTCTCCATAGGAAACGACTAACCCGAACCGTGCACCTTAGACGTTTTATAAGTGCCCATGTAGGCCTATGTAAAATAAAAAAATAGATTTTCATATTTTTTTGGTTAGGTTAAAACGGGCTGTTTTCCGCAACTCCACGACCAAGCGCGTATTTTGCGTAAACTATTTTACTTTATAGAATCGTACTTTACGTGTATGCTTAAGCCATCATTAAACCTGTTGCAACTGCTTTGAAGATTAGGCACTTGAATTCAGCTTTATACCTTTAAAACTTGTTTTTTTTTTATTTCACTCTTGAGTTTTTGTATACTAAATATTTAGAATAATTAGTACGATACTGACAGTTTCGTTTTCCCTTTTTGTCTGGTTAAGGTTGCGGGAAAGCGCTGCATGTGCATGCGAGACGCACGGGATTGGTCAATGTGGCGACGCCTGGGGGAGGCCTATGTCCAGCAGTGGACGTCTTTCGGTTGAAATGATGATGATGATGTTATGAAATAGGAACCATCTGTTTATTTTTCCACCTATCCCCTTTTTTAATCTTTCCATTTGATGACATTACGTTCAGGTCATTGTGTGGTTCAGGTCATTGTGTGAGGTGTTTGTGTGTCGTCCGACGACTATTATTTAGCAAATTGTTAAGATTAGGTAAACAGCAGGCTGACGTAAGGACGTCCTAGATAATTGTTTACTAGAACTTTGTGTTGTACAATATGCCCTTGTCTCATATTGTCACAAGATTTTCCTCGTCTCATATCATTGCTGTATCACCAACATTGATAAATTTATAACCTCGCTTCGACTGCCAATTACTGCAATAGACGTATGGCCTTATTGTTTTTCATGTCCTGATTAGTTTTTTTGGTTTTGCTTTATTTCTGCTTTCAGTTTCAAGTGTAAATCGAAGGGCTACTTATGTAGTATAATTGCAAGTAGATGACTTATTTTTTTGCAAATTTAATACGATAAGAAATACAATTGATTCTTGTAGGTATTATTATTCTTATTCTTTATTGTACTTTGTTTTATGTTTGGTACATAAAAACATACAAATACAACAATACAGTTTATGTAAAGGTAATCTCTGAAAGTATGTTTTGACGACACGGTTGGCGTAGTGGTTGCGCGATCGGCTGCTGCTCTGCGTGTAGCGGATTCGATGCCCACACGGAACAAATATGTGTATGGCCTACTGATAATAGTTAGTTGTTTCGGTTCTGGGTGTGTTGTGTATGTGAGTTTTTAACCGACTTCAAAAAAATGAGGAGGTTCTCAATTCGTCGGTTTTTTTCTAATGTATGTTCCCCGATTACTCAAAGACGCCTGGACCGATTTGGAAAATTCTTCTTTTGTTTGAAAGGGTATACTTCGAAGGTAGTCCCATGGTCATCAGGTCAGGATCTGATGATGGGATCTTTGAGAAATCAAAGGAACTCCTTACATATAGCAATTTTGGTATTTTTATCAACGTTGCAATCATTTTCACTCAGAAAGTATCATTTGGTGAAGTGGAACTGATGAAGAAGACCACAGATGGCCACTGCAACTCCTTAATGGCAAGAGTATAAGATATCTCGAATAGATAACCGACTATGATAAAGCAAATACTTATAAATAAATGGTTCTGATGAAAATGGTACCATCGAACTGATCTGATGATGAAGCCGGAAGGTAGGCACTGGAACTCCGAAATAAAACAATGAATCCTATTCGTGTTTGGGCCTATTGAAATCGTCATGAGATTTACTTTGGTTATAAATGATTTTCATATTCATTGGAGATATCTGCCAAAACTAAAATGAGCAAAATAATAAACTTTTTTACAAAAAAACAAACCGACTTCCAAAACAAAACGCTACAAAGCGAAAAGTCGGTGTCTTTTGTAATCATTGTTTTCCATTTTTGGACACCGACTTCGGAAAAGAAAGTTATTTTCCGCTTTGTAGTTTTGTTTTGGAAGTCGGTTTGATTTTTTGTAAAAAAGTTTTAATGTTTGTAAACGCACCCACGAATTGTGGGGCAAACAATAAAAAAATACAAATTATTTCAGCACGTAAATTAATTAACAAATGTACACTTTATTACACTTTACCTGACTTTTTATCTCGAAGGCATTTTTGTCTGGAATACACGACTCCAGACAGAAAGGCCACAGGAGTGAAGTTGTGGTAAAATGCTAGTGCCATATAAAAGTCAACGCTTTTGTGGTGTCAACCCTGAAAATAATCGCATAAAATGGATTATAACAAGAAAGCAATTGTTTTTGGCAAATGTAACCAATATTGCAAACAATTTTAATGTAAATTAAACATGCCTTATTCTTAACTAATTTATGAACTAATTAAATAAAGTTTTTGGCTCGTAAAAAGAATTAAAAGCCACGCAGATGACACGATCGCAGTTTAAAATTTCTTGTGTGGCATATGGCAAACGCTTTATGCAAGAAAAGCTCAGGTAACATTTGCGACTAAAACGTCTTGGACGACATCCATTGCTTGTACGATACAGTGACCGTTTCTGAAACTCCGAACAAAACTTGCAATGGAAAAGATACACTATTATATAACGTTTTTTACGCTTTTAAAGATGCAGTTTAGTAATTCACGTTGCCAACCTTGCAGATTTACTTTTTTATCTGTTTTTGAGGACACACATCAAAGTTAAGATTCTCTTGTCATTCATTTTTTACCTGTGAGTGGGGACTTGTGGTAGATAGCTGCCTTTTTGTTCTGACCTGACCTTGATAGAGAGGTAGCAAGGACAAATGATAATGGTTTGACACACATGTATTTAGTTTGCTGGTGGATTACATTAGGTTAAGCGATAGGTGGAGCGTTAGGTGGTTGGGAGAGGCCTATGTCCAGCAGTGGACGTCTTTCGGCTGATATGATGATGATGATGATGAAGCGATAGGTGACACTTTCGAGTTTGAATGAGGGCTGATTTCTAAAGGTGCATTGATAGCTAAATGAAGAAAAGTTAGAATTAAAGTATAGGGTGTCTCAATAAGAGCAAAAAATAAACGTATATTTTAAATATTTTGTGATATTTAAATTGCATTATAAAGAAGACATATTACGATTATGTATGGAATAAAATAGCCGGCAAATGGCCCCCACTGCTCCGATGACAAACATTAATATTAACAATGATAATATAACAGTTGTAAAATTTCAGAGTTGCCAAATATACGAAAAAAAAATGACACGAAATTTTAATAGTGCACACCTATTGAGAGGGTGTCTCTTTAGATAAAATTGGTGTCGAACAAAACGAGGAAAATCTAGCAAAATCTGAGCAACAGGAACAGAACACTTGGACATTCAACTTTAACACCAAGTTATTCAAATCCCCGATACATAAACATCAGCAACTATTTATTATAGGCAAGTGCATGTAGATTAGCGCGTGCAAGACAACACCGATAGCACATAATCCACAACGGTGAACGTGCAAAACAATAAATAGCATGGTCGGCGCCACTCCTAATTTCCTATGCTCCAGGCGCGTTTGATCCTGAATCGCGATTCCGTATTCCCTGGGAGTCCGGGGTCAGCGAGCTAGCCCGGGAGGCAAACCAGTTTTAAACATTTCAATATCACACCCAACCTGCAATAAAGTGTATACAATAAAGTTTACATTATTTGTCAAACCTCTATATGTTTTTCTGAGATAAATTATTTTAGGGCTTTCTGATTGAGATTTTCAACGTGATGCAATGGTTTTGGTAGATTATCAGTTTTATGAAACCTTTTTGTGTCAAACTTACAGTCAGTCATGGCCTTTTCTTTATAACACACTTATTTGCTCTAAATAGCTTCTGAGCTTAATTAAACAATTAATAAAGAATGCTTATACACGGTCCTATGTCTGCTATGCAAGTTAACAGGTACTTAGCTTTCCAACAAAAATTCTGCTCTTTTATAAACGCGCTACATGATATTATGCTTTAAGAGTCTGCTTGTATCAAATTATGGGGCTTAGACCTTACATATTAAATTCAGTGAAATAAATTCGTAAATATGAAGCAAAGCTCTAAGCTCAGATCTTAGCTCAGGTACTAGCGATAATAAAACTGATATGGAACAGCTTTCAGATATCTAAATACAATATTTATTTCTCTTCCACAAAAGTGTCTTATAAACTATTACATAATTATGCAATAATAATTATTCATATATCCTTTGTGGGAGACTGGCATCTGCACTATAGGAAATCCTTTCACACAGATTACCAGGCAACAAAACTGATTATTTGTCGATTTAATTACAATTATTAATACCAAATTTTAATTTTCGTTTCCGTGTTAAGTACACGAATGAATACATATATCTTAAAAGAATGCAATACATATCTTTGAGATTATCAGGACCCTAGGATCCCAGACCTTTAAAAGGCGTACCAGGGGCTAAAGCCAACTCGCAGATGCCTTGTTAGACATGTAGCATGAAATGTGACACCAACCGACGATTATCCCTGTATGCACTACGTATGAGCACCCAAGAACAATCCGCGGTTGGTGCAAAATATGGAGACAAAACACATTGGGCTATGGTTTGGGAGGTTTTGTGGATTTATTACCCAAAACTAAAGAAGGACTATTTATTGGCCCCTGCGTGATCACTGATGATCTACATATCATCATCATCATTTCAGCCGGAACACGTCCGCTGCTGGACATAGGCCTCCCCCAAGCATCGCCACACGGATCGGTCCTATGCATTTCGCATCCATCGGACTCCCACAGCTTTGACCAGGTCTTCGCTCCACTTAGAGGTCTTTCAACGCGGTCGCCAATCCAGAACTTTTTGGCCCCAACGGCCATCCGTTCTGCGTGCAATGTGCCCTGCCCACTGCCACTTAAGTTTGGCAATTCTTCGGGCTATGTCGGTAACCTTGGTTCTCTTGCGGATGTCTTCATTTCTGATTCGATCACGGAAGGAAACGCCGAGAATAGCTCTCTCCATTGCCCTTTGAGTGACTTTTATCTTTCTAATGAGGCCCATTGTAAGCGACCACGTCTCTGTCATGTAAATAATTACTGGCAACACACACTGGTACATATACTTTTGTCTTGAGACACATTGGTAAGTTAGACGAGAAAATAACGCGCTATATAATAACCTCTTTCTCGAAGTTGGACCTACCTAACTGGACCGTGTGTCCCAGGTAGACATAATTGTCCACAACTTCGAGTGTAGAGTCTCCGACCCAATAGTAGGAGTGGGCGCAATATGGACTTTCTACATCACCTTGGTTTTGTCCATGTTCATTTTTAGACCCACTTTTTCAGAAGCTCTCTATGGTCTCAGCCATGACCAATATTTCGTTGGCAAACTGAAGATGAGTGGTGGTGATGTACTTCGCCATTGACATTGACATGCCTAGCCCTCTCCAGTCCAGAATCTTGAAGACATCCACCAGTGCAGCGGTAAACAGTTTCGGAGGTATGACTTCTCCCTGTCTCACACCTCCCTGCATAAGGATAGGTTCTGATCATGAATTCGGACTGACATGGTGGCGTTTTTGTACAAATACTTCAGCACCTCGATATACCGGTAGTCGATTTGGCACCGTTGGAGAGACTGTAGTATAGTCTAAATCTCGATCGAATCTAAGGCTTTTTCGTAGTCCACAAACGCTACGCTTAGGTAGGTTATACTCTTCGGTTCTCTGTATGTAACCTGCCACAGTATATGTATGTGGTCTACGGTGCTAAAACCTTTTCGGAATCCGGCTTTTTCAGCTTTCCAGCCGCCCGGCTGGAAATCGTCAACATGCGTGCGAGACGATTCGTGATCACTCTTGAAGCAACTTGTAGACATGGCTAAGAAGTGAGATGGCCTATAATTCTTCAAACGGGCATTGTCACCCTTCTTGAAGAAGAGTACCACCACACCTCTGCACCATGCCTGTGGCATTTTCCTTTCGATTATGACGGAATCAAACAGCTTCTGAAGAGTCTTAAGTACCGGTTTTCCACCCGCCTTCAGGAGTTCGGTCGTAATTCCGTCCCCACCCGGCGCTTTGTTATTCTTAAGTTGTTTCAGAGCCATCCTAATCTCGTAGAAGCTGACGTCCGGGATGTATTCGGTATAGTATCGGGTCAATCTAGCTCGTAGGTCGTTTGCTAGATTCACAACGGGTTTACTGATTGACATGTACAACTGCCCATAGAACCTCTCGATCTTCCGCAGAAGCGCCGGTTTGGCGGATGTGATTCTGCCATCGTCGGTCTTCAGTGTCGTGAGCTGCGGAGATCCATCTATTGACCTGCCGGTAGTTCCACGCATCGTCTGAAGACTGTAGGATTATTTCACGCCTCTCCATTATGAGTTTGAGAGATGAATCGGATAGTTTCTTGTTCCTATTTGTACGACTTTTTGAAAATCTTAGATTCGAATTCGTTGTAATCGTCCACAGAGCTCCCTTGGCATTCGAAACGATTAAATAAATGGATTTGATTAACTACTGTTACTAAAATCCAAGGATTAGCGCTTGAATTCTTCAAAGATCACGTAAAGACATTGATTGGATAGTGGTACTACATACATTCGAAGTCAAGGATCATACTACCACTAATGTCAATTACCTATTGCATAGACAATGTATCACGTAAAATCAGCGCTCTCTGCTGCCGCTTCTACTAAAATGAGTGCCCTAACGGTCGGGATGCATTAATAGCCGCTAATTTTCTCGTACCCATTCGCGATCCAATAAGTGCTCGAAATGATCAGGCACTAATTAATTACTAGAACCAACACAATGATTAGTCAGCGAATGTTTGTAGACTGTACAGTGTAGGCCCTACAATCTCTCTCTAATAGTTCAAAGAATGTTGATGTTATTAAACGCTTGTCATTTCCAAACCAGTTTTTATTGTTAATATAAAATGTGACGCTTTCGTTGTTTTACGGTAGATCTAAAAAACGTTTATCCGGAATGTAAATTTTGTTTGCGTCTGGTATTCGAACCTCGGTACTTGCGACCTCTATGACCATAAGCTAACCGTCTGCACCGTTACTGCAGACATTCTCGTGTTCGTATTATTTTGATCTATTTGTTTACATCAGTATAAACCTGGGAACGGTTATTTTGAATTTCAACATATTATATTTCTCTTCAAGACTGATAAGGTTCAACAGACTTGAATTGTAAAATTTTGTTTCTACCTACGGTTTTTATTTCTGGCACGTGTATGTCTGTTTCCGTTTTTTACTTGAGTATTTACCGTTGTTGTACTACTATTGTAATTTTGATTGCATTGTTGGGCTATTGAATATAGTTTAGACTTAAAAGGAGCATCACTTTTGAGCTATCAAAGAACTTATGAAGACTTTTCATGACAGCAGCACGCAGGAAAAAACAGTGTGGAGAGTTCGTCAACATGAAGACAACAATGACAAATGCAAAGAGTTACAAATGACAATGGTGTCGTCTCGCTGGCCGCGTCCACGATTCGATAATAGTGAATAAACACAGTGATGAGTTATCGGCGGCAATCTCGGGTCGTCGGCCGCGGTACCGTTCCACTTGCCCCTGGACGACGAAACTAACGACACAGAGCTACGACGCTCAGGGGCAACTGTGGATGTGGTGGTGAAATATACATGGAGATGCAGACGTAGATTATTATAGATGGGTATGGGGAAGAAAACATAAATAATCCAGCAACTGACGACAGCAACATTTGCCTGCAAAATAAGTTCCAAGGAGGCGATTACCAGCAGTTGGTAATTAAAACCTGAAATGTTGGAATAATACTGAACTAGGAAAAAAAAACTGATATAATATGAAATTATGCACATTATTACATATATATTTGTAATAGTGCCATTTAACGAATTTAATGTAAAAGAGTCGATTACCTATTAAACTGATACTATCGAATTATTTTTAGGCCACAAAACAGAATTATGTGGATGTAACTGCCACTTTTTACAATTTGTCATTATAATTATTATGTTATTATTCCTACTCATTAATTTTGTTAATAGGTAAAATGTTAAATCAACTATTGAAAATGAATATAAACTAAGGTAAATAATTGAAACTGATCGAGTCCTATGAGTTCGTCAAGTGCATTACTGAATGAGTCACTTTCGAAGTAAAAATGCCGCATCTATCAGCCTCGATGCTCTAGTACCTCACAGTTTTCACTATTAACGTTCATAGACGAATTCCGACGTGACTATTCCGCTAATCAAATTTTGTAACTGCGGTATTGTAACCATTAGTTCTCAAACCTAAACTTTTTTCAGACGCCGTCAATTATATGTTACCGTTAAGGAGATACAGATTGTTGCCCCGAACTCATTCGAACATTTAAAATAATGCAGTGCAATAAAATCACTTCATACAAGTTCAAAAGTAATACTTCGGTAAATTAAATCGGAGAAAGCGTGGCATCCATTCTTATATCTATCCCCTTTAGATGTGGATCATAAAGATTAGTTACAGATAAAATTAGCACCTCGTTTTATTCGTAATTTACCTTGTAATGATTAGATAAGTTGATTCTGCCTATTTATAACTTTTGAGGCCAAGTTTGAGGAAATAATTTATATTGAGTCTTTTTTGTGTTTACCGTTAAAATCTTATTTTGTCGTATATTTTTGCGTTGCTCTGTATAAAATGGATTGTTGTTATTATTTGGCCCATGCTGTCCTATTGTTGGGCTAATGCTTTTCTCTGAGTCGTTTATTTCCTCTTATTGGCATTTTGTCACGTGTTTCTATTAAAGGCCTTGACATCGTCTCGCCTACTTGGTTGTCCACCCCGATAATGTCAATTAGGGCTTTTATGGCATGCCATGAGACAGTTCTGTTACACCTGTACCTGCGAAATAAAAATGTACTTGTTTTAGTTTAAAATAAACAAACTTTAACAACAGTGAGTTCTTTCGAAACAGACTGCAAAATATGCTTATTTTCCTACTCGTTTCTAATTAATGCTACTTAAAATTCGTTAAGTAGCAAAACATACAAGGTGTTAAATAATGCATTTAAAATTTAAATTTTGGCCGTGTGTTAAGATTACCAAAAAAACATGCAAGGTCTGTAAGATTCTGTGTATTTTTACTGCGTAATTTATTTTATACTTGAGAGAATTAAATGTAGTGTATTAATAAGTTATATACTGACAGAATGATCAATGTTATTGCAAGGATACTGTCGTGTTTCCCCCTGAGCGGTGCGCTGGCGCAGGTTGCCCATAAAATCTTCGTCTATAGTTTAAGGTTAATTTAAAGTTAAACTGCAGAATAAATTGTTATTCAATAGCTACAAATTATGTAACCGACTTAACCTCATTGTTGGTATTATCGAGTTAGTATCATTATATTTTTTGCCTTTTACGTGTTCGTGTTTAAAAATGGGGTCTTCTTAGAAATACAAAATCTTGTTCAAATCTGATTAATTATATTAGTGACGCAATGAATTTAAGTATCGGTGGTAAAAACATCTAAGGTAATTAATTACAAAGGAAAATAGAAAGCAAACTGTCACAAAAAGAAGTAGGTTCACTCAGTATTAGAGTTAAATGGTCAGTATATTTTTTCTGACGATTTATTTAGATTTTTGCGTTAAGTGGGCAAACGGCACACAGCTATAACTTTACGGTTAGTTCAATCAGATGACTTTGCGGCGGCGCAACGCGGAAATCAATTGGAGTTCCCTTTATCATTTTATGGATTGCGAACCCGTGGGCATCACGCTTTAGTTACACAACTTTGATAGGTTATGGGTCCATGGCAGCTTTGTGTTCCTTTTTTGAAAACCATGGCTAGATATAAATATTGGTCTGATTTTTTTTTTAACACTTGTTTGGATAAAATGATGAACACCTTCTAAATTCAAAATAGTAGTTTATGCAATAGTCATATAATAGGGGTTAATAAAACACGAGCGTGGGTTTATCACATGAGGCGAAGCCGTTAGTATTAATATTAACACGCGAGTGTTTTAATACCTAATTATATACCGTTGCATACACTATTTTATCTTCACTTATACAGTTGAAATAAAATAAAAGTGGAAACGAAAAAAATATGTGGTTTGGCGGGCCATTTAGATTCTCATTGCACCATGACAGCGCAGCGCACGCATCCATAGACAGTGACACTAGTTTTCTACATTAAGTCAATGAGCCCATAAGCGCCAATAAATTAAAAAGTAAAAGTGTGCTATAAAAATTAAAAAGTTATTTTATGATGCAGTTGTTTGAAAATCGAAGGAAAATGTTGCACTGTAATGGTATGTAAATAAATATAATGTAGGTGTTTATGCAATATTTTTTTAATTCATTTTTGGAACATTACGTTGTGAGTGTAGATAAATGTTGTTTACTTAATCTATTGTTTTTATTTACAAGCTTTATATTACCGGCGCGCAGCCGCTTACGTACTCATTAATATTACCTTGCTTTCGTTTGTGTGTAACGATTTTTCAAGTTCTTCCTGGCATCCGATTAAGCTAACTCAAAATCTAACTTTGGAAACATTGAATTTGTATGGTACTATGGAGCTGGTCGCATGATGGGGCCGGATGGTAGCCATAGCAATTCCGCAACCTGACAAAATAGTACCATCGAATTTGGTTTAATTGTGTATGTAGATAATTATTGACAAACATTCAATACTTTTACAAACATTTACAAAACATTCAATACTTTTTAGTCCATTAAAGATTTTTACTTTTAATCATTATTTTATGTTACACAGTACATAGGCAGGTATTCAGCCTATACAAAACAAGTGAAGAATCCAGGTTAATGTGATGCTCAGTGACAGGCTAACAACCTCGCACTTTTCGCTTGTTACTTTTGACCTTACACTTCGTCGGTTGCTATTAGCATACATTGTCAGAAACGGATCATCGAGGTTCTTTATACTTAATGTTTATTTTTATAGGCAGTCGCTCCTTGTAAAATACTGGTACTCAGCTGAATCGGTTAGACTGGAAGCCTACCGCAATATAGTTGTTAAAAGGCTATACATATTATAATGTTGATTTTATGTCCCTATTGATAAGAAAAGACATTCAAATTGCAAAAAAAAACAACTTGTATTTTTGGTTTAGTCTGCAAATTTTACTCCACACATCCCTATCTCTGCATTACTGCACATCTTACATACAGGTAAAGAGACGCCGACTAAATCGTATGTCAGCTATTTTAACACGGCACTCAGATCTAATAAATTAATAGGTAATTACTCGTAAGGCACCGCTTTGGGCCAACAATGGGCGCAATAAAGGCCATAAACGTCACAATGTTTGGCGTCCTATGGTGCGCCTGCGCAGGCAGCGGGCTAATCTGTTAACGAGAACGAAACACGTCCTAGTGCAACTGCCATAGAGTAAGAGAGAGAGGCGACTAGACGAAGGGCTGTTACTTCCGTGTGAGGGAAGATAAAGAAAGTTAGAGAAAATATCTTAAGTAGGATTTTTGTAAAGAATGATTTTTTGCAGTGGCGGTTTGCTTAGAGAACACCATTTTGAAACAATTATATTCGTGATAGTATCAACTAGTTTTCAAATTAGAGAACATCTAGGAACTAATTCTTATGTACACATTTATTTACATAGATAAAAATACAGTGTATAAAATACTTAATTAACTAAGACAAATATCACTTGAATTTCTCTGCAGCCGCAGTGGCATAGTCAGAAAAGCACGACGAGCTAGGAAAATGGGATGGTTCAAGAGTATCGACACAAGTAGCGTCCCACACTAAAGTTCTACCCATCTTCCATAGAAACAATGACATGCCGTCCGGTCTCTTACCATCGTCACGTGCCAGGCCATGGGTTCCCTCCCCCATTGTTCCCACATTGTCGAGGTGGGGGGGCTCAGTAACCTTGGCTTGGTCACCCACGGTGAAGCGAACAGGAACCCGAGGAGGGGCCGCTCGTCAGGGCTTTTGCCGATAAGCTGACGACGTATCGGCCAACATGTAGGTTGCTGTCTGGGCGACATCGCACCTGTGGCGGGCCGCGATGTAGTATAGGGCCTCCCGAACCCATACGATATCGCGGCTTAGGGTTGGTGGCCGCGGCGGGAGAGGAGTGCCGGTATTGCGGTGCGCCGCTCTCCCTACCTTCCGCGGCCTGTTCGGGGATGCCACCGTCTGATGGCGAACGCGGTGGGGCCGCTCTCCCTATTCCCTGCGGCCGAAAAATGGTAGGTGGCGGGGCTATTAACCTTGACCCATCACAAGGGGACCAAGGGTGCCATTCACGGGGTCGTCTGGCACCTATGTGCTGGTTTGGTCCCTGGGGTGGTCACGGCGCACAGTGTGTAAGGGGGGTACTCCCCAGTGGAGGGTCCGGTAACGGACAGCCGCGGCGGGTTCACTGTGAGAGCTAACGCGTGCCCGTGTTCCCGCCATAAGCGGCAAAGGAAGACACCGTGAAGTTTTTGCGGGTTGGAGCCCCACATAACTGCGCTATCTCCCCGTTGTTGCGCAGTATGTAGTATGCATTTCTTCATGAAAAAAAATACGGTGATAAGAGCACGTCGTGTTAGAGTTAGAGTGCCGCGCTATGCGACCCGAACTTCGGCTGCATGACTACGCTGTTGACAACTTCGCCGCAGTGGCAACGATGAGGAGAAAAACAGGAAGCGCCTAAATGTAGGGAAGCAGCTAGGCGGAAAGAAGTGACGTCAAAGAAAGTGCCTATGTTCGACGACGACGGTATTGCGTGAAGCAAGAGACCCGACTCCCACTAACTCACAACCAGCAGGCGTGCACGCTCGGCAGAAGTGGTAATTTGGTGTTACTGAACTGATCTGCAGAGCGGCTCAACCCACCGTCTCTGGGATGATGGGTTGTCGGGGGGATTAGAATTCGGATTACATCTACGTAGTGATTACATATGCGTAATGTTTGAGAGATTCAGACTGTGCATTTCTGATATTTCTGCGATGGTCTAGTAAGAGCTCTGTCTAGACTAACTTCTCCTCACCCCTATAATTTACAGTCGCTCGTTACCACTAGGAAAGAGTCTATTTATGTCACGTTTTATTTAACAAAACCGACAAACTATATAATACACTCTAGACATAATGCTCAGAAAAACAAATAGTAACTGTCTCCCGTAGAACTATTTCTACCTACCCACACATCTACGTGGCTGCCTATTCTACCGAACAAGTCTGTCGAGTAGGGCGACGACAGGCGCGCGCGCAGGTCGCCGCGGGGTCATTGACCGGCCCGTTACGCGCTTACGTAACAACGTAGCTTACGGGCACGGCTACGCGCTCACGACAACCCCGTGCCCGTAGTACAGCGTTTAGCAACTAATCGCGAACGCTGTCATATTAGTATTTTTTTAAAAAGTTGGTAGGTGATTTTTTTTAAATTTGGAATGTTTTGAGTGTGAATGTGTACGGTTGTAGGGGTAGATGCAGACCAAGGAAATGGTGAGTGTGTGAAAAATGATATGGCTAGAAATGAGGTGACTGTTGTGATGAGATACCGATCTCTAGTACTCGTAATTTGGGATAACAGCAGAGGGATGACGATGATGATGAATTGATGATGCTAGTGTGTTTTATTGTATTTAAACCTTTGTGAAAAGAAGGTTTAGGCATGACATAATATTAGATTAAGTATATATATATATATATATATTGTACTTATGTATGTTTGTATATTTATGATTTATTTTATATTATTCTAAAATTGTATAATATATATTATGTAAAATTATGTTATGTATAATAGTATAATTGTATATTTTATATTATGTAAAATTTTCTCTTATGTAAAGTCTCTTCTTCCTTTTGTAAACTCTCTCAATCACTCTAAGGTTTGCTGGTAGACATCTCTTCTTTGACTTCAGCTCGCCTTTGTACATCAACTTTATAATCACTCATGTTGTATATGTATTTTTTTGTGTACAATAAAGAAATACGATTAGTAATTATTAGTATTTTGTTATTTGCTCACAGAGGAGACGGCCTGCGCGACCGAAAGGTTCTGGAATGGTCACTGCGTACTGTAAGATGCCTCTTCCGTTGGAAGACCTCCCACAATGTGGACTGACGACTTGGTGAAAGCCGCAGGAGTCTACTGGAGGCACCTAGATGAGGAGTGGATTTCTTTGTGCTGAATTGATGATGTTGAAATAATTTATCTCCCTTATCAGTAAAAACGCGGCTTTTAAACGCGGAGTTTAAGCTATGATATGATATACCGTACTTATTTCATGGTTTTATTTTGTCATAACTTTGCGCACGTTTATCAAAAATGGAGTGAATTAATCTTGGTCAGGTCAAAATAATTTTATTCAAATAATTTATTAATTTGTTACTAACACGGAAATTCCAAAGTACACAGAGCACAGAGCACAGAGCACAGAGTTTTATTTTTGTTAATGAAACCATATTAATGTAACGACTTTCCGGAACACGTTTATTTTAACAGTTAGATTTAATTTTAATTAATAGAGATGGTTTTTGTGGTTGGGTTATATTACTGGAATTTCTTATTTGCGTATTTGAAAATATAAAAATCATTTGCCAATACTGTGAACATAGGTGTAATTAAAAAAAATGCAATATTGAACTCTGAATATTACCAAAAAGAGAGACGAAACAGGAAGAGTAAAGATTTGGAGCCAAAGTGGAAATCCATGGGCCAGGAGAGACTGATAACGAGTTACTAATCAATAAGCTTCTTTCCTGAAAAAAAAACTCGAACAACATATACATACATACGTACGACGATGCGTTATCGGGACATGGTGGATATCCCACCCATACGCACAAAACGTTTTGGGGACACTTTTATTATGCGTACAGCTAAGGAGTGGAATTCCCTGCCGGTGTCTGTGTTTCCCGATAGCTACAATCTAGGGGTGTTTAAGTCAAGAGTGAATGGGTTTTTTCTAGGCAAGCGTGCTTCACCGTCGACCACATGATCGCTTACCATCAGGTGAGATAGTGGTCAAGCGCAAGCCTATTAATAAAAAAAACATTTATAGGTCATGGTGACGAAGTGACGAGGGGTCTTAGCAACAACAGAATTTTAACTTAGAACAGCATTGTTGTTGTTATTACTAGACAGCTAGTTGCTGTCCCTCTGCTATAATAATATTAATAAGAAGAGAAAAATAATAAGATGAGGAAGAGTTGAACGTTTTTCTTCTCTTTGGTTTCGTAATATTTTCGTCCATCATAACGATGAGCAAGCAGACGGATTAACACTAAGTCAGTCGTTCTGGTATTCTTGATATCTCACTATCCGCGTTCGGCATTGTCGCCTTTCAATTCGACTCTTAGTTAGACATACCACGCCATCTATCGGTAACTTAACGTACAAAATTATGTATGATGTTTGAGTAAAAATTAACAAAAGACTCGCTAATTACTTCACAACGCTTGTTATGATATAATGGTTGCTTTTACCGGTTCTTAGCTATTTTGTTGTTTCAAATTAATGTTAATTCAATATATGTTTGTACTTATGTAACGAGGCCCCGGAAATAGCGATTTACTTGTGATATAATTTGACAATTGGAAACAATGTATAGATGACTGTTGTTTGTTAATACATTAGTTCACTGTTCATTGCTACAAGATTTGATTTACCTTGCCTTGTTGATTAGTCAGTATGTGTGGGTCAAATCTTACAATTGAACTTTAAAAAAGTTATCCACCACCGAGCTGAGCTGAAATTTTTCATACACGTTGAGCTTAGATGACAATGCACGGTAAGCTTAAAAGCTTGTTTTAAAACCCGACTGCTTAAGAAGTGAAGTAAAAAGATGTAAACAAGAAGAAAATCATGCTGTGCAGTTTGAGGGTATATAATGGTTTTGGTCAGCCAGCTCGAGAATATGTAACCTCCGATTTTCTTCTTGTTTACATCTTTTAGTTCACTTATTAAGCAGTCGGGTTTTCGATTTTAATAACGTTTTTTTTTACAACTTTTCAGTAATATTTTTTTTGTCGAATTATTTTGAAACAAATGGGTGGTATATATATATTTGTAATCACCTCTAAAAACCGTTTATTTGAATACCCCACTCGATGGATTTAGAAGGGAAAAGAAATTGGGACACCCACAATAGGGTGGCTAAAATCCACCATGTTTGTTTTTTTACGTCATTTATCTAAGAATACTAGGGTGATCATTAAATTACCTATTTAACAATGTCTTTATTATATAAATCCGTTAAGTGGTTTGAAAGATATGAGGTAATAAAGAATATTACATACAAACACACAAGATTCGCGAGAAAAACATAACCTTTTCCTTGCAGTCGGGTAAAAAAGGTTTTTTTTTAATTTTTTATATTGTATCATGCCGGCGGCGTGTTTACCCACAGGCACATGAAAAATTTTAAGCTTTGCCTGAGTATTTCATAGAAGTCCATTAGGTGGCGCTGATAATCATCAAGTTGACTGCATTCCTCATGCTTAGCTAATAGATTGTTTAATAATATAGGATGGTTGTGGCTGTTGCAGAATGTAACCTTGGAGCAAAATGTATTGGTATTGTATACAAAGGTATTTTGTGTCAATAAACTTATTTATTTTATTGTATTTATTCTCTTCTAGACATTACGAGCTTAATTTTTTTTAAAGTTCTTTTCATGCATTTTTCTGTATCTTCATAAATGTGACAAATATGTAAGTTCACAAATAGATTATCATATTGTCTTTTACATTAAATAGGGCCCAAACACTTACATTGTACTGGCTTTACGTCATTAAAAAATATAAATACTGCAAAAAAGAAATCTGTGTTAACCCTACGCCAGGAAACAATTAGAAGAAAATACAAATAATAAGAACAATAAAACTTAAAATACAATATCTCGCATGTTAACACAAATCACCGCTTGTTTCGCTGCCCTACAATCACGGCTTCCTACATCTATTTAATTTAATTAATTTCACAATTCACACACTGAGTGCGGATGAAAGATGTTTTTGCGTTAATTACTATGAGTTATTATATCCATTCTTTGTTCACTGTTACTGTAAGCCGTTGACTTCATTAACAACTAATTAAGTGCCCACGATACGAATCTAATATCTTTCTGTTTTGTGTGTACGTTAATATTGCACTAAACGAGTGTTGAGCATAAATTATAAAACTGTTGTTTTAACTGATTGTTTTATCGCCTTAATCTATATGACTAGTGTATTTTTGTTAGATTTAAACCCTGATCTACATAACTGAGCCGTGTAACTGTTATCGAAGTTGTAACGTTTTCACGCACGCGTTTTACACCCGTTATTTTTTAATATTTTGACAACTTTATATAATCTTGTTTTCACATTGAATGGGCCTTTAATCTACCACGGAAACTTTATAATAGATTTCGTAGCATCAGCATCAACAACAACAATAAAAATCATGATTTATTGCATCAAAGATCTTTTTTAATTCGACTAGATTACGCATTAACCATTCGTCATTCCGGTTTGGCTTGTGTTGATGTGCGAAACTTCAATTTAAATTAATGTACGTACTATGATTCATATAATAACCAGTGTAAATTAATTCACTGTATCATTTATTTTTAATTTACTTTTAAATACTCTTATGGTGTTTTATTTGTTTGTTTTAACGTAAATTATGAGCATAAATGGCAGGCCAACTGACGCATTCATCATTTCATCCCTTTTATTAAGACAGTGGACCAGCCAACTCAAACTATTATGGGGATCAATATCGGATACAATGGGATTGTAAAAGGGGGCTCATATTTTGATATTCACAAAAAATACTAACTCTTCCGCGGGCACCCTCTTACACGTACATGGCGTACTCATTTTGTGTTGTTATACTTTGTATTAAGAGCGAATATTGTCCAACAGGATTTTTTTTGTTGTTCACAATGTCAGGAAAAAATCATATTTTTTTCCGAACGAGACATTTAACCTTATACCTTGGCAGTTAGGGTTTAAATTCGCGATGTGGGTTGAGAAGAAAGGTTTTACATCATCTAGTAACGTGTATTGATTGAAGAGACTCCCGTTAGGTTTTTACATAATATCTGTCTTGTGTAGGGGGTGGTAGTACATGGATGTGAGCTACACTTTATATTTGCGATTTTGTGTCATTTTTATGGGTATTTTGAACTCAGTTTGTTTTTCCGGTTGGAAGGGAAAATAAATCATTTATTTAGAAGTGATATCCTTTCAAATAAAAGGGTAATTTGTTGATAGATTTCTCCATACATCATAAAAAAAGCAGACAACAAAATGAAACACGCCTAAAATCCTTTTTTTTTATTCGCACCCTTTTGAACATAAAAATCATTAATATTTCAAATTTGGGTTTGATGATTTATTGCCAGGTAACCCTTCATTATCCCTGTCATGGTCTGGCAAAGTACAATACTACTTTAAAAATCTAAAAAGCTTCACTTTCCACACGAATTGCCCGCCATCTTATGATCCCTAGCATAAACTGCCCTTACAAAAGCAATTCAGCTGTCTCGCGTCCGGTCTCCGCGCATGCACAGACCGCAGTAATATTTATGAAACCCATAACATCAATATAAGAATGTTGAAATTTAGCAAGTCCAACACATAAATACCCTCAATGACGTTGATTATGGCAAGCGCGAGGGCCCCGGCGGTCCTCCAGTCCTCCGGTCCTACGCTTTTTACTGCCCCTTTTATTTATTGCAACGAAGATTGAAAGGGGACTACGAGATGATTGTGACGGCCCCACAACGTTGCATGCGTGCCGAATGGGTTGAAAAATATTTGTTGATTCCTACGTAGAATCAAATAGGTCTGTGACTGTTAAGAAACACACAAGGTCACACAGTTAAGATTGAAAAGAGAAATGAACAAGATAATGAAGTTTCTGAGGGAGTAAGGCGTAATAAGACATGTTTTTTTTTTCAGAAATCGACCCCTTGAGAAATCTAACGGTGTAAGAACTTGAAAAATTGTCTAAATCTCTTCAAAATAAAGAACGTGTATTTGGATTTCTGTAAGAAACCACAAAAAAGCATTGAAGTTTGTCTGATCAAATCAACGTGTCAGTTCTTATCTAATATCCTCGCGGACAAAACCACGGCCTCAAGCTATCGTCTCTACCTACATAGTTAACGTGCGAAGCGTGCGATGCATGCGATGCGTGTTAACTATGCATGCGTGCAATACGTGCTAATATTTTAATATCGCTGCGGTGACTTCGTTAGGGAAGTTATGCGCTTTGATCTGTTTGGAGATGAATTACTTTGTGATTCAATCGTTTTTTTGATTATTATGATTAGGGTGAAGGGTGCAGGGTGACTCATGTAACATGTTGGCAGTATTTTGGCTTGTATTTATGTTTATTTTGATGAATGAAATACGGAAGTGCGAATGTTAGAGACAACTTTTGATGTTACCATGATGATCTCTAACTGCTTATCAATGATCATCTTCATCTTCTTCATCAATCATCATCATTTCAGCCGAAAGACGTCCACTGCTGGACATAGGCCTCCCCCAGGCGTCGCCACGTTAACCGATCCCGTGCGACTCATCCAGCGCCTTCCCGCAACCTTAACCAGGTCATTGGTCCACCTTGTGGGATGCCTTCCAACGCATCGTCTTCCGGTTTGCGGTCGCCATCCCAGAACTTTTCGGCTCCATCGGCCATCAGTGATATGAAGTCTTGTAATATAGCCACCATTGTTTCATCACCTTCTGAATGTGGACCTTCAACAAGAATGTCATTATCTTTGTCATATGGAACAGCTCAGCATCACTTGTGAATCCGGTCCACTCGCGTCTTTTGTCTCTAAACCTGTATTTGCCATTGCAAAGTAATTTGGTCTTCTTCGGAAAAGCTGTATAAAAAGACTTTCTCCTGCTTAAATTATTTAAAGTGACAGAAGAATTCAACAACATTCTCACCTTGCCTTCACAGCAAGGGTTAAAAGGCATCTATTGGGTTCGCTCGTTCTATTGTAGACCTCATCATAGCTTTTCATCTGGCAAAATCGAGGTCTAAAGCTGGCTGATCATGAAAAAAATACAAACACGGGATGAAATAAATATTTATGTAAGTATCTACCTGTTCCATCCACAAAATCCCATCACAGCAAATAAGCGACAAAACACAAATGAACATGTAATCAAACCTGTTAATCCGACAATCTGCAAAATCAATACGTTGTATCAAAGTGCCTATAAACGGGGTGCACTTTCCCAAATTTATGTACCGAGGGGTGAGTCCCCATAAAGTTCACATGTGCAATAACGAGTCGACCGGTTTAAACCACCGATATTGCTCCTATGAAATATTGATGGTTCCACAACGAAGGTACACCATTATCATGTCAACTAACGTACTGGTCGGGATTTATTTTTATGTCTCCATTCAGTATCGTGGTTGGATAGTTCGTTTGTCTAATGGGGAAGAAAATGTTCAGGTTTAGTAGATCTGGTACTGTTAAAGATTTCGGTGTGTCTTAAACAGCATTCTGTGATATCTTCTTATAAGTTGGAGCAATTCCGTTTTGACGATTACAACACAAGCATTAGAATAAGCTGCTACTTAAACTTTTTTATTTTGGTACCTCTACAATTATTTAAGGACCTCCTTGACTTTTGCGATGGGGGACAGCTCAGAAGCACTCGTTACACCGGTCTGTAAAATTGTCTTTGGTTTCAAAATTGTATTCTTTTGGCTTGTAGATAACATCATGCCAGCATTCTTCGAAGGAAAATACAGCAGTCTTGATTTCTCCAGATAGTTATAATCCTCAACTGGAAGTTATTTACTGCTAAAACTCACCGCTGCCATAACTAATGTATTTTTAACAACAAACTAACACCACACATTTGTATAAGTTATATTATGTTATTATTCAAAATGAGTTAGTACCCTAAACAAGTTAGCGTGTTTGGTGCGAATACATGTTTCATGCGAAGTGGCTGGGGCGATACAGGTTTCAAATGCCAATACTGCTCTGCCTGAATGAAATATAGAAGCAATGCTCGCATAGATTCGAGCTTCGCAGAAGCGGCAGACCATATTTTCAAGTGACGCAAGCAAGAATTGATAATTATTTTAGAACTTTGTCGTTGTTTCGGGATCGAGCAATATAGCAGCTTCATTTTGTGATCTGATTCTATGTTTTAGTAAACAGTTAAGAAGGTGTCAAATCTTACTATAATGCCAGTGTTAGACAGGTTTCCAAGCTAAAAAGAGTTTGACAAATACTCAACTTGGAATTCTTAAATCGGGGTTTATTAGAGTATACGTGGATGGTTGTACGAGGGGGGGAATGGCAAAGAAACGATAAATAGGCTATGTTAAAGATGATTTCAATTGAAAAGAAATGCTAAGATCAGGACTACCTAAAAGAGAAGTATGGACGAAGAAGACATGTAGCACCGACCACAAATAAATCGGATAATGGGTGAGGAAATGACGATCTAGCCACCATGTTAAACTGGTCAATCGCTTTTTTATTATTGTGAGTGACAAATTGAATTGTTTTCTCGCCATCTATCAGTCGTAACATCCTTGACGTTTTATAGCAGGATGCAACATCTGTGTGCTTTTACAAAACATCGAATGCCAAAATCAAAGAAACACGTGCTACTTTACTGCGTTGGTAAACAACGTATTTACAATAATTACTATTTATAGTAATTCATCATCTTCATTTCATCTGAAAGACGTGCACTGCTCGACATATGGGCCTCGTTCAAGCATCGCCACATCGAGCGGTATAGCGCTTCATGCATCCAGTGGAATCCTTTGCGGCGTCTTCAGTAGGTCATGGGTTCACATTTTAGGTAGCCTTCGAAAACTGTGTTTTCGGGCAAGCGGACACTCCAGAAACTTTCTGCCTCATCGGCCATTCGTTTCGTCCGAAGTACCTATTTATAATGACACCTACTTCAGTATGTACTGTCTACGTAAACCAACAATGCACTAATAATCTATGGCATTCCATAACTGGATTAGCGTCCGCCGCGCGTATCGGCGTAATATATCGTTTCGATTGAGTTTTGGTGTATCATTCCAAATTCCAACTTGGAAATGATTCGGAGGTCCCCCTTCGCCGCGGGTGACATACGCATCTTTGGAACTTTTGTGGCTGTTCACTTGAGGATATTGGGGTAATAAGGTTCAATAGATTGAATGAAAAGCAGTTAAGAAGGGTGTTAAAGTGTTTTCAAATAAGGAGAAGATCATACACGCGATTGTAATAACTGCACAGAAAAATATTCAAACGCTTGAAATTGGTTGGTTGGTCATAGATACAGTTTTTACGTAATATTCTAAATCCAAAGAAGTGTTTTCATGATAAATTATTTTTTAAGTTGGTCTTGAATATTTCCGTAACAGCTGCATCAATCGACAGAAAAAGTTCAAAACAGACCAATACACGTGATTTATTCATGAAACAACCAGACGAAAAAGCTTTTTAAATATCGAAAGGTCTCATTGAAAACTTAAATCAAACAACACACTACTTCTTGAAAGTCTGTGATTGTTATACACGTGCACAATAACACATAACGTGTGAATCCGATGCACGTGCGTGCGCGAATTCTGTGCACATGCCACGAAAATAGAAAACTAGTAGATGAATCCTCTACGTTGAGGATTTACATAAACGTGTTATGGTTTGTAGTATTATTTCATTCATATTATCTACCGGCTCGTGGCTAAATAATAACAGCCGCACGGGTAGATCTTCAAGGTTAAGCAACGCTTGACGAGGTCGATCCGTGGATGGGTGACAATTTCAACATACCGAGTTGCCTCCGTGCCTCGGAAAGCACGTTAAGCCGTTGGTCCCGGCTGTCATTTGACAACCGGGACAACTCGCTTTGACAGTCGTTACGAGTAGTCTGAAGCTTGAGATCTGACCAGTCTAGCCAAGGGGTACCGTGTTACCCAGTTACTGGGTTGTGGAGGTCAGATAGGCAGTCGCTCCATGTAAAACACTGGTACTCAGCTGAATCCGGTTAGACTGGAAGCCGACCCCAATACCGGTAAACGTAGATCGGCTACTTATCTACAATGCTATTGTTATTGATTAAGAGAGAACCTCTAGACATCATAATATTCTTTCTCTGTTTGTCTATTCTGCTTATAAGGTCTGGTAAGGGTAAATCCACTACATATATAAAAATGGTTCGTTTATTATAACCACACGTGCAAGGGAAGGCTTGACCTTTTCTCTACTAGGTGTAACTCGGAAAATTCTGTTAACATCAGAAATTTTCCACTGAAAAACATTGGCTTTCTGTGAGTCACCTCGACTAAAGGTCACGTGACTGCGATCTTTTAATTACCACTCTTGGCAGACATATTTGTGACTGCAGTGTTATATTAGTTTCAACTAGTACCTAGTCGTATATTCAATACAATTGTATTGAATAGACGACTGTGTCTATTCTTTGCTTGTACTTTCAAATAAAAGATCACCTTATGTGTACAAAGGATCAGATTTTGTCTTAGATCTTTATGTTGTTACTGTAAGTTGGAAACATCTACCGTTTAGTTTGTCTGACCTTGTCTAACTTTTCAAAAACATCTGACATTCTATCTATTTAATAAACTTTACCAATAATCCCACTTTATTTAAGTTAAACCAAAGTTTTATTAGTATTAAAAGAGCTCAAGCATTAGGTGTGGCTAAGCGTTCGTCTGGATGCAGAGACAACGATTTAAAGGGAACAGTCCGTCAATAAGTCTCGCCTCGGATCGGTCAGGGTTAATAATTGACGGGGGTGGATGTACGGGCGTAGGGCTGACTACACGAAGAATGAAGAGAGAGTTTGTTTATGTGAAGGACAATGGGGATGTGAACTGCCATTTTTTCAAGATATGTAGCGCATCGTCGCTATGGCTATTGAAAGCCTTTGAAGGCCATACATTTCCAATCCATACATTTTGTAACCTATCATTCGGTAAATTTTAATTTTCTCAAAATTTGTCTCTGTATGCTGTACCAGGATGTACCAACCCCGGTGTTAATTTGTTGCTGTTGCCCAAAGATATAACGCTAAAAAAACTGGGAAAAGGCTATACATATTTATAGGTTATGTTATGTACCTGTCAAAGTAACTCTGATTATATCGCTTGGTAATCTTCGGCAATATAGTGGAGCTATTAACGTATTGATAAAGTTCTACAGCAGGAATTTTATTTGCTTGGCCTTCAGAAGCTTGAGGGCTTTGATTGCCGAAAATAAAATAAAACTTCTAACCTAAAACTAAAGAATACCAACACATTAAAGTAATGCTCTTTCATTTTTGTAAATTTTCCTACCATGAGTCAAGTACGAAATAACTCATTACAACTAAAAATATAGCCAAATCTAGAACATATCACCGATGAAAAATATTTTATTATATAAAATTCTGCTTCTCAATAAGGTCTGTTTTCTTTCCAGTTATCCATGCTTCTCATTTCTTTAGTTCGTCTTTCAACTCCTTAAGCTTCCAGGGGCAATACATATTATCATTATCGATGGTAGACCGGTTTAAACACAAAAAACGTGATGTAAACAAAGCAAAAATTATTTGACAGCAGCCATTGCGCCACCAGCGACATCTACCCTCAGCTTTGCGTTCACATCCCCATTGGCGAAGACAAAGGTTATGTATAGTATAGTTATGTGTAGTATAGTACTGAGGCTTAAATCATTTTTGCATTTGGAAGTTGTAAGAAAATATGATGACTATATAGACTGGTTATAGTAGAGCAGAGGCGCCGCTGTTTCTGTTAAAGACCATTAAAATGTATATTATAGGTACTGTACTCATTCAGATGATGGAGAGTTATTAAAAATACTTTTTCTTGTTTACACCCATTATTTTCCAAAGCAACAAAGTGCAAATTCGAGTAATAAAAATAATTTACATATCGCGTGAAATGATTTACGCTGTCTCGTCGCGCTAACCCTACGCTGCCGGGGCAGTTACAACGCCTTCCCCTAAAACATTGTCATCTGAATTTGTGCCCGAAGTAAATAAGAGTCCCGGGGAGTCTCCGCTCTAATGGCGGTAGATTTATAGATTTTCCCTGGATGCCCCGCCGCGCCAGGATTAAATTACGCCAGCCGTATTGGTCGGGCGGAATATTAGCACTTCTATTTGTTTCCACGCTTTGGTTTCAACTGATTTGAATGGTCACTTGATCTGTGATTTTAGCTTTCAGATATCGAGAATTAAGTGAATTAATTGTTCAATTATTTGGGTATTTAACCGTAGCGGAGCGACCCGATAACGCCTCATTGGTTCAGTTCCTGTATCCCTTCTTTATGTGTAATTGCAGTATTATTACATGCATTAAGGAAACACTCCATCTGTGATTTTAGCGTTCATATTTCGATGATTAAGTGAATTAATTATTTAAATGTTTAAAGGTGACCCGAGCTTAAGGCGGTAAAGGCTCATCTTTTCAGTTCCTTTATCTGTTTTCTATGTGAAATTGAGGCATTATTGCATAAATTGACCACAGGAAACACTTCATATGTGATTTTCGCTTTCAGATTTCGAGGCTTAAAGTGAATTAATTTATGCATTATTTTAGTGTTTAAAGGTGACCACTGATTAAGACAGTAAAGGCTTATTTCTTTAGTTCCTTTATTGCTTTTTTAAGTGAATTTGCGATATAATTGCACGAATTTATTACAGGAAACACTCAATATGTGATTTTAGCTTTTAGATTTCGAGGCTTAAAGTGAATTAATTTATGCATTATTTTAGTGTTTAAAGGTGACCACTGCTTAAGACAGTAAAGGCTCATTTCTTTAGTTCCTTTATCGCTTTTCTAAGTGAGTTTGCGATATTATTGCACGAATTTACTACAGGAAACACCCAATATGTGATTTTAGCTTTCAGATTTCGAGGCTTAAAGTGAATGAATTGATGAATTATTTAAGTGTTTAAAGGTGACCCGAGCTTGAGGCGGTAATGGCTCATTTCTTCAGTTCCTTTATCTCTTTTCTATGTGAAATTGCGGTATTATTGCATGCATTTACTACAGGAAACTGGCTGAGTACCAATGATTTAAGTAGCAGGTAATATGCAAGTCACGTTAGACATAAATATGCCGTAAGAGATATTAAAGAAAACAGTTTTCTTGTGTACTGTTTACAGGAAAATGGTAATTATGTCATATTTACGATTTGTTTATCCGATGAGTCGTTTAAGTACCTAGTAGAAACATTTTTATTATTACATGTTCATTAGGTAGGTACATTGCTTTGATTCTGAGCATGGGGCAAATACTAGTCCTGTTACTTTCTAAATCTAGCAATATTCATATGAAACGATTCACTCCTAAATAATTTATTAGAATCATACCAGCTTCAACATTTCCATTTCCACAGAATAAACATCAACTGAAACCTTATTAATTCATTCAAATTAACCTCATTATTATAAAACTTGTAAATTTCTAAAACTGAAGCCTTGTAACTAATCTCTCGTGTTTTTTAATAACAGTTTTCTTCGGGTTTGTCCCCTGCCCACTCTCCGCTGAGACAGAGGGGGAGGCCGGTCGGAAAGGCCCTCTCCTTCTGATTTTTAAAATCGCAGACGGGTTAAGTCGCGGGAGCACGGTGTATAAAGCTCGCCCCCCGGCCCCTCCTGGTAACCGTTGACTGTGCGTATCATATTCTTCTCTGCCTCTCCTCATAATTGTTCGTATTAAGTACTTATTTTTCAATGCTGGAGCACGTTTTCGAAGGAGAATAATTGTAGTTAATTAGTTAAGAGTCTGATCGTATTTTGCAAACGTAATTGGTTTGATTTTTGACTGTGCCATTTCGATGACCTTTTTGATTTTTTGTTACCAAAATAAATATTTGATGTGACTTGGCTGTCAAGTTCAAAGATACTATAATAAGGGTGATGAAAACCAACGAATAATACTCAAAATCTAAATTTAAACTTTTTACTTTCGACCCTCTGTTTATAAAACGCCAAAACACCCAATATTGTCTCCCCTTTTGAGTGTGCCGTCCAATTTACATACTATTCTTGTACACAGCAATTGATATCTACAAACATTTCGACGAAATGTAGGGACATCAGTTTTTCCTTATGTGTTTTTCCTGAGCGCTGAATATGGTGTTCTTGGGCAGTCTTTTGTTTCTTTCATACATAAAACCGGGAACGAAATCAAACCGTTGTAAATGGACACCCCTTCATTCAGCTTAAAAGCTTTCTAGGTTTCTTTTTAATCTCCTATAGCAACATTTCCATTTGAAAAACGGCCCGTAAAATTATGTGTGGAATGTGTTTAACTGCTAACCGATTGTTCGCAACTTTTTTGTTGTCATCAAAATCAGTAAAATAATTTTTATAGCTCGTTATAATTATGTTTACGAGTCGCGCCACACGCCACCACATAAAAGTCCTTTGAGCGTGAGTTTTACTGTTTGCAGGTTTTGTTCAGTAGACTTAACGACTTGCTAAATTACGATGTGTTGTAACAACACTCTTTCTTTTTATCTTCGTGATTATCAGTCGCTATTTCTCTTAAGATGTCGTCCAGAATTTCAATTGATCTGGCCCCAGTTGTCATGCCAATAACTGCGTTAGTAGCCTCAGACTATGTGAACTGGCTTAACCTTACATTACATACTATGGATATCTGTCATTAGTGCCGTGGCTCTTGTCCAATATCATCCAACAAAAAAAGACCAGCTCTTGATTTAATCACTGCTTCGTGTTTAGCAAACAAATGGTCTAATATATAGATATTTCTTTCGATCTCTATCTTTTCTCTTTTTTTATCTTTCCCATGTTCTTGTTTACTTATTTCTTTTCGCAATTTTTTTTAATTTTGTCAGTGTCTCTCTGACCTTTTACCATGTTTTTCTTCTTCCATTCACCCCTGTAAAAAATCACGTTATTATATAATATACTCCCTATTCCTTAGGCAATAGACTATATTACTTCTACCCATTGGCCTACCATTGAACGCTGCGTCAATAAATGGTCGTAATACTGGCAACTACTGATTTATTAATAAAAATTATGTGGAAAAAGCTCGAGTCACTGACAGTAATATGAGTGGCGTCCATCAATATTGAACGTCCTTGACAAAAGAACTAGAATATCTACTTGGCTGGCATAAATCGATTCATGATACACTGGACTTGAATTAATAATCGTTCTTGTAGTAGGTAAGTAAATAGGTATGGTAGCATGGTCAGTTAGGTTATTATCTATGTCACCATGTGGTGACACAATATTACTAAATTCTGTCTATGTTTATCTGCCCTGTAATGTCCCAAATACCTGTCTCTCTCTCTCTCTCTCTCTCTCTCCCTTTCCCACAAATAAAAGGACAATTATACTTAAACAGCTGTTAAAGTTTTTTCCATAGTATCTATGAGAGTACACACGTTTAGAGACTTAATTTATCATTTTGATTTAGGTTAGGCAATAATTGGAATTATTGTTAAATAAGAAGAGCCAGTTTCTCCATCATGCGCAAGCGCTGATAGTTTAGCTTATCTGGCGGATCGTGAATGTATGATGCCATGATATGGAATTTCGTTGAAAAGCAAATAATCTGGGATTTTTTGAAAATATCAACTTTTCAAAATTACGAGTAACTGGTTTTTAAAGAAAATATAAGGAAAATATCGTACTTAATGAATAATATATTTTTTTATCTGGTGGTCCGTTATTGAATTAGTGTTTTTCCAATTGTATGGTGTTAATAGCTTCTTATCAGCCAGATATCTTGTCATTACTTTACTTAATCAACAACATTTATTTAGGTGGGTACTTTTGTAAGTGACAAGTGTGACAACACAATGTTAACTTAAGTTAAACTACTTAAGTCTTAACATAGATAAAAGTATATACAGTGTATTAAATACTTTATTAACTAAGACTACAAACATATGTATACACTTAAACCAAAAACTACTCACTAACTAAACCGAAAAAATATACTAAACTAAAATATAGCGTCGAAAAACTCCTCCACATCGTTGTCCACTGGTAATGTGCCCAAAAGACTGGCATCGTTGCCACCTTGTATTCTCTGACCAAGGTAAAAGCCAGCCCTTGGGTCACGCGTAGTGTCAATATGGCGTTTGGATAGAACAAAAAAAAGTATAACAATATTTATAAACTGTAACTAAACCAGATTATCCCGTGTAACGGGATTTTTCATTGACTTTCCTCCTCTCCTAACTAAAAGATTAACATAATACTTAACAAACATTTTTCCTCCTAAAACTATTTTAAACATTCCGTTGAACATCTTTGATTACCAAAGTTGGGGCCATAAATCAAAACAAGAGCATCGGTTCCCAATCTCTTGTTGCTATTACATGGAGGTACAGACACATTAATCATTTACAATTACGTTAAACGGCCCAAGGATCCAGTGGAGGAGACTCCGGCCGCATTGTGAATAGGTACTCAACTGACAGTGGACAAATAACAAAACTGGGTTAATCTTTTGCCTCCCGCATCTGCTGGAGGTGGAGGATCACCCTTCGCTCCCTCTCGCTCACCCCACACCCAAACAGAAAGGGACAAAATACCAACATCCACAGCCAAAAGGCTTTAGACCAACAAACTCTCCGCCTCGCTTGACTCCTATTTACTAACAAGCTAAGGTCCTTATTGGAATGCACCTTGAAATTTTTACCTTTGGAATTCAAAAAAGATTTATTCTATCAAAACAATCTGCACCCTGTATAACGAACAATTGAGTCGGTTTTTCGATACGCCCGAATAAATTCTAGATTTTTAGTATTATATTCATTTATTTGTTCCATCACGTCTGTGCTGAGAGATGAAAATGCCATGAAAATTTTGTCCCTCTTTTTCTTATCAGATTGAATAGAGAGGGGACGATATTACATTAAGTCACTGTGGAGTGTACGTATTGCTACCATTTACTTTGTTTACTGAGAAGATCTTAGCGCTAGAATTTTCGTATGAATCTATCTAAATTTTTGTTCACCTTCAAGAGTCCAGACGATTGTCACTGCAGTTGTAACGACTTTGAAACTTATTTTGATATTGAGATACACGATCATAATTTTATCCCAGATGTCATTGCTGTTATTAAGTCTTTTCAGTTGTCTAGAGTAGGTTGCCAATGTTGTTAGCCTGATTTGCCTAAGAAGCTTATTACAATCGCACGATCTTTGTAACTATCTTCTACTAGCTTACTTAATAGGTTACCTTCAATCTTCTTATAGTACACCCGACTGATTTGTAGCTTACAGTATCTACTTATGGCGAATTTTATAATGACTCAACAAAAAAAAAAGCGCGCTGGTTAGACAGACGCTGCAGAGTAGCAAAATACAAAACATCTGAAAAAAATCAAGAAGAAAGTCGTTCACACGAGCCAGTATTCAGGTTTGATTTACCTACTCATGAGAAATTAAAACAAAGAATCAAAGCTTTCAACGAAAGCGATTAATTTCGTTTCGATTTTTTTTTTGGAAACCTCTTTTTAACCCGTCTAGACCCTCTAAATTACGCCGAGACGAAACCGATTCGAACAATAAAAAGCTAAAATTCCACAAACGGTATAGGACGAGATGTATTGAAATATTATAATATGCCTCAACCTATAATTTGATTAAATTCGAGGCGAAAAAGAAAAGGAGTTGATTCAAATGGGTCATTAGAATCCGGGTCAGTAATGATCGGACGAGCACCGCCAGTTTTGTTTGTTATATTAGCGTTGTTAAAACGCTCAGGTATTTTATTAAGTGTTTGGAGGACGTGGTCATAATTTTACCACTAACATTTTCATTGTTAATAACTTTCATTCATTCATTCACTGATAGACAACCACCAGCCTAAACCGTGGTATAGAAGTAGGAAATGTTGCTCAGGGGAATTTTCGGCAATTGAAACGTCAAAGAGAGGATAATTAATATTTTTATCTTTTTCATAAAACGTTGCCCCACACTAGGAATTTCTTATCGTGGGTGCGTTTGAAAATATATAAATTGACATACACAAACACCCAGAGCCGGAACAACTATCTGTAGGTCATACAAATATTTGTTCAGTGCGGGAATCAAACCCGCGACACGCAGCGCAGTAGTCAATCGCTCAACCTCTGCGCCAACCGTGCGCCCTATGGAATATGGAAGTTCTTCATTTTCACCCAAATGAAATCCGATCTTGCATGCTATTTGTTTTTTATTTTTATTTATTAACAACTCTGAGGCGGCCCGATCTCTCTTGGTTTCAGCTTCGGTCCAAGAAGCATCCCAAAGAAAAGGTCAAAACACATTACGTGAAAATTTAACTGCTTCCTACAAGTCCCAGATTGATCACCAGCAAAAATTTACCAATTACCTTGTTATTAAACACTTACACAACAATCACGATTATTGAATCGTCGCTACAAGAAGTTACGTATCACACTGCGCCCGCGCAGCTTACGTCAAAATTGTAAAATACAGCAAATATTTTACATAAGCATGCGGAACTGTTATTATTTTGATACTCGTAACTGTTTGGAACTTTCTCAGTAATGCGCTAGAGAAGGAAAAAGATGTTTCTATTACCTTCTAGAATATTGCTATGGAAATTTATTACGAAACGTTGTAGACTTAGGGTTCCACGACGTATGCATGGTGGAACAAAACTGTATGACGGTGTTCAAAAACACCACGCCAAGCTCTACAACTACTTTTAAAACAATGACGCCCATCAGATAGTGGAGAAGCAACCACTTGACCAGCATTTATACTCGAAGCAAGAAATTGGCAATAGCACCTTGATGATGATGTGATGGATTTAGACGAAGATTACGCCTATCTTAACTCAAGTACCAAAACAAATGCACAATACAACACCCACGACTATATCTCTCAATTTTACACTGGTACCAACAGTTTACAACAGTTCGCAGAAAATGTGTCCGAACGCAATGGTAGGAACGTTTACAGATCCGGACAAGCCAAACGTATTGAATATGTTGGTATTTACGCCTCAAATGTGGGTATCCACGCGCGTATCACGCTCAAGTATTATATGCAGTGCAACGGTATCATTGGAACGGGGTACGGCAAAAGCAATTTCGAGCGGAGACTATTGGCAACTGGCCAGTTGAAATAAGCTAGCTACGACACCCGGAGAGCACCACTACATGGAGCCTGTGATCTAACCAACTTAATTTATATTTATACCTTTATGATTTCGTTTGTTAATCTTTAGTTACTTACCTCCTTTTATTCACCTTGTATCGAGCCAAAAATTCGTGTCCTCTGCCATATACAAGCGTGCGTTTTTAACAGTTTCTCGATTGTTGGTTCTTATGTTACCAAGGATATATTGACAAATCACAGGTGTTTTATTAGTAGATACTATTAACGATCATTTTTATTCAGTGTTGCTAATGCGTACGCGCATTCTTTGGCACTTGGTAATAGGAATGTTATCTAAATACCTAGACTTAAGTCACCGGTAGCTAACTTTGGTTCTAGTACTTATCATGAGGCATCGACGACTCTAACTATGTTTGATAAAAGAGTTTCTATAATGGAAAGGTGTTCGTTAGTAAATGAGAACAACCATAACACACACTATTTGCTTTAGGTTCATATCTGCGCACCTAAAAAAAGTTGTGACGTTATTCTCCAAAAGCATGTGAAGGAGTGGGGTGGAAGCAATTTAAACCAAAGTAACCTGGCGAAAAGCCAGCCATCCAACGGGTCTTAGGTTACGACAATGCTAGGCATCGCAGATAAGTGTTCGAACTATATCTTCTCTTACTTAAACATCCGTTTCACTTTGATATTTGATGATATTCGTCTTTTGCGGTTTATGTTCGAAACTTCTATTCTATAAAATGTAAGTTACTAATTCCATTTCTACTGCAAGTGTTTCTGCATCTTCTTTCGAGTTTTGTTTCCTTGTCAACATTATTGCTTTTATTTCAAAGACTTTTGCCAAAACCACTCCCAATTCAGTTCGTTTCCTACTATGCACAAAAGAGTCTACGTACAGTTTATTTATTATCAGACTGCTCGAAACAATGTACCTTGCAATAACTGCCATATTGGTGTTCATTAGGATGAATGATCTGGCGCGTGTAGCTATGCAAACAACTCGACATTATTCAATTATTGCCTTGCAACTACTGACCGAAAATTAATTAACACTCCTAATGCATGCAACGGGAGCAAAGAGTTTTGGTACAGCAGCGGCAAAATCAATTTGAGGCCGGAGTATTGGCGAGTGGCCAGCCGGCGTCCGCTGTCCGACAACCGCAAACCTGCATATTATACATAATACCTACACTACGTACATCAATCACGAAACGTTTAGAGTGCATCTATTTTGATTTATACAGGTGATTCGTTTGTAGAGTCCTTGTGTATTGCGGTTGCGTAGACCGCGAGTGTGTGATCTCTCTTTGTAGGTTTGGGCGAATAGATCAGAAAATACCTATTACATATTTGTTCAAAATAAAAAGCCATCATAATCTTTACTTTTTATTCCTTCCACAAGATTAACTTACACTGTTACCTAATGTGATGGTTTTTAACAAAAATTAGAAAAATAAATCAACTGTTAAAATATCCTTTTTCGTTCTGCCAGTTTAGGAAACAAACGAGTTTAAAATGTTACAAGAAACTGTATCTAACTGCAGTCTTGTGTACTCTGCATCACCTTAATTTATTTTTTTGGAATGTGGGAAAGTAACCAGTGAATCACGACATTGAGCCACTAGCAAGGAAGCTCAAATAAAGAAAAACTGTCAGCTTACTAATGTGTTCTACGCGGACAAAGTTGCAAACAAAAGCTAGTAATTAATAACGCAAGACAGACTTCCTCCTCACACACAATAAACATTAATAAAACATGTTAGTCTCTAGTTACAAAATGGAGTGAAACTCTACATTATTAGCCGTGACTAAATCGTGTCATTTTGGAGAAACTCAACAAGAAGACGTATGCAAATGCGACAAACACGTGGCAGATCGAGAGTTAAGATAAAACTTTTTTCACATAATTAATTATAGTTGGTCTCATTTCTAATTACTAGAACATGAAGATCAAACAAGCTTTTTGTAAAAAGTTAGATCTACAACTGATTCTATAAAGACATTAACAGCTACACAACGACGACAAGAAAATGCATGTTCCTCGGCCAAAAGCTAAAGATAAAGCAAATAGCTATTCTAAAATGGATATTAAATCGTAAGGTTAGGTTTAACATAATGCAGTCAATACCAATTCTTAACAACATAAAAGAATCCATTAAGTTTACTCGTCAATAAGCATGTTTAGTTGTTTACGATATAATTATAGCGTGATCTTGACACTATTGTCGTTTGATTTTATTAAATGTAATGCTTCTTTATTGTCCTACAGTCTTAATAAAATACTCAAATAATAGATATCGACGAGTGTGTAATCATCGTAGACAATGCTTTGAATTGATCTTAAGTTAAATGTTTACTGGTTCAACAAGAGCTTTGACAAAGCGATGTTCTATCAGTGATAACGATTCTCAAAAGTGCAAAATGTATGGATTTGGAATCTCTTTCTTGTTTAAACCCACACACATCTATTGTTGTTCTTTTTTATGAATTTCCTCTCGCAGTTCAACCTGTAAGGTTGTCGACTGCTTGACCGAACTATCCTGTGGCGTCCTTAGGCATGCCACTTTAATTCCCGGTTATAGGCCTCCCGTATCCAAATGCCTGTAACTTTGACTAAGCCGTCGACCCACCTGGTTCATGATCTGCCTACGCTCCTATAGCCAGTTCACAGTTGTTCAGTGTTGGGTTGGGATAGACATAATAATATGCTACTGAAATGTCTCAAACATGTTGACCTCTTGACTGTCGCTTTCGTGGACTTGAATACAGAATGATGAATGCGAGTCTCTGTAGTTTTGAATTTGAGAAAACTTTGCTCTCCTTTTTCTTTGTAGATATTTCTGTCAGTTCTTTATTACTTTTAAACCCTTCAACATGTGGTTTATTTCTATTGTTTTCTTGATTTTAAGATTTTTATGTGAATTATCTTCGTTTCCTTTGCAATTTATTGTTGAACTTATTTCAAAATGTTTAATTTATTCTACAAAGTGAAATGAAATTCTACAAAATTATTATTATAATAAGATGAAAAGCGTTTACTGACAAATCACGATTTTTCACTAGGAACACTCGATACTGAATTTCAATGGATTTATTTTTAATTAAGGTTACTTCTAGGCAAGCGCGTTACACCGTCGACCACATCATCGCTTATCATCAGGTGAGATAGTGGTCAATCGCGAGCCTGTCTATAATTTTAAAAAAACAGAGCGTTTTATGATTAACACTATTCCTTCCGGCCTTCCTTCCTTGCGGCTGGCCTGCGTTTGGTTGCTCCTAGCGGAGCTCGACATCATTGTCAATGTGGTGAAGCAGTCGACCGCCTCGGACACCATGGTGCAGGCCATGGCCTATCTTGCGGTAGCTTGCCTAGGAGCGCTGGTCGGATAGCACGGCACGCCAGCATTAATGACATACGTCGGGCTCTTGTCACAGACACCGCGTGGGGTGCCAGCTGTTTTAGAGCCAATAGCTTGGCACGCGACGATGTCAAGAGACCAGATAGAATGACCATAACGCCTTAGAAGGTAGGTAGGCCTTTTGTGAGGGATGCAACATGTGTCGACACCCTTGCACCATCCCATCTTCTTGGCACAGCGGGCTGTACTGGGGCGGCTGCTGCTGGTGCAGAAAACCTCAAGCAGCGCAAATATAACAACTTTATTGGAAGTTATATGGTTGAGCCGTTTGGGGTTGAAACATGATGTCCATGGGGTCCAAGTGCTCATAGAGTTTTTCGAGAAATCAGCAAAAATTTCGTAGACTCTTCACGTGACCAGAGGTCAGGCCTTTTTTTCGGCCAGAATATCAACATTGCCATTCTCGTGGCAATAGTTCCAGCTTTCTGGACACGTTTCCCGTTGACATCGACATAGACGAATTTTATAATGCGCAATGAGCGCTTTTCCCGTCTTTCCTTTGTATATAGGTTTGTTTTTTTTTTATAATATTCAATAGTTATATGTTAATAAAATACAAAAAGGAATACACTTAACACAAATAATGATTAAATATTCAAACCGAAAAACTATTTCAATAATTCCTCGATGGTGATAAATTGGAATTCGATATCGAAAATTTTGCAATAAATGAAATAAAAGTGATGCATTTTGAATGAAGGCAAAATAATTTACATCCCCATAAGGCATGTTTGTCATTCATTAATACATTCAGAATTTTCGTGCTTGTGATATATGCGTGCATGAATCTGCTTCTTCGGAAGCCATGGGCGACGATTAGCTAAATGAAAGAATATACAATGATCAATTTTATGTAAAACGTAATAACTTCAAAATTGTTTTACGAATTTGTAATGTGGGAAAATATTATATGTATTTTAGAAATGTCAAGAACGTTTGCCACAATTTTTTTTATTGATTTCCTGTGAACAACGGCCGCAGCACATGAATTAATTTAAAAGAAAGGATACCTTTGTTAATTTTTCCTCAAAGATAGAAAAGCAAACATGTGTATTTTATTTTGGATAAACATCTTGTTCTGGATCAAATGAAATTACCGTTATGAAAATAACATAACTAAGTAATGAAAAGTATTCCTATAATATATTATTTTCAAGGAAATAAATTCTCTTATGTAAGTCGTAGTTTTTCAAACTGTTCCTAAAAATTATCGTTCGTTCGGGCAATTACTACCAGCATAAATATATTTTGACCTTCAGGCCTCTTTGCTTGTTTTAGATTCGAGGGTATTAGTGCCGTTGTGGCACCAAGACATTTTAGCTTTTTATCCCGACGAAAAAAGGTCAACCCGTATAAAAGTTTCTTTTTCTGTAGTTGCAATGATGACTTTGAAGACTTCACCCCTTATTAATAAATTGCAGAGTAAATTTACGCCAAGCTTAAACCTCGCAAAATATATGTTTAATACTTAGATGATCCTAGTTATAACTTTACGCCGAGTTTATTAATAAGGGGGCTAGAATTTAACGATACATTAGGTGTGGTTAGTCTAAGTTGACGAAACATCATTATTATAACGTAGGTACATAAGTCCTGAAATCAATAAATACTCGTAGCTCTTAGGATAGATGAAAGCAAGCAATTTTTCTCTCAGACAGGCAATGCTCTGTAAATGCTACTTATGTTAAAATACGCGTTCAATCGACTGATTGGTCGTGTCTAAGTTTTCTTTTATTGTTTTAGTTTTCACTCTTATACTTAGGTTCTTTGTATGATTTTTTTAACCTTATAGTAAGATGAAGTTATTGTTTTGTTGAGTATACTTTTTTATTGAATGGTTCATTCATTTTCATTATAGTTTTGGAAATATTAAACATTACTTTTGTTTGTGCTTACGTTTGTTTGTGTATCAAGCATAAATTGACCACACAAAGAGTTCTAACAATGTAAATAACAGCTGTGTGACCCAGTACTTAAAAGCTTTATCAGTTTGCTATCGATGACCATCATAATGACTCATTTGCGATTGATGACTCATAGAACTTCCGAATGAGATAAAATGCTTAAACATTGGCTACTTTGTTGGGTATATTATTATCCTTATTCAAGCATATTATAAACGTTTAATGAACCGAACCTAAATGATGTTAAGGTTACACTAGTCAAAAAATATTCCATACAAACGTAGTCTAGGGATTATTCCACTGTTTGACGATGTACGTTCAAATTAAAAAGTGATATCAATTTGTCTCATCATTATCTAGCCCTGTATGGAATCAAAAAAGTAAAAAATGAAAATATTTGAAAGTTATGAGCGTCGAAAGTTCCACATTTCGACACTAATTTTAACGCATTTTTGGGCGCAAATAAATACCATAAGAAGACGGAAAATTGCAAAACGGCCTCCATACAGGGATAGATTATTCGTTCAACAATGCAAATAATTTTATTTTGAACTGATAGATTTAGTCGTTTTTTCATGATATCTAGACTGCCAAAGGTCTGTTTATAAAATTTCACGCACTCGATTTCGTCCTAAATCATTAGCCATTTCGCTACAAATTTGCAAAAGTGTGTATTCGTACGCGAACTAGCTTCCTTCTGGTCACTACAGCATCTATCTCACGTGTTCTCGGTTGATATAAAATGCATTTCAACCCCGCGCACAAAATAGTTCGTGCCGTCGACTAGTGTACCCTTAAGTCATCAAATTTTTGTCATCACCATCATCTTTAAGCTACTCTGTGGCCTCACTTGCTGCCTGCCTTTCTGTATTACCTGGCTATAAAGATACTTCTATTTCTGTTCTATTTTCTATACAAGAAAATCTCAAAATATATCCCCGTATATTTCAAAACTCTTCAATAACTCCCTATGATGTCGTTACGTCACATGCCACGTGCGCCGCTCAGAAAAAGTCTTACACGCGACCACTATCGCCGATAAAGGCGAAACGTTTTTCTCAATCGGTACTCCATCGATACTTTCTGCGCATTTATAACCCGATATACACCCAGAACATCGATTGAAATCGTTCCGGTACTTTACGACTTTATTTCTGGCGAGCGTGTTTTCTTTGACTGCGTCAGTTAGGTTGGGACCGAAGCATTCGGCGTGTATCGGATAAATATTAATAAAGCGCGCCGGCCTCGTTTCTGGGAAGTTGGGAGGATCTTATTATAACCGCAATAGCACCTATAATTAGCAACATCCAAATTACTCGTGGCGTGTACGTGTTGCGCCAGATCGATGTTACGTGTGGCTACTCGATTCGGACCTATCGTTTTGTTTGCTGCATCGATCCTCCAGGCTTTATCAGCCATATTATTATGCACTTTAATCGATTTATATAAATTCGTTTTTATTGTAAATCGATTGGATTAATCTTTTCACTTCAAATAAATTTTAACAACATAAACATGGGTGTTGTGACTGCTGTTTTGGTAACATTGTCTTGGAATATTTCCCATTTTTTGTTTATCGAAGCAACTAGAGGCGTCTAATTTATTGTATTAGATTAATCACACACTGAAAGGGCAATGACTTTAACTGTTTAGTTTATATAATTAAAGCGAGAGATTATGCTGGTGAATTCAAAACTGATCGTATTAGTTTTGATGGCAACTAATCCGAATGTCGATGATTCTATGGTCGATTTAAATGTTAGTGAGTAAGTAAAACAAAAGAATGAGTCAGAGATGCCAACGACCCGTTGCTCCAGGGTGATCTTTTGAAATTCCCGAATAATTGTCGACGCGTAAGGTGGCGACGAAAATAACGTGTGAGACGAACAGTGTCGTTCCCCCGCGCTTTCTTACAAATTAATTTTATTTATATATTGATGAATTGGCTTATTTGTTTGGTGTCTTAGAATTTCTCGTTCCTACATATTTATGTTTGATTTCATTTGGATCTAGCCCAAAACAACTCTTTCACGAGAGTATGAATTTCGCTGTTTTGGTAAGGTGGCTATGTATGTACCTTTTTTATAAATTGAGTAGGCAGGGAACCAATTTGTATTAGTCGAATTGTATTGGTTTGTGGTTAATATACACCATCAAATGTATCAATATTCCTCTAGAGCTTATTTTTCTACTAAGAAATCTAGTACCGCAACTAACTGTAACTTTGGAAGCTGTTTTGGACAAGTATTTAGTACACATTGAAGTTTATTAGATCAGAAATAACTTCTGAGTGTAAACAAAAAGTATTCAGCGGCGAAGTTTAACTATATTGCGTTTATTTTTTACAATAGCCGAATCTGCATCTAAGTATTATGTAGAACGAGGCGTTTTAGCAATAAATATGAAAGTATAATGTCGGGGGAGCATGATACCGCTTTGAATGCTAAACCCGTACTGAACTACAAACACAGGCCAATAAGGGGGGCAGGCGATGTGACGGGGCGGGGCGGGGAGCACACACTCAACTAACCGTGGGAAAAGCCTGCGTATACGGTGTGAACTGTATAACATAAAGCATTATTTTGATGCGAATTCTTTTGCACTTTTGTTCAGATTTACGTGTACTTTTTATCAACCTATTCAATCGCTCGTAATCTAAGTATCATCATAGTTGCCTAATTGTTTGTAAAAAATGTAAACAATGCCAACGGAGCCACTAATTGGTTTATAATACAACTTCTTTCTTAAAATCAAATCAAATCACGAATATTGACCGTTCGTCTCGACTTGGATATTCATTTGGATAATGATATTCTTCGAATTACTCTGTGTTTATAACCATAATGCCACGGATCGTAGTGTGTCCGAATCGAGGTTACACACAAACAAGCGTCAGACCACAGTATGCCTTCACGTGGCAACAACGAACACATAGTTACAGAGTAATCTGGCCAGACGATGGAGATCTTTGTGGAATCGTGTATATTCTCCGAGATGGCGTGAAAAGCGTAGGTTTGCGGGAGGGGCGGAGTTCTTGGGGAGCTGGTCGATGAGGCGTGCGGCAGACGTCACTCGCACACACTCACAGGTCACGCACACCACGGGACATGACCGTGGCATTCCATCGGTATCCACACATACACGTAGACAGCGTACCTTATTAAAACGAGACGCGAATCGACGACTTATCGGGCAATTAGTCGTGGCTCACGTCAAATATAACAACGACATGGATTCTTATTCGCTATACATTGATTACGGCCTCCAAAATTTTTTTTTTTAAATTAACCGTGGCGATCATTTTATAATATTGTGTATATAAAACTAGCAATGTATATCACTATTAAAATGTAACCATCAAAATAAACAAATAACAATTTATTGTTAGCTAACAACCTAAATCATGTTAACAATGTGACATAACAAATGTTACTTTTGTATTAATGCGTGATTTGTATGCGTAAATCGTTGATGAAAACGTTAAGCGTCAATGTAAATCACGTTCATCGAAAGGTTTGTTAGTGCGGGTGGCTCGTTTGTGAGTGTGGTACGCGCGCGTTGGACTCGGCACGCGCGGACAAGAGAGCGATCATACTGCGCAAGTGCGCCTGATAACAACTCGCGTCGCGAATTATTCACGTGCTGTCAACTTATGAATTATTATTCTGTTAACAACACCGGCTTAATGTTAAAACGTCGTATGCTCCTTAATTAGTTCTTGATTCAGATTTTGATTTTTAATTACAACGTTGATTCATTCGTTTCGTTTATCCTTTAAGAGGTTCTGAGTAGTAACTGATGTTTTTGTCTGGTCCCAAGTCAAATAAAAGTCAAAGATGCTGCGACAGAGCAATGACAGATTAAAATTCCTGATCGAGTCACCGCCTACATATTCATAAATTATTGTACCTCGTATCAGTAGGACTTGGACATTTGCGCGGGAAAATAAACAAGCGTTGTTCTAACCTCAAAAACTTAGTTTGAGACTCGAATTTCCGTCAGCATCGTAGCTAATATATCTTACTGTTTGTATTATAAAACTTAATAGCACGATTAACAGACATTAAATCAACAATATCCAATCAAACTCATAATCATGTCGTATTAATATTAATGAACAAAATAATTTAGTTGATTTTAGGTAAACTTGAAAAACTTGATTTCGTTTTGACAAACGGGTCTGTCGGTTAATAGAAACATAAAATTATGCATATTGGCCGTAGCAACACCTACTAGACGGCCCCCAATGGCGGATGAAGCCATCATACTAACAAATGAAGAGAAAAATTTCTTGATACTGACAAAAGTAGACATACATAGAACGACATATGAGCCTGTGAGCCAAGAGACATTAAAATTCCTTTAAATGTGTAAATATTTGCAACTCTTAACGCTTAGCGCTCCTTTGATGAAATTGTTACCAGAGTCATTGGTAAAAATATCGAGTTCGGTCAATAAATACTCGTATGAAAATATAATTATCAGTGTTTTTATGTGAGCTTTTTCGAAACTACTTTGTTGCAATTGACAGAATTATGTGCCTTCAAGGATGACGAGTTGTGAGCCTTGACCAACGTTTTTTTTTATGTAAAAATTCAAAATAGTTTTTTCAATAATTTACCGAGTCTTTGTTTCTATTTTTAGATATCTACATATTTTAACAAAAAATAATTTATGAAATAAATTAAATGAAATCGTCGTAAAATAAACTTAACTTTAGTTTGTTACAAACATTGTTAAACAGAACATTCATAAAAGTAAAACACACTTGTTTATTGAAATTGAAAGTCATATTGTTCATATATACCCATGTGTTTTTCATACTGTAATCGTTTAGTTACTTACACAAGTTACATATAATCTGAATACACAAAAACAATATGGTATTTATTCAACAGACAATATGCATAATTAAAAAAATACAAACACAATGCGAGCACGAAGACAGCGAAAGAACTCATGATTGTTTTTCTACTTATTCCCTTTTCTGATGCAATCTGTCCTTTTATTTTTATTTACAAAAATAAAACAAAAAAACAAGCTGAAATGTACCTAATGTAGATGAAATAAAGTAAACATTTACAAAAGCAACAAAATGTTAAGAGTAATAAATTAAACGTGGAATAATCGATGACTTTATTATCTACTATAAATAACACTTTATTCAAATAGTTGCAAATATAACACATTAATTACTTTGACGTTAACAAGAAGTGATCAGCAACGGCTTAGTTTCGTCATAACAACATATTTTTAATATAATTTATGAGCTTATTATTTTATCTGCATAAAGTATAAAAAACTACAGAATTGAATATTTTAGCGCCTTTTTCATATTTCGTTAATTTCTAACTGACGTAACAGATTTTAAAATGATGTTGAGAAGAAATTATTTTATAACACAAAACCAGAAATCTATATATAAAAATTAATGCGTTGAATTTTTATTAAAAATTATAAGAAAGGTAAAATACATACAGTTGAGCATCGGCGACTTGTAACGCCATCTATTGAGATAGAGGTGTAAACTGTGAAGCGTTTCTTGAGCAGACGTTTTCAGGGCAATTCATAACGTTTCGGCGCGTTAATCGTTGTTTTTCAACCAAAGTTTTTTTCTAAAAATGTTTTTAATTTACCTTATATTTTCCCTCAATATTTAAGACGGTGAGTAGGTATTTAGGTACTTAGAGATAAAGTGTGACATAGAACAAAATTGATAAAATTATGATAATAATTATTTCCATGACTGTGTTAGGAATATTCCTATACTTATTACATTGTTATCACACTTTCAGGTAGGTACCTATTTCCATAGCATCATTATCTGTGTTTCACAAGGAAACAGCTTACAGTCCTACCTTCCGAATCATAGGTAGGTACATCAGTATAGTGTGTGAAGTCAATTACGGTCATGATAACAATAGTTAAATCGAATAATTTTAACTCTCTGTCTAGGGATATAAAGAACGTGGTTTGCCGTGAATTTGATGGTTACATCGCTTTGCCATGATTATATGACCAAGTTATGTGACGTAGTACTAAAGCAAGTTATTTCTGGCAAAGAAAATTATGTTTTGTGATTTTTAAAGTACCTTAGAACCGCTTTTAAAGTACTTGGTGCGTTCAAAATGCAGTAGTTGTGACTTAGAGCTAAGTTTTCAAGATAAGCACTCACGTTTTAGTTTACGCTACTCTCCGCTAGGGGCGTTTAAAACGCAGGCGCATAATCCCTCATTTTTATAATCTTAAATACTATTTTAATTTTATTTTACACGAATTTATGGTGAGAACCTATTTACTAAGTTACCATCCTCATTCTACAGAATGTGCGGTAATTTTTACAGGTTACACATCCAGGGGCGCTTCTCGCGTTTCACTGTTGATACTAGCGACATCTCTCCTGTTTTACTGAAGTGAAATTATTTATTTTGTAAATCAATATTGTAAACTAGATTTCCAACACCGACTTTTAGTTTAACATTGAAAATAACAGTGGGACTTTGGCTTCCAAACTATGAATAGTCAATTACAAATTTTAATATTATTAAAATAATTAATTTAAGTTTCGCATAAATAAAAAAAATCAAATAAACCAACACTACCAATAAACAAAGCAGATAGCTAATGTGCAATATTTATACGTGTATGAGATAAAAACTATTTTATTAGTACGGAACTCAACGGGCTAGATATAAAGTAGCCGGTGGAGTTGGTAGGAAATATTCCAGTGTTTTGAATCTAGAATCTTCGCTGGCTGCGGAGAGCACGATAGGACAACGCTCGTAAACTCACAGCGGAGACACAAACACAAATGACTTCAAAGGCCTTCGAGTCTATTAGAGTGGACGTAGAATTTATTTAGCCACTTTCTGGTTAAATAGTTCAGTTCAGAAGTAAGCTGGACGATGTCACTCCTGTTTTCTTTCATACAGTAATTTACTGCATACACAGGTCTTACTCTCTGAGTCTTTCGACAGGACTAGTGTTTACCCTGGGAAACTGCAGTACCTTTGCATATATGGAAAAGTGAAATATTTAATGCACTTCAGGAGGTGGTAGCAGACGGTATTAAACAAATGGCAGGCTATGAAAACCAATAGAAAAATTGAGCTTTCTGGAAATGAAAAGCTTTGTTGTATTCAACTATAATATGTCTTGACATCTTAAAACCGTATTTTCCTCTTGTGGTAATGAGGAATTCATTCTGAAAACTTTGAAACTGGTAATGATGTTATTTAATCTCATTATCCTCCTTCCCTCATCAGTCATAGTTTATTTGGAGTCGGCGCAGCATACCGTTTTCTTCCATACTTGTCAATTCCCATTTTTTCTTTCGAGTCGAGTTTTTAGTTCGTCGGAGGTTTTATTAAATCCGAAGAAAAAGAGGGGTGTTATAAATTTGACATGTGTAAGTACCTGTGTGTTTATATTTCTGTGGCATCATAAGCGGATAAACCAATTTTGATTTAGTTTTTTTTTGCAAGGTGACATGTCCGAGTTCTTAGCTAACTTTGATGAAAATCGGTTCAGCCGTTCAAAAGATATGGGCATTTTAATGTTTGAAACGGGGTATTTGCGCAAGATATCGTGTCGGGGGTTTTTAAATTTTACTTTTTATCTAAGGCCGAGTTTCTCACCTCAAAATTATCGCAGAATGATTGTGACAAATTGGCAATAACGCGTTATCTGCTGTGATTGGCTGTTGAAAATTCATTCAACCTATCACAGCAGATAACGCGTACTTGACAATTTGTCCCATTAATTCTACGATAATTTAGAGGTGAGAAACTTGGCCTAAATGTTTAATCTCCAAACGTTTAATTGTGCAGCTTTGAATATTCCAAAAATATCTAATACCAAAACCTTCATAGTTCTGTGGCATTTTGTAGCACGCTTTGGTCACCTAGAGGTAGGCTCTGGCCGGTTCTGAGTTGTTGCACTAAATATATATAGAAAGGCTTTCTGTCTGAATGTAATGTGTACTAGGGCCCGGTTTCTAGACGGAGTTAAACTTAATCAACAGGCACTTACTTCTGTCAAATGATTGTGGAATACCGTAGTGTGGTGGAAGCGAATTGGGGTTACTTTCGGAGAAAATTGTCATACTTACTTGCCAGTTCTAGAATACTAGACCTGACTATTTTATAATTAAAACAAGTTCACGTACTTTAGCTATATTTACAGCCCTTAGGTACTGTTGCTATCTACTTGTTACATGAAAAAAATCCCGGTATGAGTTTTATTTTCAGTCTAGTCAGTAACTTAGGTAAGGAAGGCTTAGTATTTTTTTCTGAAATTTTGCCTTTTATATGCCAGTTAGATTGGATTAAACAATTAATCATTGTTCGTGCTTAGAAATTTCGAATTTTACATGCTCCGTATAGGTGTCCGGCTTCAATATAACCCTCACATTACCGACTCAACTTTCAACCGTACACAAATAGAAGTAGGTAGCGTCTAACAACAAAACGGGTTATTCAGTGAGTCGATAGTATAGTCTGTGCAAGCCCTAAAAGTGTTAAAGGCCGATCAACTATCGATCCTTTTGATTCGCCATTGTTTCGGCATGCGGGATCACTCAGGCCCAAATATCGGTCACCGGTCCACTACGATATGTAGTGTTGTATATTTGACATCATTATTGTTAAACCACGGCAATTACGCTGCCGAATAAGCTATTGCTATTTATTATTTTATTTTAAATGATTTCGGGAACGTTTAATTGCCATTTACAGTGTTCTGCTTTGGTATAATTTAGTTACAGCATTTGCGTGAAAAGTATGTTATTAAAAGAAATAATTTCAATTATTATGGCCCACTTGTAGGGTCTCCTCAGTGACCGTTAATATGGCTTTTGCCGGGGACGGTCAACTGGCGATCTTCTTGTATATGTCAGGCACTGCTGGGGCGAAGTCATCGAAAAACACGGTGAAGCACTTGCTGTATCGCTTGATATCTCGAATGCCTTTGACAGGGTCTGGCACGCAGGTCTACTTAGCATGCTTCCTGCTTATGGCATCCCAGCTGATTTTTGTAGCTGGATATCAGATTTCATTAGTGAACGGTCGTCCCGAGTAGTCTTTGACGACTGCTCCTCTAACCTTATGGCTATTGATGCTGAAGTTCCTCAGGAATCTGTTCTCTCTGCAACTCTTTTCCTGCTGCACATCAATGACCTACTTCTGCCTGGTATTGTTGGGTACGCAGATGATTGTGCTGTTTCAGAGATATACTTGTCCAGCACAAAAACCAGCGGGGATGAAGTTCATTCAAAATCAAAATCAAATATTTTTATTTTACATAGGCCTACATGGGCACTTATAAAACGTCGACAAAAGGTGCACGGTTCGGGTTAGTCGTTTCCTATGGAGAAGAACCGGCAAGAAACTCCATGGTTACTCTTTTAAATTGTTTTGTTTACAATATTTCCATGTTACAGCATTAGTACTTGGATATGGGGGGACAACGTAGGCCCGACAATAAGTCGTACGAAATTGAAAAAAATAAATAATGCACGAAATAAAAAGTTAACAAATGTTAACAATCATCTAGAAAACTAGAAAGCCTACAATTCCTTGAGAGAGTCTATGGTGGAGCGGACAAATTTGACCTTAAGCCTTGTCTCCCAGGGGGGGGCACCAAAACACAAGCGTTTTTACCGCAAAAAGGATTCGTTTAACCCAAACTCATACTTTTCGAGGTACATCTGTTCCTTTAACTGATCGGCTCTAGCTTCTAGGAATGGAGGTAGCATCCAGTCTCAACTTCGGCGCCTCCGTTGAGTACAAAGCCAAATTTGCACCAAAAACCTGGGTATTCTAAATAGATAAAGCGATACTTTACGCCTGGACACCTTTTAACCCTCTACAAAGCGCAATTCCGATCCTGCATGGAGTATTGCAGCCACCATCGGGATGGCTCAGCTAAATATCAACTTGCCGCGCTTGACTCGGTGGTCGATAAGAGGCTCATTGACGACGTTAAACTGGTGGATGCCAAGCTTCACAGATTGGCTCATCGCTGTAATTAGTTCCCGTTTCAACGGAACACAGTCAAGTGAGACTGCGCTAGCGCATCTGACGACTATCTAAAATAGTGACAATATTAAGTGCAAAACAAACCTTACCTTGATCTCCTTCATTAACCATTAAACCTTGACTTCATTATTATCAACATTCCAGCCAAAAGACGTCCACTGCTGGACTTAGTCCTCCCCCAAGCGTCACCACACCGACCGCTCCAACCATCACTTACAGTAAAATCTACACTAACGACAACTCCTTGACTCAACTACAGCTTTCAAAGCACAGGTCTTTACTAGTAGTTAATTTATTTAACGGATTCGACATTATATAAATGGCTCTACAGTTTCATCATTACGGAATCATTGGCCGGTAGAAACAATAAGGCCCATAGTACCCCGCCCACAGGCCGGGAGATAAATTTCCTTCTTGTTTCTATGTCTCCTTTTTACATTGAAGCACTTTATACGCAGTAGGCTCTCGGTTAGATGGGGTTTGGTGCAAGTCATAAGCGATAATTATGTAAAACACGTTTTAATTTCGGTACCTTGTGGTTTGGAGTTTTGTGTTCGGAACTTAGTTATGTGACAGTTTAGTACACTAACAGCAGTAATTGCAAACATACATAGTAGTCAACATCCATCCGTTTCCGTCTCTTAATTATCTATTATTTGCCAAAGGTTAAGGAACTGTTAAAGAAAAGAAGGAAATCTTATAATTTGTTTAAGGTTACACTAGTCAAAAATTCTTCCATACAAACGTAGTCTAGGGATTATTCCACTGTTTGACGATATACGTTCAAAATAAAAAGTGATATCAATTTGTCTCATCATTATCTAGCCCTGTATGGAAGCAAAAAAGTAAAAAAAGAAAATATTTGAAAGTTATGAGCGTCGAAAGTTCCACATTTCGACACCAATTTTAACGCATTTTTGGGCGCGAATAAATACCATAAGAAGACGGAAAATTGCAACGCGGCCTCCATACAGGGATAGATTAGTAGTTCAACAATGCAAATAATTTTATTTTGAACAGATAGATTTAGTAGTTTTTTCAGGATATCTAGACTGCCAAAGGTCTGTTTATAAAATTTCGAGCGCTCGGTTTCGTCCTAAATCATTATCCATTTCGCTACAAATTTGCAAAAGTGTGTATTCGTACGCGAACTAGCTTCCTACTGCTCATCACAGCATCTATTTCTTCCGCACGTGTTGTGGGTTGATATAAAATGCATTTTAACCCCGCGCACAAAATAGTTCGTGCCGTCGACTAGTGTACCCTTAACTACGTTGTAGAAATGAGGCCACAATAGTAGCTGGCAATGCCCTCATTCAACCCCATTACAAGTCTGTTATCTAATCGTGAGTACAATCGATTACAATAATATCGAATATCTAGACTATCTCACTATTGCCAACCTCTACCGACCTATAAGCTTTCCGTATTAGCACGTTCGCATTTCTAAACTCCTTTTATAATCTCAGTGAGCTTTAAAAGCTTCACTCCCGCTGTCCGCTCTTCACTTAGAGACCCCTCCATGCTAGACATGCGTATGTCTATGCAGGATACAGTCAATGAACTGGCAGAGGTCAGGTGAAATTATCTCGTATGGTGCGTCTTACGCGACATGTGACTCACAATAGACGGATACAGCTTTATCTCGCTTCTGATGCCCGAGAATTTGGTGACAAGTTGCCCCAAGTAGAGCGAAGCTTTGGAAAGTTCGAGAAAGAATAGCGGTAGACTGGTAGCACATTTTTTATGTTAAATGGGTTAAAAATCGAGATTCGAAGGAAGCGTGAATATAGCGTGTTTAAGGCTTCGATTATCAGAAAACTCGAAGTTGGGCAGTTTGTGGAGTGACTCGAGTTACGTAGGGTTGTAAGTTATTTTTTTTAAAAGATTTAAAATATTTTTCAATTTTATTTATGGTGAACATTATTTGACCTTGTTTACACATAGCACGTCTATGTATTCAAGTTATAGCATAATGTAACCTAGCATATTAGCACCTAGCACCAGCTAAAATAAAATTTATTGTTTAATCTGCCGAATGAAGTGACACGAAAGTCATTAGGGTGCCCTTAGTCTCACATTGTATTTTGCATTCGTTAAGATTGCAATAAGCCGGTCCACGCCAAGACGTTCAATGACACTCGGTAAGGTAGGGCGGAGAGGGCGGGGTGGAGGGGGTTAGAGGCTGCGACAGTGCAGCCGACATCTCGCCCGCTATCGCTCCGAGATCTGTCCACATGAGTTTTTGTAGAGATGCTATTGCTGTGACAGCTATCACTTGAGTGTGACTGTATTACATTCCGAAAGTCCTTTATTTTGCAACTTACGTGATCTTGTTAGGTAATGGTTCTGCTTCCTGAACTAGGTTATACTTTACCCTTCCTGACCCAGTCTAATTTTGAAACATGTTTCGTTTTGTTATTAAATAAATGTAGGTACATTTTATTGCCTGTAGTTATGACAAAAATAAAATAAGTACGTAACTAACTAAAATATTTTGTTGGGTTTTTTGCATGTGACCACTATCTGACCTGAAGATAAGTGATGGTGCGGTTAACAATGAAGCACGCTTGCCTCGTGTATTTGCTCACGTACGTTACATTGCGGAAAATTTTCAGGAATGTTTTACCTACCTAAATATAGATTCTGCGAGTTTAGGCTCTCGAAACGCACTTAGAAAGGTACAGCCTGTTTCTATTTTCGACTGTACATCAGGTCAGTTTTAAGTAGGTTGAGAAAATAAAACAGGCTTCGCCAAGTGATAATTTGACTTTTTAATTGATGACCTAGTTTTAATTACCATGTCTTCTTTTTATCATTATATATGGTAAGCAGCTGTTGTATTTTCTGTAAGTTATATCCTCGCAATCATAAAACAAATGTAACATACTAAAAAAAAATATTTTTCTTTACAATATAATAAACATTTATTTCTGATTTTATCTTGGATATCACTGAAATCGGTGAAGGAAAGCATCGTAAGGAAACCAGCACCCTAAATGCGCAAAAAACACAATCCTTCCCTTTCTCGTAACTCAAAATATTCATTGCATGTGTTACGCTACCGAGTAGGCGGATTTTTTAAAATAATATCTACACTACAATATACTATATAATATAATAACACATCATCCTATTAATGTTCCCACTGCTGGGACACATGCCTTTTCTCTGTGAGAGGGAATGGGCCGTAATCCACCACGCGGGCCCAGTGCGGGTTGGTGGATGTCACATGTCTTCGAATTTTTGGTTCTAGGACATGCCGGTTTCCTCGCGATGTTTTCCTTCACCGTTTTGAAAGCAGTGGTGATGAAATAATTTACACAAAGTAAAGCGCCTGCCTGGGCTCGAACCAACGACCTACAACTTGTAAGTCGCGGCCACCACTGCTCTAATATAATATAATATCATATAATATATAATCTATACTAATATTATCAAGAGGAAAGATTTTTTGTTTGTTTGTTTGTACCGAATAGGCTCCGAAACTACTGGACCGATTTGAAAAATTCTTTCATCAATATAAAGCTACACTATTCCTGAGTGACATAGGCTATTTTTTTTATCCTGAAATTGGGTCCTGCGGGGTGGTCCACGGGAGCGAAGCCGCAGGCAACAGCTAGTGATCAATGAAGGGAGTAAGGGAAACATTCCGTAGCCTACTCTTTGAACTTACACAATTAGGGTGCTGGACTCTTTTCTTCTTTGTAGAGGCCTTTGCCCTGTAATGGAACAGATACAGTGTGATGCTCGTATTATCATTAGAAGATACAGGCTTAGGTCACTCAGTCACTCTATATTAGATACCAGTTAATAGGCGCACAGTGAGGCTTGGAGTCTGCGTCGATAGGCGATGCGATTCGACCGCCTCATACGCGCTGCTCCTTACACATATTACGAAGATAACCTCCAAGGATTAGCTGGGTACTTAGAAACACAAGAGAGTATTGAACTGCTGATTCTAAGAAGTGATTTTAATGAAGAACTCTTGTCAGCGTCTGAGGGATGAATCTTAGAAAAGCTATGAAAGTGAAAACGTTTTCGGAATAACATGATTAAACTGTAACATTTTCCGTTGAAATGATGGGTAATAAAATTAAACATGAGTTCAAATATAGGTAGTATGATAGGTTCTTTTTTAGAGCAGAGGTGGCCCAGTGGTAATGGCTGCGACTTACAAGTTGTAGGTTGTGGGTTTGAACTCAGGCAGGCGCGTTACATTGTGTAAATTATTTCATCACCACTGCTCTCAAAACGGTGAAGGAAAACATCGTGAGGAAACCGGCATTTCCTTGAACCAAAATTCCAAGACATGTGACATCCACCAAACCGCAATGAGCCCGCGTGGTGGATTACAGCCCATTCTCTCTCAGATAGAGGAAGCCTCTGTCCCAGCAGTGGGCACATTAAAAAGCTGATGATGTACTTTTTAATTTTTTTATTAATCTACTCTCTCTCACTTGCAGAAGACTTCTTTTTACTAAAATTTTATATATTGGCTAAAAAATAGTTTATTCTTATTTTTTTTTGTACAGGAATTAACAAAAAAAGACGGTTTAAAATATCATTAAATACAGTTATGTAACCTGAACACTTTCTCTACCTTCAGATACGAGTATTAGGGTAAATCGTACTGGATTCTCAGAAACCAAGGCAAGCAAATTGTTAGTATCAGGATAACATAACATATCAACCAGAATAGATGTTGCACCATCTTCAACTGAAATGTAATCCACTAATTGATCCCGAAGTGGCCTCTTAGGACATTTATGGCGATGAATGACTTGTTGAACTACCACAGCAATCCCGACTTAGGTTAGAGGTAAGCGATGTGTAGGTAATTGAACCTGAATTTGGTACACCTTTGGAAATTATACCATAGAGTACAGTTGTAATTTTGTTACAAAGCAGTACGTCGAGAGGACAGCCCTGGAGCCTACCTGAAGGCAAAAGAGGCCGAGGACGACCTCCTTTGACATGGTGGCCCAGCATGACGACAGCATGAATCTGTCAGCTTAAGAAGGAGAATCTACCTTTTTTTTTTGGGTTGGAAATCATCCAATGACTTCTCCCGCTTTGGGTGAAGTGGGAGGGCGTGTCAGACTTTTACTAACTAAAACCCACCCGTGTTCCTTCAGTTGCTTGAGACAGGGCCGCAGTAACTCGTTTTCAAATTTATCCGCGACCCAGTCAGGCAGAAGAAACTACCTGACCCGACAACTCTCGACAGAACGACTTGGCGTAGTGAGAGAAGGAGCCGACCCCATCTAAAGTGGCTAGAAAAAAGAAGAAGGTCATAAAAATAATCAATAGTTATTTTTCAAAAATCCTTCATTTTCACTTTTTTATTTATCTTTTCTCTTCCCAAAGGGGCCAAATACGGGATCAAAATGACTAAAATTACGTTCACACAGAACATCCGTATTTCCTGGATCGTTTTTAACGGATTCGTCGTTACTGGAGGTGATGTTCTCACCGTGTTTACAGTACCGTTTTAACGGATCCATCGCTAGTGGGGGTAATGTTCATACCAACCAACTTTCTACAAGGATGGACGACCGATAAAACGGATCAGTATTTTAATACTGTTGTGTGTATGAACTGGCTCATACATCAACCTCCGCCATTGCCGAATAAAATCGTATACGATAAAGCGGACCTGTAAAACGTGCTGCTGTATATTATATCGGATCGGTATTTTTTATTGGATTCGAAATATTGACATGTGTGTAAACTCGCTCATACAACTACATACGTCAGCGCCATGGCTTTTACTCATTTTCGCCGATTACAAACCTAATCGAGCACACCGCTTCTTGACAAACAAATCATAAAAAAAACAATTGAACAGTGCTGCAATGAAACTGCTTCGAAAGTTGAGAAAAAAACAAATGTTCACTTGTTTAGAATGCAGGTCATGCCCATAGATTTATTAAAAAGAGAAGCTTTCTCTTTACATAATGACGGCTGGCATCCACTCGTTGACGAAATCAGTGCAGTGCAGTCTTTACTTATGCAACCACTTTGGCAAGCATACGTGGAGAGTACTAACAAACAGTTACTTATGAAAGCGATGTAATAATCCTCTTTGACCCACTTATGGACAAACAGAAATAAGAAATATAACCTACACAAATATCGACTATTTCATTACTTAAAGTGGTAGAAATCAAACTTTTTTTTTTTAATAATCATCATCATCATTTCAGGGAGGAGCTCGTGGCTAAATAATAACAGCCGCACGGGTCGATCATCAAGGTTAAGCAACGCTTGACGAGGTCGGTCCGTGGATGGGTAACCATTTCAACATACCGAGTTTCCTCCGTGCCTCGGAAAGCACGTTAAGCCGTTGGTCCCGGCTGTCATTTGAAGATCTTTGACAGTCGTTACGAGTAGTCAGAAGCTTGAGATCTGACACCAGTCTTGCCAACTGGGTTGTGGAGGTCAGATAGGCAGTCGCTCCATGTAAAACACTGGTACTTAGCTGAATCCGGTAAGACTGGAAGCCGACCCCAATATAGTTGAGAAAAAGGCTAGGCAGATGATGATGATCATCATCATTTCAGGCGAAATAAGCCTACTGCTGGCTTACCCAAGCGTCATCGAATCGAACGGCCCTGCAGATCCCCACAGCCATCACCTGATGCTCTAGACAAGTGGCAATCGATGTCAACGAAGGCGATTGTCGAAATAACAAAATGAAAGGGATTGATCACGTGATTTTTCGATATCACTTGTCAATCCCATACAATTTTGCCTTTCTGACAATCGCTATCGTCACGCTTTCAAGATAGAATGTCATTTGTCTAGGGCCTCCGGTCATCGGACCACCATGCTGCTGGTCTTATAATTCATAATCATCATCATCATATCAGCTGAAAGACGTCCACTGCCGGACATAGGCCTCTCTCAACCGTCGCCACATTGACCGGTCCCGTGCGTCCCGAATCCAGCAAATCTCCGCAACCTTCACTAGGTCATCGGTCCACCTGGTGGGAGGCCTTCCAACGCAGCGTCTTCCGGTTCGCGGTCGCCACTCCAGAAATTTTCTACCCCATCGGCCATCTGCCCCGGGCATCTGCATCTGCATCTGTCTGGACTTATAATTGGGTATTAAAAATATATCACTCATCCACGAGCTATAAAACCGTTTTCCATTATTTAGATGGAAGTGGGTGGGTAGATACTTAAAATTCCGTGAAAAGCCCAATAAAACAAAAGGACCAAACTGAAAGCCAAGCAAAAACGGGCAAAGAGGAATGAAATCAAATAAAACATCTACCGGAAAAGTGGATAGGACAGGATCAAAGGATACTTAACCAGATCATCAGTCAACACCTTGTATGGGCCCAAAATAAAACCCATAAGTACCCCATTATTATTGTTACTCATAATCGTATTTGCCAACCACACTCGTAGATATATAACCTTACTCATCGCCATAACATGCAAACCCCATTACATATAGGTATCGCTTGAATAACACATAAGGTCAGCTGACAAACGCGGTACAACTGAGTTGCGGCTGTAAATATAAAGAGATGCGCCAAAAATGTATACAAAAATAAACGGCAAAGGTTTTACGGAGCGAAATCTACGTGGAAATATCAACGCGGCTCTTGCTCTGATGACGAGTGCTAGGGATGGGAGGTGTGGCGTTTCCAAAATATCGATATTTGGGACTAAGAATTGAAATTTTCATGAAAATATTATCGATGGTCGATGAAAATGACCTTGAAGGGCTCATAGCTAATATATATAATAACAGGCGCATGGGTCGATCTGTAAGGTTACGCAATGCAGGAGGTCGGGACCATCTAATAAAATAAACCGGCCATGTGCGAGTCGGACTAGCGCACCAAGGGTACCTTACTATTATCGCAAAAACGGGCAAAAATCACGTTTGTTGTATGGCAGCCCCACGTAAAAATATTTTATTATGTTTTTAGTATTTTTTGTTATAGCCGCAACACCAATAAATACATCTTCTGTGAAAATTTCGACTATCTAGCTATCACGGTTCATGAGATGCAGATGCACGGTGCATCAGATAAAATACTGACATTGAACTACATACTGGTAAGATTGTGAGCTGACCCCAATATATTTGGGAAAAGGTTTGGCAGAAGATGATGACGGTCGATGGAAAAACGAATGATTTTCTAAAACCGTTTTACTGTGATCGTGAACAATGTATGCAATGGATTATGTCATTGTGGTTGCCCTTCAATATAGCTAAGTGCAGCGTTTATAGCGTATAGGTATTATTATGTATCAAGTTGAAGCACGTATTGTGCTAGTAAATAAATATAAACCTACCTGAAAGACTGAGTAGGTAATTGAAATTTGTGAGACTGACACATTGACCAGTTGACCACTGATGCAGAAGACTTTGAGCGTCAGTGTGTCAGACGTGGGGGTCAAACTGAATATATCTTTTTCGTCATAATAAATTCAAAAACATTTTTATTATAAGTATAGAGTCAAGGAGGATCACGAGTTTTTATAATCACTATTCGAGTAACGACTCAAGTAGGTATAAATTAACACTTTGTTTAAAAACCCATAGTATGAAATGAGGAGAGCAGCAATAACAAAATGAATGCACAAAAAACCCGAAACCATAATCATTAACCTCCCATGAATACTAAAACAACTAGTAGATACTATTTTACGACATCAGCAAACATTTTGAAGTGTAAAACGATGATTCAATTTAAATAATTTATAGTTTACTTGTTTGCCAGCGCTAAAGACAATGAAGGTGACTACAGCGAAATAATTGCTATTGTGTTTCTCACATCCAGAGCTCTTGACAATAGCGTGTCATTGTGTCCGATATAATCCTTACCTCACTTCTGAGACCGAACAGACGTGATCCGATTTATTAATCATTATTTTCGTCACGGATCAACCTTCGGTGGCACTCCAACACTTCATTAGCTAATTACAGCCTGGCCAATGTTCAATGTTCAACGTAAGGTAGATGACTCCAAAGCTCCAGTAATGAAGCCATATTTTAAAGCACTCATTTAACTCTATGTAAATTAATTGTAGCCACTTTGCACTTTAATTAAGCCAGGCTATGCATACATAGTGATGCAATTACATGCCGATCTACATTAAGTTATGGAGCAAGAAGGGTGCAAATAAACCATTCATTTTCTGCCAAAATTATAACAACGTTTCGGTCGATCCCCTCACTATAGACAGTTGAGTTCTCCGTTGTTGCTTTTTTCCCATTTACGAGTTTCACGGCGACCGTTGCCTGAAACTTACACGTACCCAGAATATAAATGCTAAGCACCATCCCTTTTCCACCAGTACATACAGACACGCTCTGTCTCGTTCTTCCCACAAATAAAAATGTGTAGCCACCTCAATGTTCAAATAGAAATTGCAATATCCATTTTCCCAACGCGTTTCAAAGTAAACCTTGTTTGAGGTTATGTTAAGGCTGTCTTTTCTGTGCCGTGGGTCAACATTTTAAGGCTCTATACATTTGCGAGAGGAAAATGTTGTCTTTTTCGAACCAGTTGCAGTTAAAATCCTCCGTCCCTGTTGCCTGCCCGTTGGTGGCTGGGCATATCTAAAATCATCTAGACCAAGTAAAGCGATTACTTCAGCAGCGACTTTTTGAAAATGTGCAAACTTATTAATTCTGGCATTTAAGCGGCAAATTGCGTTCCCAACAAATCATTTTGGAATTAAATAACGTCAAACAATTTAAAATAAGATCCTCTGGTTTACGAGGCTGTAAGGCTGTATAGATATTTATGAAGCAAATGAAAAGTGTAGGTAGTTCGTAGAGTACCAGTTATATGGTAAGTTATCCCACACAAGTCGTAACAACCTACTGAGGAAAACTAAGATTATTACTCTACCTACGTGCTTCATGAATGTATTGGACTTAACTATACATTAGGTTATTATCATGTGGGTTAACTTTATGGCTCTATATGGCTTACTTCACTCATCTATATGGCTCTATATGGCTTACTTCACTCATTGTTGAACTAAACAGGCAAAAGTACCTGATACTACAACCTTGGGGTTCTTTAAGTCTAGAGTGAATAGGTTTCTTCTAGGCAAGCGTGCTTCACCGTAGACCACATCATCGCTTAACATCAGGCGAGATAGTGTTCAAACGCGAACATAAGGAGAGAAAAAAAAACAGTCTGACGACATGGCGACAATCTCTGACAAGAGGCTCTGACTCAAGTCAGAGCAAATATTGATTAAAGGTCTTTTCTTCAAAGTACTTCCCGTAGTGGGACCACACGGACTGAAATAAAATAATAATTACCACCTTATCCTTAATCTGAATTACCGAAACCTATGTATGTATCACAAAGGAGAGAAACCCTAAATATTTCGAAGATAATTATCGTTTCTCCACGGTTGAGCCAAAGCAAAACAAATGTTGCCCTTTAAAGCAAGAACAAAAGTTTGATCCTCTAAATTCGAATCGTCCACGAGACTAAAATTCAGAGACAGCATAACTGTTGGCAATAAACCATTACCTTATAAATGTTAATGGTTTTAAAAGCAAAAACAAGGAACGTTTAATTTGCAAAATTCAAATCTCCCGCGCGTCGAAAAGTCCAAAGCGAAATAGTGCAATTGAGTGCGTGTGCGCATCCAGGAATGCCGGGACTCAGGACATCGTCCCGGACCGGTTTCACACTTCACCGCTCGAACTTACCGTATTGCACATTTAACTAACTGGTGAATATCATAATGATGGGATATTTTCTAATCATTAAGTCTCACGCTGAGATTTCGACAAGTATTGCAGTGAGGAAACTGTAGGTCTACGATTTTAAGATGAGGAAACTTAAATAAAATAGGCGGTCTATTTCTATATCAACCCATTGCTGTATCTAATTTACTGAAAGTGGCCTATTAATCGTACTAGCCTTCACCAAAAACAGGGCCAGCCCAGTGCAATTTTGAAAAATAAGGTCTTCTGTTGTTACCTCAACTGAAGTATCTAAGGTCATATTCCTTTCCTAAGCTAAGAATGAAAGATATTGCTTATGGTGGCAAGTGGTTATTAACTACTAGGATCGAACCAGCAAGGATTAATCATCAATATCACCCATAACCCATAACTACTGAAAAATTGGTCGGTGCCCTTAAATGACTGCTTAATGTCATAGCCAAGCCGAACACCTAGACTTAATTAACTTTAATAACCACAGAACCACTGAAACTGACCCAATTTCCTTTAGAACTTTCAGCAACAAATTGCACTACAAAGCCTCAACGGTTTCCCCGTATACATTAGCAGGAATAGGTTGCAAGAAATACCAATTTGCCCGTTGACATTTGAGTACTAAGTAATGCATTCAACCCACTAATGAACTAGTATTGATCTTCAGTCGCCATTGTGAAAGCCATGAGCATGTACGTGATTATATACAGGGTGGCAGACTCACATATACCTATAATCGAATTAGCACTGCCTATTACGCTCAGAGTCGGATGGAACTGGTATAGTTAATTAATATAACCCTTGATGATCTTGGTTGATTTTGTAGTGTAAATGTTCAATTGCTTATTTGCACGTGGAGGAAAACTTTAAAGGAAATTGATATCAAAATATCTATATGTTAAAATAAAAATATTTCTGCCATATTTTATGGTTTTCATAGAATTGAAGAGGTATGAGGGTACTTGTTTAGTACAGGCCTGCGGATGATAGCCAAAAGACAACCCTGGGGCCCATTGGCAACGCTGCTACTCTTGGATCCAACCAGGATCATACCCGCGACACTGCGATGCGCAGCAGCGGAGCTAGGGATTTGGTTGAGAATACCAATTCCTGTCTGACAGGTGGAGGATAGGATAGGATAGGTTGACCCCTTTTCCGCACTTAGACTCGCATTTGGTCCGTTGTACGTGCAGGCCTCCTCTCTGTGAGAGAGAATGGGCCGTAATCCACCACGCGGGCCCAGTGCATGTTGGTGGATGTCACATGTCTTCATTCTGACAGGTGGAAGGCTGTACATAAACGGGGTACTTACCGGTATCCTCGTGGTGTTGATGAGGAGAGCATCTGGTTGAGGTGTTAGGGGGAAAATATATCTATACTAATATTATAAATAGGAGAGATTTTTTTTGTTTGTTTATTTGTACCGAATAGGCTCCGAAACTACTAGACCGATTAAAAAAATCTTTCACCGATAGAAAGCTACATTATTCCTGAGTGACATAAGCTATTTTTTAATCCCGAAAAAACGGGTCCTGTGGGGTGGTCCACGGGAGCGAAGCCGCGAGCAACAGCTAGTATATAATACTAGGATAAGATGAGGGATAGCCGACGGCTTCTGGACCGGTGTTTCCGGCGTCCACCAGGCACGTGGTCGACACCAAATACCTCGCTGCACGCGAAATATACACAAATATCCAAGCACCAACGCCGCACAAAACCAATCACGAATGGCAGGCGCACTTTTCAACAAAGATGTCTGGATTAATTCACAATTACAATACCACGTAGCAATAACTCGAGACCCCTATTTTTCCGTTGCACAAGTTCACACCAAACTTTTTTGACTATTAATTACACCTGTCAACCGTCAACTCGTAACTGTCAAAAATCGATGACAGCCGGTTGACTCAGTGTTGCCCTCATCTCAGAATTGGGCAGTGACCTGTCGCTGCCGGCCGTAGTCGAGTCTATGGTCGGCAGCGAGGAGTCCTGGAACGCGGTGGTATCCTTCTGCGAGACGACCGCGAAACGGTCGTCTCGCAGAAGGAGGCTCACCCGATCCGCAGCAGACGCGCCGGGCGTCGGCAGAGGGCGGACAATGCCCTCTTCCAGCCCCCCTAAATTGGTCCAGGGGCGACGGACTCGGGGACGTCCGTCGCCCACCACACATCAGGACCCGAGGTGGCGGCGCGTAGTGTTCCACGCGCGCCCCTCTTAGACGTCGTGGGGGAGTATAACACCTCACTCCCCCCCAACTCGAAGTCGAGGCCCACAGAGGCGAGCCGGCACTAGCCGGGGGTTGCGGAAGTATCGTTGTTCCCGGAACCCCCAGCGTAGGTGTGAGATGGAACACCGAGGTGGTTTTCAGTCAGTAGGAGTCTGGCAGACCGCCCCCGCCGGATCTCCGCCCCCCCAGGGCGGCGGACATCCTATGAGGATTTTCAAAACAGGAAAAAAAAAATTGCAACCAAACGATTTGGTTTCAAACAGTACTGCTTCGTGTATATCAAGTGTACCAGGTTGTTCTAATCGCTAAGAATACATGAGGTACCAGTTAGTAAAAAGACAGCAGGAGAATTTTAATAACAGCAACCGTAAGATAACCAATATAATCAGAAGACACTCACCCAGATTACAAATAGACTTGGTAACTAAGACCAGAGAAGTACCTTCTGACTCGAAGACCAGTTTCTTCCCATCTCAAATAATTTCATGATCTGACAAATATAGTTTATATTCATCTGATCATCGACGAGAGTATCCCTTATGAAAAAGTTAGTGCATGTCATCAATCATGACACATGTATGCACATAAATATTTGAGCACAACACGTTAAGTGGTACAAGTAAGCTCGCAGACAAGATTAACGTTTTAGCCTCCCGCTGTTACGCTAGCCGGCTCTATACATTATTATGTTTCGTTTTAATAAATTATTTTGCGACTTGTAAATTACACTTTATGGAGATAAGAAGGACTGGTAGTTAAGTGTAAACTAGTGTACCACACAGATATATTAGAGGGACTAACAACTATGCAATTAGGATTATTCCATTCCACCTGCCATCACAATCAAAGGTTTTGGTATTTGATTCACATTGACACCAAATTCGCTTTTGCAGACAAGTACAGTAGCTGGCTTCTACCCGGTTAATTTCCCACTCAAGAAAATTACGGGTATTTACCCGGGAAAATGTCCAAATGATGAGTATTTATTTTTATTTATGTATTTTCATTGATTTCTCCTTCAATTGTGACCGATATTGAAAGTCCTTTTTTGTTTGGTGATGATCCCGAATTGGTATCATTTAAATTTGGTGAATGTCTGGTCTAGTTCGATTAAAGAGTTCCATTGAATATCTCCGAAGTTCTTCATCAGATCTTCACCATTTACCCGGCAATTTGCCGTTTGGGAATTTACCCGACGCGACGCCCATCTCTCAGTAATGCAAGGTTAGCTCTTGTCAGATTTTTGGTGCATAATGTGTCCGGACTTGTAGTAATAAAACTTTTAGGCCGTAAAATACACTTTATTATATCGATAAAAAACTCACATAAGGGACGCGTTTCCTAAAATTTTGCATAAATTATAAAGCAAAAATGCGCAGTGGTTCTTTTTAAATAATAATAAAAGTAAAAATAAATTTGCTTAGAACTGTGATTCTTTTGTCAGCGTGTAGACCAACTCAAAGACTAGCAAAAAACACCCATACCAGACATGTGTTAATTCCTAAATAAATTGCAGAATTTTAGGAAATGCAATAAAAACTTGTGAAATTGGGATGGTGCCATACGTCCTATATAGCTCCATCTCTCTCTCACAATGGAACCATAATAGCTCTAAGATGTCATAGTACGATTCCTAGTCCGGGAAACCAAGCTTCTGCGTGTAAAATATTCAAACTCTTTCGGAAACTAATTTATTTTAGAAACAGCACAAAGTTAAATTTCTAGGACCTAAAGTAAAATTGTTAATTACGAGTATACTTAAGGTCCTAGAAATTTGCAAGATATTGGGAAGTTGAAAAGCAGACGAGGAGCCTTCCTAGAACTGATGATGGCAGTCGGGGTACTGACATATATTCTACTTAACTTTGGGTTTAGAACCGGAAACTTTGGAGATCACTAAGAGCTTTCTAAAAAAACCTTGAAACCATTTCAAAATCTATCCAATAATTGATCACCGGGAATTTTGCGACACCCTACTATAATTATAGTAGTGTTAATATATTAGTATCTATGTTTGGAAGTTTGATAAAATCAATCATTCCTCAATAGGTGAACGGGTTTGGATTAAACTTGACACACGGTCCGCAGCCAAAATGCGTTAAAATTATTGGACGCTTTCATTGGTCGAAAGAGTCCAATAATTTTTGGCAATAACTAATTATTAAGAGGGAATTTGTCATACTCTTTCATGGAGTCATAACCATAGCCCTGCCGAATTCACTTACGCAATTAGAATGGTGGATTAGTACATAGATTACTTTTACTCGAACGTTTCTTCCCTTGGGAGAAATTGCCCGCCTTTGAAATGGAGGACCAGTACGGCGAAACTTCTCGAGAACCAGAAATCACCTGACTCGGCAAACCTCGACAGAACGTCTTGTTTTTTTATTTTTTTTTATAATCTATAGGCTCGCGTTTGACCACTATCTCGCCTGATGTTAAGCGATGACGTGGTCTACGGTGAAGCACGCTTGCCTAGAAGAAACCTATTCACTCTTGACTTAAAGACCCCAAGGTTGTAGCTATCAGGGAACAAAGACCCCGGAAGGGAATTCCACTCCTTAGCTGTACGCACAATGAAAGTATTAGCAAAACGCTTTGTGCGTATGGGAGGGATGTCCACCATGTACCGATGGCGCATGGACGTACGTCTAGTAGTCCGATGATGGAAAGGGCTAGGCGGAATCAAATTGTGCAGTTCCGTCGCACACTCCCCGAAATGTAACCGATAAAAAACCGACAGGCTGGCAACTCGGCGTCGATGTTCGAGGCTCTGGAGCTTTGAGGCGAGCAGTGCATCGTTGTCAATAAGCCTTTTGGTGCCGTGAAATAAGGAGAGCCGACCCCACCTTATGAAGTTAGGCATTAAAGTTCTTATCTTGAACACGTTACCGTTAGCCACGGGCAGAAGCTATCATCATCATCATCATTTCAGCCGAAAGACATCCACTGCTGGACATAGGCCTCCCCAAGCGTCGTCATATTGACCGATCCCGTGCGTCTCGCATTCAGTGGATATCCCGCGACCTTAACCAGATCAGGCAGAAGCTAAAGTTTTCTTAAATGTTAACTTTGTATAGTGAACTGAAAGGTCCAGCTGAAAATATCAGTTACTAAATAAAAAGTATGCCTATGTCTGCTGATTCATACCCACGCCGATATGCAAGCAAAGCTAAACGATCTACGTCAGGAAGCGGCAAAAACGGGGCTCAAAATATACATCCGGAAGACCCAAGAAATGAGATCTGGTGTGAAGAACCACTCACCGTTGCTGATTGGCACAGAGGCAGTGGAACCCGTCCACAAATTTACTTACCTCGGGAGTGTCGTGTCAGAGACTGGGGGTAGTGAAGAGGACATCGCTTCACGGATCGCCAAAGCCCGAGCAACCTTCGAGCAGCTGAGACCTGTTTGACAATCGGGGAAACTGACCCGAAGGATTAAACTCAAAATCTTCGGGTCCAATGTCAAATCCATGCTGATATACGGGTGCGAAACGTGGAAGGTCACAAAGGACATCTCACGCCAAATACAAGTCTTCGTCAACCGCTATGTTCGTCGCATTCTCGGAATTTACTGGCCCGAGACCATATCCAATGTAGAGCTGTTCGAGAAATGCCACGAGAGCCCGATCGACCGCCAGATCAAGCGTCGCAAGTGGAAATGGATCGGCCACACGCTCCGCAGGGGTCCCGACCACATACCCAAGCAAGCTTTGGACTGGAACTTGTCCCCGTCAAACCTGGCGTCGTACCGTGTTGGCAGAAGCGACGAGCATCGGAATGACATAGAGCGAGGCCAAGCGTGAAGCTCAAGACCGATTGCGTTGGAGGACATCTGTGGACGCCCTCTGCCCCATCTAGGGGTTATAGGACATTAAGTCAAATAAAAAAGTAGTTTAGTATTAGAAAACTTTTTTTTTTTTGATAGTCTTTAGGCTCGCGTTTGACCACTATCACGCCTGATGTTAAGCGATGACGTGGTCTACGTTGAAGCACGCTTGCCTAGAAGAAACCTATTCACTCTTGACTTAAAGTCCCCAAGGTTGTAGCTATCAGGGAACAAAGACCCCGGAAGGGAATTCCACTCCTTAGCTGTACGCACAATGAAAGTATTAGCAAAACGCTTTGTGCGTATGGGAGGGATGTCCACCATGTACCGATGGCGCATGGCCGTACGTCTTGTAGTCCGATGATGGAAAGGGCTAGGCGGAATCAAATTGTGCAGTTCCGTCGCACACTCCCCGAAATGTAACCGATAAAAAACCGACAAGCTGGCAACTCGGCGTCGATGTTCGAGGCTCTGGAGCTTTGAGGCGACCAGTGCATCGTTGTCAATAAGCCTTTTGGCCCGTCTGTCGATCGACTCAAGTGCATCAAGCTGGTATTTGGCAGATCCAACCCAGAGGTGAGAGTAGTACTCCATGCATGACCGAACTTGTGCTTTATACAAGTTGAGCAGCTGTTCAGGCGTGAAGTACCGTCTCACCTTAGCAAGAATCCCCAACTTTTTTGCAGCTAACTGAGCTTTCGCCTCAATGAATGGACCGAAGTTGAGGGTTGATGTCAACGTAACACCGAGAAGTTCGATATGGTCCGTTATCGGCACGGTTACACCACGGAAAGAAGGAGCCGGGTGGAATTGGCTCTTTTTAGCGGAAAAAAGACACGCCTGGGTCTTCGCAGCATTGAAACTGACCAAATCACCCCATTCGGAATCCGCCTTCAAGGACAGGTTCAAGCGTTCAACCATGGCCTCCCGGAGAGACCGAATCTGAGGCCCAGTAGCCCGTGCGCTGAACACGTATCTCTCAGCAACAGTGCTGTCGTTTGCGTACCCAAAGGTTTTAGCAAATCATTAATGTGCAGCAAGAATAATGTTGCCGAGAGCACTGACCCCTGAGGGACTCCGGCGTTAATATCTAACTGACCGGACGAGCAGCCGTCGATAACCACTCGGATGGAGCGATCCCTCAGGAAATTCCCTATCCAATCACACAGACCACTAGGCAGACCGAAGGAAGGAAGCTTACCAATGAGGCTTTCGTGCCAGACCCTGTCGAAAGCCTTCGAGATGTCGAGGGAGAAGGCTAGCGCTTCCCCGTGTCTCTCGATGGCCTCACTCCAGATGTGAATGGCATACGCTAGAAGATCCCCAGTGGACCGATTTCGGCGGAAGCCGTATTGGCGGTCACTGAGGATGTCGTTCGCTTCTAGGTATGCCAGGAGCTTACCGTTGAGAACACGTTCCATACTCTTACAGAGGATGGACGTTACAGATATGGGTCTGTAGTTGGCCGGGTCAGCTCAACTGCCCTTCTTGGGCACGGGCTGTACGTTAGCTTGCTTCCAAGCCTTCGGCACTTTTCCAGTCTCTATCGAAAGGCGATATAGGCGTGTCAAGATCGGAGACAATTCAGGCGCACAGGTTTTAAGTACAATTGCTGGTATCCCGTCGGGGCCACTCGCTTTGTTCATATTGAGGCTACGCAGAACCCTACGGACGTCCTTTTGATGGATGCGGATGTCTGACATACTCGTCACACATCCATCAGGAGAGGGAAGAGGCTGCGCGCCATCAGAATTCAGATGCGAAGATTCCGCAAAAAGGGAGGCAAACAAGTTTGCCTTCTCCTCAGCGGAGTGGGCCAGTGACCCGTCAGGTTTCAGCAGTGGTGGTAGTGGGGGGCGACAGAAATTTGATTCGACCGACTTAGCTAGGGACCAAAACGCTTTGCTACCCGCTGGATATGAAGCAAGTTTGTTCCCGATTCTGCTAATGTGGTCAAACCGTGCTCTTCGCATCACCTTTTTGCAGGACTTGGCAGCCGTGTTGAAGGCTCTCTTCTTCTGACTCACGTCATTTGACTTGCGCGTTCGAGCGACGACCCATGCCTGGTAGGCCTTGTGTTTAACCGCGTTGGCGTGGTGACACTCGGCCCCAAACCATGGTCGGTTGACGTTAGATATTGCTACGTCAGAAAATGGAATATAGTACTCCATCCCCCGACGCAACACATCAGTCACAGCGTCAGCGCATGACGATGGATCGTCCGAAGAGAAGCAAGTCTGCTTCTCTTCGGACGATCCACTGCTGACCTGTACCGCCATACCCGCCGGGTGCCTTTTAGGCTGGGATCGGGCGGGGAGTAGACGGACACAGACTTCACCAGACAGTGGTCGGAACTACCCAACGGTGAAGATATCGACACTGAGTATCGGTCTTGATCTGTTGTCAGCAGAAGGTCCAAGCAATTGGCTGTGTGCGAATCAACATCTGGCACCCTCGTTGCCCCCTGGACCAACTGGGTGAGATTTAACGCTAGCGCAAGTTTGCGCGTCTCTCGTCCAGCATGATCAGTGCACTGGTGTGGGAAGAGCCACTCCTGGTGGTGGGCATTAAAGTCCCCCAGTAGCACTAATTGGGCGGAAGGGTACCGTTGCTGTGCCGCATCAGCCGCCTCACTGAGGTACTCTGTGAGCCTGGTTGTCTCCTGATCTCCGCTGTGCGAGCGGTAGACACAGGCGTAGATAATCTTATCTAGCCCTGTGTCCACCAGAGCCCACAGCACTGAGAACCTGGAGTCTTCAAGATTACGGAGACGCCGATAGCAAGTGTCGTCTCGGGCATACATGCATACACCCGCGCGTGGTTTGAAATTGTGCTCCAGGGTAAACCCTGGGTAAGATAAGTACGACACGTCAGACGGACTTCCTATCTGCGTCTCCGTAAGGAAAAACAGTGCTGGCTTTTCAGTCTCCAGGTGATGATGGACTGAGGTGAGATTGGAGTGCAGACCTCTAATATTAGTGAGGTGCACATTGTGGGGGAGGGGGTGCAGCCGCTGTTTTACTCCAGTTTTCTTTTTATTACCTGCCATTCAAGTGAAAGAGTGAAAGGAGAGGAGACGGAAGTGAGATGAGGTTCCACGCTACTAACCTACAGACACGCACTGAAAGGACGCCATCATTGGGGCACTAGTCCGGAGACTGCGGGGGCTCCCCCCGGAGATGTCCATCGGGCCCTCCCATCGGTCGCCAACCAGCACGATGGCGCATTCCGGGATTTTTCGACAGTTGGCGGGGCAGCCTTTCGTGTGTGGCTGGTTTACTACTTGGGCCCCCAACTACCTGCGGTCGGCCAGCGGCGCACCGTGCCTCGGATCCCGCTACCCTCCGCAACTAGTCTCCCGATACGCCCAAAACAGCGCGAGTCAGACTGGTCAGCATGCAGTGGAACAACTATCTCGACCCAACTCCTCTAGTGGCTACACCGAGCATCGTACCGGAACACGGCTAAGCCGCTTGGCGGTACATCTTTGCCCGGTGGGTGGTCACAAGCCTTCGGCCGAAGCCTACCACCAGTTAGTGTCACCTGATTAGCACCACCCGGGAACCACGTGTAGGGTAACAACAATAGGGGTAACTCTCCTACGGACGCGGGTGACTCAGCCCCCAATTCAATATATTCAATATGTTCAACATATTAAGAACCAAACTCGCATCAATTAAACCGTAGTGCATACCAAACCCAACACAATTCGGCTTCCTCGTCACACAACAATACACTAGGTGCGTAGTTTATGACTGCATTAATTATGCTTAAGCATATCCTAATTACTGTAATGGTATTAGCCTGAAAGGGGAGGCGGTCAGTGGAGGGGGCATTCACGTGCCTCGAAACACTGATGTGAATTCCGTACAATTATGTGTATAGACATAAATACTTGGTAATATGTCGGAAACAAAGCGATTGAGTACTGTGGTAATTAGTTAAGATCACGTTATCGTTAGCTGGTATTGAGGAAGTTAGTTGATCGTGTAACGGACTTTGTATTCTGTGGTTTTGGGCATTGGAATAGGATGTGAGAGGATGTTTTTCAGGATGAATTTTTGGTCCCGCACTATAATTGCGTATCTGTTTTGACACCACAAGCAAACTCCTTAACTTGCATTTTGATAACTCAACAGTATTTATTGCGTTATTGCGTGTTTTATGCTGTCAAGTAGATGGTTTTTTAACATAATGTGAAGCAATGAATGCAAAGAAGCGCACCGTGCTACTCTTTGAACTTACACATTTAGGGTGCTGTGTGCTTAGTGCGAGTTTTTTAACGTACTCACTCGTGATATTGTAAACGATCTCTTATGTCAAAATGTATACAAAAAAAAAAGGTTTTGCCTTGCCGTCACCAGACGGCGCTTATCCAGTTTCAATACAAATTGTAGTTTACGTTAACGCGATTGAGCGTGAATAAAAACTCGCACTAAGGCCTCTGGTCTCCTAATGTAATTAAAATTGTTATTGGGTAAGTCCAGGTGTCTTTTGAAGGTTTCTTACCCATAACAGTAAAACAGGTAGCTACTGCAGGGTTAAACACCTAACTACGTCTTGAAATTTTACGATTTACGGCAAAATTTCGTTAATCTCACGCCTAAATTCTCCGCATTATCTAACAAGAAATAGGCGAAATTGTATACCGATTAATTAAACAGAACAGTTCCAACGAGCTTTTGATGAACTGATCAACCAGATGGAATTTTATGGACATGTTTTCGTAGCAATGCCTATATTGAAGTATATTTAAGTATCAACAGGAGTAATTAATTATCACGTGTCGGATCTGACCTTTTAGATAACTAAATTAGCACCGGCCACTGATCACCTGTAACTACAAATACATCGCACTGGGCCTACATTAACAAAGTTTCGGTAAGAGCGAGTTTTATGTGCAACTGTTCAGGGGCCTTAGTGTCAGTTTTTTAACGTAAACGACAATATGTATTGCCTTATAGCCTGAATAAGCGCTGTCCGGTTACAAAAATGGTAAACTCCTTTTTTGTATACAAAATGAAATAAGTATATATTTACGTAAACGCGACCGAGTACGTTAAAAAACTCGCACTAAGCCCTCGGCACTTATACTTAAATTTTTAGAGAGTTATGGTGTGAGGAAAATCACACAGTGTGTCGTCTTTGTAATTAAGCAAAGAAGGCGTCAGAAGACGGGGAGTTTCGCCGAGGAGAATGTTCTCGGATCTCATTTCCATGCAAATGAGGGTAGCACTTGTAATACATCAGATGAGGGTAGGCAGACGCGATAACAGCAGCGCCGGGCGACGAGGCGACGTACAACTCGGTCGGGTAATACTTGATCGATAAGTAATACGTTATGATAATGACTTCGACATGCCGCACACTATTTGATACGAGGATACGACTCTTAATGAAAAACAAATGAAAGTCACTCGGAATCGAATCTTCACCGAGTAGAACTATTCCGCGCTAATCGATGAACGAAAACTGATTTCAAATTCAGAGCAACTTAGTGAAACGGTGTATAATCTTCGAGTTGAAGTTTAGAACTTCTAGCTCTAATATCGGAACTAAGTTTTTCTTTTTAACTCTTTTGGTTTTTGACAAAGTATGGCAGGCAAGTTTTTTAATTTTTTGGCGGTATCGGTAAGCCACAGCTGCTCTGAGGTGTTAGAAATTAGAGAAACATTTAAAGAAAAAGTTTCAGTCATTTATTAAAAAAAATATGTACTTATACTTATACTAGCTAACGAATAGGTGCTTAAAACTTTAACAATCATCAACATCATTTGAGCTGAAAGACGTTTACTGCTAAACAAAGGCCTTCTCCAAGTGCCTAAATTCAACTTTTGTGTCGAAATTTTTTATTTCAGAAACTTCTAATCAATGTTTAACTTAATCATATGCTTAGAGTGTTTTTATAAATAAGGCTTTTATAGTAATACTAAATAATACGCATATCTACAGAAAAGAACAAACGGAATTCGCTCTCACGTCTCTTTTTCCTTTTCAATTTGATCAATTAATTGCAAGATACCCATTTTGAGTTTCCTTTTCTCTTTAATAGTAAAATTCCTGATATCTGGTAAGATACTTTTGAAAAATGTTAAGTCTTCATTATCATCATCGTTCGAACCTCCTTCGAAAGAGAATTTTCTTTTCTTTGTTCCACCATAGGCTTCACTACTGCTAGTAGCTTCTGGATCATGCTTTTCCATTCTGCCAGTAAGATCTGGTTTGATTTCAATCGTGTTCCATTCTTCTACAGAGTATTCGCTGGCTTCAATGCCTTCTGCGTTAACGTAGTTACAAGGATCGTTGATTGATGTTTCAGATTTGTCTTGATCTTGTGCTAATCTAAAAGTACAAAATGAAGTTTGTCGGTATTCACCATGTCTTACAAACGTTAGTTCATTTCATCTCAATGTTTGTAATCTCATGTCTTACGAGACCCATCTGTTGTCTTATTTTTTATAAATAATTAGGTACTATAGTTGACCAAGTAATAGCATTATTATCGAAATGTAGAAAGATATTTTTTATATAAAACTGAATGGAATTAGGTAGTACCAGCCTCTTGAGTGCCCGAAACGTGGATCCACGAGAGACACAATGGCTTTCTAATGGTGTCAGTTACGGCATTCAATCGGTTAATAAAGTTTCAATTTACACACATCAACACGGTCTAGGGATATTTCATACTCAATTAAATAACTCGAAAAGTACTGGCCGCATTGGAATCTTTTATACACCGATTTGTTTGTTATTTATCTCAGACTAATTCCAAATTCAAATTTTTGAAAATTCTTTTGTTTCGGTGGCATAAAAATGTCTTGATGTGTAGGAGAGGGAATTTTCATTTGTGCGAAATTTAGAAAACAATACGAATTACGTTTAGTTACAGTTTTTTTTCATTTTTAAACGAAAGACAAAGTTAAAATTGAGGTATTGTAGCCATGCAACGCCAACATTTGACGAGGGCGGAGATGTTACGAGCTGTGGGAATGCTGGAAGCTGGGTCTGTTCAGCGTAATGTTGCTGAGGCCATAGGGACCCACCAAAATGTAATTTCAAGATTGTGGATACGCTATCGTGCCACAGGTGAAGTAGCGTAGAGGCACCGGGGGCCAAGTCGCATCACTACCCCCAGACAAGACCGATTTTTGCAAATTACTGCGCGAGCTCAACCAAATGCAACGGCGACTCAATTGGTCCAAAGGCTGCGAGTGGAACACCAAGTGCTTGTGAGTGACCAAACTGTATGAAGGCGACTGCATGAAAGCAATCTACGCTCTCTTATACCACTCCGGGTCCCACCTTTACGGAGAGGCAATCGTGGACGACGATTAGAATGGGTTCGGAACCACGTGGACTGGGGCCGTGAGCAATGGTCCAATGTGCTGTTCACGGATGAATCCAGGTTCGGCTTCCATCCAGATTCACGAAGGACGCGTGTTTGGCGAGTTTCTGGACGATAGAGCCGTCTTCAGAACCCTCAGGAAGTTCACCCATACCAAGGAGGAACAATTATGGTTTGGGCAGGAATTCGTCTTGGAGGACGGACGGATCTCGTTTGGGTGCGGGGCAATATGACGGCAGAACGATACGTCCAACAGGTGCTGGGGTCTGTAATCTTGCCCCACAGAACACAAATGGGGCAAGATTTCCTGCTCATGCACGACAATGCCCGGGCACACACGGCGAGAACGGTAGCAGCTTGGTTACATACACACAATGTTAGGGCCTTAGACTGGCCTGCTCAATCGCCAGATCTAAATCCCATTGAGCATGCGTGGGATATGCTGCAAAGAAGAGCTCTGAAGGAAGTTCCTGAAAATCTGGCTACAGAAGATCAACTTTTTGCGCACCTCAGAAGGACATGGGACAATATTCCGCAGCAAGACATTGACAACCTTGTTCTGAGCATGCCAAATCGTTGCCGATGTGTTATGAACATCATGGGCGCTTTCTCAGACTACTAACTTCAAGTTTATAAACACAAATTAAATGATTTTTTTCAGTTTTTACTCATAAATTAAAAGTTAATTCATATACTGCATTAAGTCCGCCTATGTATCACCATTGTACATAAAGTTTAAATAAATAAATAAATAATAATAAATATACGGTTTCCGTCTATGCTTCATTTTTTTTCCATAAAATCCTGAAATTTTAATCGAACCTTAACCATTAATAAAAAATGGTAGAATATTAAATAACGTATCTTTTAAATACATGCCATACATACATGTCATATAAATAATTAACACATTGATAGTAATTCACTTTTTCAAAAATATCCCTAGACCGTGTTGATGTGTTTATTAAAAGTTTTTGTGAAAAATAATCAAACCTTTAGGTTGAAGTTTAGTAAGAATCTTTAAGATGTAAAAGTTGTACTCACGCTTTTAGATTACATTTTAAAAAAGGTTCTAAAAATTTTAAATGGTCGTAGAGGTAGTATTTCTTGCAGGCACTATCATTTTGTATTAAATTCATCCTGGATCTGTATCTATTGTATGAGGACCGTATACCTTTCCACTTCATCTTTAGTTCTTCCACTGAAACAAAATAATAAGAAGAAAAATAATAAGCAAAATATAGTGTACATGCACAAACGCAGATGCTCTCTCTCTTCGCAAACTCTCACAGTCCGGTACGACAGCAATCCGACCTGGGAAAAATGAGGCACAGGAGACACCACAAAACTTACAAACTCTAGACTGCAACAGAGAAATTTCTTTGGGAACTTTCCTCGATCTGGGAATCGAGCCTAGATGCTCTAGAGAGTCTAGACAAGTTGCATTTTTTTATTTAGACTTCATGCACAAAAAGGTACAAAGGTGGACTTAATGCCTTAGGCATTCTCGACCAGTCAACCAAGGTTGGTGAAGAGATCACAAGGCAGGTGCATTGTTTAAACAATTTAAAAAGTTGTTATTAACATACTAAAATAGGTGAAATACACGTACATACATATTGAATATAATATATACTTATATAAAATATATATTTATGAAATAACAGAAAAGAAGAAAGTGAGATGACTCTTCTTACTTAAGTTAGAAAATAAATCCGCAATTTCCACTTGAATGCAAACCGATTTGTAGCCGTCCCGATCTCGAGAGGGAGCGCGTTCCAGAGAAGAATGGACTGAATATTGAAGGAAGAGTGAACAAAATCAGTAGTATGAGAAGGGGGCATTCAATGTCAACGATAGTCGAAATGTCAAAATTTAGGGGATTGATCACGTGATTTTTCGATATCACTTGTCAATCCCATGAAGTTTTGCCTTTTTGAGAATCGCTATAACCACGCTTTCTATGATAGAATGTCACTTGTCGGACCCCTCGGGAGTCACAAGCCGTTTCCCGGTCACCGTAGGCGCGAGCTTGCGGGCGGCGAGTAATGGGTAGCTCGTCGTCCGATAAAGACCAGGCTCGAGTCGACGGCGCGTGGTGTTCCACGCGCGCCACATCCCGCTTCACCCACATCGGGAGAAGTCATAGGATGATTTCCCACCCAACAAAAAGGACTTCGGACCCCACAAAAACGGACTAGTTGAAGCAGTTAAGCTACTTTGGTACGATTATTTATAAAATTAATAAATAAAATACTTATATTTTCTATTCTACTTACGTGTGCATTCCTCTTTCAGTTCGTTTTTGACTTGGCTGGCGACTTTTGTCCAAGCCATCTCCGAAAACCTGGATCTGTACGTGTCCAAAGTGGCATCGTAGATTTCTGGGTATTTCTTTATTATATTCACGAACTCTATCATCAAGGTTTGGTTATCCCTCATCGTGAGTCTCTGTTTAAAGATTGGTAATTTTAATTTAAAAAATATAATGCAAACGTCTCCAGAGTGGATTTAAATAATACCGAAAACTGGAAGACGCAGTGTTGGAAGACTTCCCTCACCGTGGGAATCCGCTGGAATCAAGACGCGTGGGCCTTGTAAGTTTGCAGGAGACCTATGTCCATCAGAAGACGTCTTTTGCCGGGATGATGATGATAAGGATGACCAAAATACCTACGGCCAATCTGCATTCTGTATACTTAATTTTACCTAAAGAAATAGTTCCCGGTTGTTGTCTGAATTCTGAAAGTTCAACAAACCTACCTACTGTATCGTTGCACGTTGCATTAAGTCAATAGTAATACATTTAAGCGATACTCGTGGTACGCCTACACTGCCACGTGCTTAAAGGTCACTGAAAGCAGGGATTGCTTTTATATTTAAGTCATGTTGCCAATGACTTAAATATAAAAGTAATCTTTAGTAGCCTTTCACAGGCAGAGCCAAGTGGGAAGGGGAGTAGGGAGGCCTTCCTGCAGTGGGACATTACAGGCATATAATAAAAATATATAGAACATGTTGAAAAAGTCTCCAATTATGTTCCAAGTCCTATGTCATAGGGGCGAGCTTATTGTCATTAACCGGTCACAAATCAAAATTCCGAGCTGCTAACCTTCTTTAAGGAGAGGCTTGAGATTCGTCACGGCGTCCTCACTTTCCGCTTGACGCAGGTCCTCACCGGACACGGCTGTTTCGGGAGGTCACCCTTGTGTGGATCGCCCGGAGGACACGGTGGAGCATACGGTGGAGATCTGACCCGCTTGGGCGGAGCACCGCCGTGTCGTCATGGAGGCGATTGGCGGTGGCGACCTCTCGCGTCCGGCCCTGGTCCAGGCCATGGTACGGAGCGAGAGGGCATGGGAAGCTCTCTCATCCTTCTGCGAAGCAGTAATGCTCGCAAAGGAGGAGGCGGAACGCGTGAGGGAGACGCAAAGAAGACGAGCCACCACAGGAGACGCCCCGGGCGTCGGGAGTCGCAAGCCGATTCCCGGCCTTGCGGACAGAAAGTAATGGATAGCTAGCCGTCCGATAAGGACCAAGCCCCGCGAGTTTACGTTACCGCGGCCCGGCACAATCAACTGAAGAAACACGGGTGGGTGTTAGGTAAAAGTCCGACACGCCCTCCCGCTTCAACTAGAGCGTGAGAAGTCATTGGGTGATTTCAAACAAAAAAAAAGGACTGCATGCTCAGAAGTAGCGACCACTTTCTATCAAATTTATACGTCACCCAAGTATCAACCACTAGACAATCTATGCAGTCAAACACAAAACTTGAAGTAACCGAAAAAAACTCAAAAATGCAATTCTGTAAGTTTAGTAATGCTGTATTAAAGCAATCCACCACATTGCCACAAAGATTTACCTATCTACGCCACAAACAGTAAGCCTACCTATTCAATTTGAACTTCAATCAAATAAATCGCGTAATCAAGACTTATGATTGGTCGTTATTATTTTGATCAACCAATTACAGCATTTTCAACATGTAGTGATTGTTGTGATTCGCTACAGCCAACATGACACTTGACGTTGACAGTGACAGTTGAGTCACCGAACACTTTGAACAGTGTTGCTTTACTTGTGAGGTTGAGGAGAAAATATGTGGCTAAGTCAAGCTTATTGTTTAGTAATAGTAATTAGATAATAATTATAAAACTTACGTTGGCAGTTCCAAAGTTTTTATTAGACTAAATATTGTTTAAATGTTTACACTATAAAACACTGTGACCTTCCCCTCAACTCGTAGCAAACTGACGCGCCACACGGCCACGCAGCGCTCCCTTCATCCTGCTTTAATTCATACGTCAGACAGAGACGGAACGATGCGGTCGTGCGACGCCACAGCGACGCGATGTTGCCACGCCGCTGTAACGTCACCCTACATGCCAGATATTTGTTCGACACACACATTTTTCGGTCAATACAAAGTAAACTCAATTCACATTCAATAAGATTCAGATTTTAATGTAGATTTTCTCGAGATAAAGTTTGTTGCCGTTCGGCGCGAAACTCTTCGTGACTCAGGTTCGTATCGCCGACACAGTCACTTGTCAACGAGTATTTTTGGTGTTAATTATACATTCATGGATAATCACGATTAGTGTTGAACAACTACCTACTGAAAATTATATTGTATATTTAGATTTTTTTATTGTCAGCTGCTTTTGTCACGCTTTCTGTTCGTGATAATTTATTGCAGATTTTTTAATGTTGTAGTTCTTACTTTTAACGTTTTATGCTTTTATTTATGTTGTTTGAGGCCATTATTTGTTCTTATTTTTATTAATGTTGCTTCGTTGATCAGCTGTGTTAAAGAAAACGTGGAATGTATCAGCTGCTTATGCACAGCGTAAAAGTCATCTGAGGGAAAGGTTTTTTTGCTCTAGCAGTTAAGCCTGGTGTACACGGGTAGAGTTAACGCTACAGTCAATTAGCGTAATACTCTACCAATTCCAAGTACTCTATCAGTTTTAGTAGAATAAATAGGATATGGGAAAACCTGGGCCCCGCAGTTAATTAGTAGAAAAGTATATAAAAAAATTGGTTGTCTGTATAGACGGTTTACGGACGATAGTTTAACGTGACAACGTCATAACAAAACATTGATGAAATGATTGCATACTTAACGATACAATTAACGTCATTGTAACGTTACATTAAGCGTAACGTTACATTGAGTCATCCTTTTTCGTGCGTGAAGCCGGCGTTCATCGATTTATTAGACGTTGTCACGTCAAAAACCGTTATATTTTTTGAAAGCAAATCACAAAATACAGTGCCATGTTTCTATCTCAGTAGTGAGAAAAGTGAAATTAAATTATAAAATTAAATAAACGATTAAATACATGCCCGATTTCTTAGTAATCGATAATGAATAAATCGGTAAAATCTCAGAATATGTATGAAAATCTAGTGACAAGTGCTTATCAGTCGTTTCGTGGAATCAATTCATAGCGAATCGAGTTCCTTTATTTTTTTTAGTTGGCAACACTGGACTCACCGACTTACTGATGAAAAGCTGATATAATCCAGCACTCGTTCGTTTTCTTTCTATCTGAGTGCGCACGTATTTTTCTTGTTTTATGAACGATGTAACCTCACTTTTATTATACTTCAAATAACTTGATTTCTAATGAGCCAAATTTTCAGTGAGACTTTGTTATTATATCCTCTTACAAATAAGGCTAGTTTGATTGAGTTGGGCCTGGGTCCAGGAAACTACGGAGTCTTTTGTTTCTATAACTAGTGTAGGCGGCAAAGTGTGCGGTAGAGTAGAGTAGGTGCCGTGGTGGGGCAAGGCAAGTGATACAGTAGCTTGCCGGCGAGGCTAGTCACTCTACTCTTTCAAGTTTTAGTATTCTACTCTCCCAATGCTATCTACATTGGTATAGTTAGTACTCTACTGTGATATAATACCGTTAACTCTATCCGTTTACACCAGGCTTTAGGGAATCGACTACAAACCTATCATTACTTTGTGCGATTTTATCAACTTTTAGCCCATCATACTTATACTGAACGCGATTTTAAGTACTTTTAAGTATTGCTTTGGCACTAAATGGAGCTCTGCTTACCCATTATTTTATAAACGGATATTTATTTATTAATCTCTCAATCTCATGTGACGCAAGGGTAAATTGCAGGTGAAGGGGTTAAGAAGGTACAAATGTTTAAATAATATAAGGATCCTTGCAGTTCCCTGTTAAGAATAGGGCCACCCCATCGCTTCCCAGGGGTGTCGTAGAAGTAATAAGGGATTATGCAGGGGCAGACAACATCACCTTACTTCTAACTAATAACTTGACGGTAACTTAGTGTTATTCTCGCTAATTAAGAGGATCTTCTTGGTTGGTTTAGGAGTCTCTGTAGAAGCCTTGTGTTTAACGTATTTTTACTTACTCAAGACCCTCATTTCTTGTTTCGATGAAGACAGAGCCACCTCAGGCCATCCAGAAAAAAATGCACCCGCATTTTGGCTTAAGAAGTCAAGTACTTAAGTATCTTTGCAAAATGTTAAGATGAGACAGTATTTATAATATTATAAGCAATAAAATTAAGAATCCTTTGACGAACAATAAGAAAAAAAACAAAACCGAAACCACAAATCGTATTTCACCATAAAATTTGTTGAGTGTGTGGTGAGCATGCGATACCGTATAAGTGACGACTAAATGTTATCCTTATGTCTTCGGAAATAAGGCAGAAAGTGTTTGACAGGCAACAAACAAGTATATTGATTACTTGCGTGAGTAAGTGTGTGCGCACACATGCAAGAATCGCGACATCTGCCGGAGAGCGTCGCACGTGGCCCGAACACCTTTTGTCTACCGTATGCACCCACCTTTTTACCAATGTATCTATTTTTAAACTGACACAGTTCTAAAATTACATTTTTATAGTGGGCTGTGCGTGTGCAGAAAGGTAAATAGTCACATATAATGCACAGGCTGGACCCCTTATGTAGTCAAATATGACAATAAATTACATAGTAAAGTGTTAATGCGCAAGAAATGCGTTAATTTCCAAAACATTTTATGGTATTAAAGGATAAGGTAATTAGGTGCACAACTCTGTCTATTTAAAGTTTCTCTAGCAAAAATGTAGCAGCAGAGGAAAATTAGGACTACTTCTTGCTTTCTCCTAGTTTTCTATTGTATTTTACAATAGGCTTGCGAATGACCATATTATTATCTTACCTGTTGATAAGCGATGATGTGGCCTACTGCGAAAGTCTGTCAAAATTTGCCAAAAACATAAATTGAAAAAATAAGCTTTCAGGTGCACATAAATACTATTCATTTTAAGTAATAAATTTAATAAATTATGATAGAAGCAAAAGGTTGTTGAACATTTCATCCTATATCAAAAAGTGTATCTTTAACTTGAACTAATTATTTATTTCTTAGATGACCTTCAGACATTTAATGTGACAATTTAAAAACAACTGCACACTGCAAATTGTTTATAATAAGAATATATTGACTGTTAGCTCATTTATCCTTGTGAGGTTTGTTTTCATTGACGTCCGTCATCCGTTATAAAGCTCACAAGTTCAGCGGTTGTATATGCGGAATACACATTCGCGAGCTGGCAAGCCAAAACCAGATGTACACTCCGACTGCAAAGCATGATTTTCTCCTTGTTTACGTCTTTTTAGTTCGCTTCTTAAGCAGTCGGGTTTTTGTTTTTTGTAATTGACTTTTTTTATTTATAACTTTTTAGTTAACATTATTTTTTCGAATTAGTTACATTTAAACATATAAGTCTATACTAATATTATAAAGAGGAAAGATTTTTTAATAGGCAGCGAAACTACTGGACCGATTTGAAAAATTCTTTCACCAATAGAAAGCTACATTATTCCTGAGTGACATAGGCTATTTTTTTATACCGAAAATGGGTCCTGTGAGGTGGTCCACGGGAGCGAAGCCGCGGGCAACAGCTACAAGATGGAATTAGAAGAAAAAAAAATCGACCCCCACAATATGGCGCCCAAAATCCGCCATTTTTCTATTTTCCAATTTTAATGTAGCCAGTGACACTCGCAAGGTTAAGACGAAATCGGCGAACGCGGTCGGTCGCCTCATACGAACAAACATAAATACATACATACACACATACATAGATAGAATGATAAACACATTACCCTCCTTCGGCAGTCGGGTAAAAATAAAGTAGGTAAGTATTATCGGTAGTATTATCTTAGCCCTGCTCTCCGAAGCCTTCAACAACGTAACCCAAATTGAAACATCGAATGGAGACGCGCCCTTTTCTCGGCGCATCGTCGGCAGGTGATCATTTGACAGGTGCTCTACACAAAATGATAACTTGCAGCTATACCTACGCATCGTAATATTTAACGCAATCATCATGCTTTTTTTGCAAACCCATCTTGTATCATTTGTTTGAAATTGATAATAAACTTCTAGTTTAAATAAACCGCCCTGTATTTCCCTGTATACTACTATACTACTACTATACTATTTTACTTTTACGTAGAAAATTTTGTGATGACGTTATTTACTGAATTTAGCTTTAAAATAGCCAATTTCAATTAAGGTTACGTTCTAAAAATAACTTTGGAGATGAATCATAAACTCGAAGGCTGAACTAATGTAGATCTACGCGACTCTGGTACAATGTTATGATATTGAAATTGAAAGATCATTGCCACAATCACGAGTTCAAGACTATCACAGATTTGTGATCTTATTTGGTTGTTATTATTGGTAGATTAGAATGGTGTTGTTAAAATTCTCTTTAAACCCCTTGAGCAAAATGCTTTCCTACTCTATGGAGTCTGTCCTGGTACCTTACTACACTTAGAATGAGAAGCAAGCAGGACAAATATTGATGCGGCAAAGCTTGGGGGAGGTATATGTCCAGCTGTTCATGTCTTTCTTCTAAGATGATCATGATCGAAGTGGTACTCATCACTTCGATAAACATCATGTCCGTCACGATTTTTAAAGAAAGTTCATGCTTAGATTAGCAGTACATAGTTACTTTTTCCAATAAACGATTGACATCTCATAAGTAGGTATCGAGTCTAACGACCCCAGTCCCAATCAATCACCAGACAATCATAACTAAAACTAATCAATAAACAATCCACATCGGTTACACTTTGAAAATATCAGACATATGTTCAACACCTTTCATAAACCGGTTCAACGAAGGACATCCGGTTTTTGGTGGTTTAAAAAAATCGAGTTCAACATTCTCACAGGAACCGCTGCGTATCCGGTGCGCGGGCGCAGAATAAAAACGATCATTTGTTAATGTCGGAGTATTGGGCCACCAGGTAACCGCACCGCGAGTTTGTGCACTTCTGAATCCGTCAATGTCATATATGCACAAAACTAATACACGCATCTCGTGCCAAAAACACACATTTTGTGATTATCATGTTTATTTACCAAAGAATCTTTGTTTCATTTGTTTTCATTTTCCTTAAGATCCATAAAACGATTTAAAGAATTTTTTATCCCTTTTGTATAGAATAATGTCCATTTCCAAAGTTTGCATTAAGAAGTTAAATACTTTTTTTTTTTTTTTTATTTGTGATGGGTTTGCTCTTGACTCTAGTCTAGGTCAAAGGTGACAGAGACAGAGTCGACGATGGAGCGAGCTTACCCAGAAGAAGCCTGTTCACTCTAACTTTGAAGAGATTCGGGTTGAATGCGTTCGGAAACACAGACGCAGGTAGTGAGTTCCACTCATTCGCTGTGCGCATTATGAAGGATGATTGGAAGCGCTTGGTGCGTATTGGTGGAATGGCAACAAGGTAAGGATGGTAACTTGCAGTGCGTCTAGATGTCCGATGGTAGAAGGGGGCTGGTGGGATGAGGTCGTGGAGTTCTTGAGCACACTCACCGAAGTACAGTCTGTAAAAGACCGACAAGCAGGCAACCTTGCGGCGATGAGCCAAGCTGTGTAGCTTGGCATCCGCCAGCTCAACGTCGCCAATGAGCCTCTTGGCTCTGCGTTCCACCGAGTCAAGCGCGGCAAGCTGATACTTAGCTGAGCCATCCCAAAGGTGGCTGCAATACTCCATGCAGGATCGGACTTGCGCTTTGTAAAGGGTTAAAAGCTGTCCAGGCGTAAAGTATCGCTTCACTCTATTTAGGATGCCCAGCTTTTTGGCCGCAATTTGAGCTTTGTACTCAATGGAGGCGCCGAAGTTGAGGCTGGATGTCAACTCCATGCCCAAGAGCTCGAGCCGATCAGTCACAGGAACAGACGCACCCCGAAAAGTAGGAGTTTGATCGAAGATACTCCTTTTTGCGGTAAAAAGACACGCCTGTGTTTTGGTGGCGTTAAAGGAGACCAGATTGTCATCACCCCACTGGGAGACAAGGCTTAAGGTCAAATCTGTCCTTTCCACCATAGCCTCTCTCAAGGAACGAACTTCATCCACGCTGGTTCTTGCGCTGGACAAGTATCTCTCTGCAACAGTACTGTCATCTGCGTACCCAATAATACCAGGCTGAAGTAGGTCATTGATGTGTAGCAGGAAAAGAGTTGCAGAGAGAACAGACCCCTGAGGTACTCCGGCATCAATAGCCATGAAGTCAGAGGAGCAGCCGTCAATGACCACTCGGATCGACCGTTCATTGAGGAAGTCTGATATCCAGCTACAAAAACCAGCGGGGATGCCATAAGCAGGAAGCTTACTGAGTAGACTCGCGTGCCAGACCCTATCAAAGGCCTTCGAGATATCAAGCGAAACAGCAAGTGCTTCGCCGTGTCTCTCGATGGCTTCGCCCCAGCAGTGCGTGACATACACAAGAAGATCGCCAGTTGACCGTCCCCGGCGAAAGCCATATTGACGGTCACTGAGGAGATTGTTGTCTTCAAGGTAGGTCAGCAACTTACTGTTCAGTACCCTTTCCATAACTTTGGACAAAATGGAGGTAATGGCGATCGGACGGTAATTGGCAGGGTCTGCACGGTTGCCTTTTTTGGGCACTGGTTGCACATTTGCAAGCTTCCAGGATTTCGGTACCGTTCTTTTTACAAGAGAGAGGCGGAACAAACGAGTCAACACAGGAGACAGTTCTGGCGCACACTGCCTCAGCACTCTCGCTGGGATGCCGTCAGGCCCGCTGGCTTTGTTCACGTCTAGACTGCACAATACTCTCCGGACCTCTTTAGCGTGCACAGCGATCTCCGGCATGGAAGAGTCACAGTGAGGTACAGTAGGTGGTTGCTTGGAGCCAGCGTCCAGACGTGAATTGCCTGCAAAAAGGGATGCAAATAAATTTGCTTTGTCTCTCGCAGAGTGAGCCAGCGACCCATCAGGTTTCAGCATCGGAGGTAAAGTGGGCCGACAGAAATTCGTTTCGACCGCTTTAGACAGGGACCAAAACTGTTTACTACCCGGAGGGTGCGATGCTAGCTTGGCCCCAATACGTCCAATATGGTCAAAACGTGCCCGACGCAAAACCCGCTTGCAGAACTTGGCGGCAGAATTAAAGGCTCTTTTTTTCGCGCGAACCCTACGCGCTCTAACTTTGCGGTCGCGGGCCCCGACCCAGGCTTGGTAGGCAAACTCTTTTCGGGCCTCAGCGAGGGCGCATTCAGCATTATACCAAGGTCGGGATTTGGGACCGAGCGGAATGTCGGAGAATGGAATGAAATATTCCATTCCCTGCCGAATCACATCCGCAACCGCGTCCGCACAGCTCGAGGGGTCACCCGAGGAGAAACACACATGCCGCCAAGGATAAGACGCAAAAAAGTGCCGCATCTCGTCCCAGTCTGCTGACTCGTAACGCCATACTCGCCTCGTGCCTCTAGGGCTCTCATCTGGAGGAGAGCAAGTCGAAACGGATTTCACTAGACAGTGGTCAGACGTTCCCAGCGGGGCTGAGACCGACACCGAATGACTGTCCGGATCAGTTGTCAGCAGAAGGTCCAAACAATTGGGTGTATGGCCGTCTACATCCGGTACCCGTGTTGCCACATTCACCAGCTGGGTAAGATCTAGCGTTAAAGCAAACTTGCGCGCCTCCAACCCGGCATGGTCGGTTTTCTGGTACGGGAACAGCCACTCCTTATGATGGGCGTTGAAGTCCCCCAGAAAAACAAGCTTCGCTGTTGGGTATCGTTGCTGGGCTACATCAGTCGACTCTACAAGGCTATTAAAGAGCGCTGTTGACTCCTGGTCACCGCTATGGGATCGGTATACGCCGACGTAGATAGACTTCTCCACGCCTGTGTCCACAAGCAGCCATATGGCAGAAAAACCCGATTTCTCAAAGCAACGGAGACGACGACAACAGATGTCATCGCGGACGTACACACAAACCCCAGCTTGCTTCTTGAACTTGTGTTCAAGAGAGTAACCCGGGTAGTTGAGGTACGCCACGTCCGACGGAGTTGTTATCTTCGTCTCCGTTAGGAAGAACAGGTGCGGCTTCTCGGTCTCTAGGTGGTGGTGGACCGGATCAAGGTTGGAGTGCAACCCCCTGATGTTAATGAGGTGCACTTTAAGTGGGAGGAAGTGCAGCCGTTGTTTAACCTTATTTCTCTTCTTTGCTTTGGTCATTGATATTGTTAGAGTTGCTGGGGAAAAAGTTGAACTGTCGAGGCGCTGCTCAGATAACCAAGTGGACCACTAAAACCAACTCAACCTATGGGGAACTCATTTGGAGACTGCGGGGACGCCCGAACCCCCCCGGATATGGCCACCGGGTCCTCCCATCCAGTCGCCAGCTGGCACGGTGGAGCATACCGGGATTTTTCGCGAGTTGGCGGGGCAGCCTTTGGCACGTGGCTGGCGTGCTACTTGGGCCCCCTACTGACTGCGGTCGGCCAACGGCTGGCACCGTGCTTCGGATCCCGCTACCCTCCAGAATGAGCTACCCGGCAAGTTATTCTCAGAGACCACGACCGGTTCTGAAAAGCGCAACTGACAACCTCCTTCTCCCCCAAAGGCACTGGCACTCCCACACACCGACGGAATACAGCAAGCTGCTTGGCGCCGGACTCCGGTGGGATGGTGGTCGCGAGCCAGGCGGCCCCTTGCGGAGCCTACCACCGCTTAAGTGGGATCTTTCAGCCGTACCACAGGCAAGCCCGTGGTGCCGTTGCCCGGGGTGGACCACTAGGAGGTAGATCCCATACCACCCCATACGTACATACGTCTTAAAAGAAGAGAAGAGTCTCATCTTTCTTCTGTAGTCCCATTATTTATAGTCGGGTCTCCTCATTTTCCTACGGTCGGTCCTGGGTTTTCTGTTTGGGCTTGCTTGAGACCTAATTGGGCTTTCTATATTGGCCCACCACGAAGCGGGCGGCATCTAGCTCTCGCTTGTTCGGGTAGGTGCATAGTGATTTTTACCACATAGTCCTCCCTCTTGACGTGACTTCTGTCCATACCATCATAGACTGATGGTGAGCCTTTGAAGCTTCCTCGAAATTATATTTGTTTTTTTTTGTTGATTTGCTGATTAATTTCGTTGCGGGATCCAAGACAGTTAAATTCATTCTCCGGGACTTCGTCGAGCTTCATTGCCTCGGCACATTTCTGGTGGTCGCCACTGTTGATTCTGGCTTTCAGGATTTGCAGTGGTTTGGGAATAGTGCGGTGGTATTGTCCCAAAAAAAAAACTTCCTCGAAAAGGAACACAACAAGATTACAGTACCAGTTCCTAGAACTAACGTTTAATTTTTTTCCGGCTTGTTTCAGACCTTCAAACCTTAAATTAATCTGCGTATCCAATAATTATGCTTATGAAGTTGTTCTTATTAACAAAGCCTTCGTTTTATAACAAAAACAGACTTCATATTAATGATACTTACCGTTACAACAAAACTGAGAGCAGCAAGCTTTTAACTTTCAAAAGTAGTGCAACTATGTCCATGTGTCAACCGTCTACCAAAAATAATGTAAGAACTCTCTATAGAACGGTATGATGACCTCTAATCTACATACATACAAATGACTTCCACGCATGGACAACAACAATAATTCGAATGCTTCGCCAACTTAACAGAGCAGCTGAAGTGTAGAGAACCAGCTCTTATGGTGAAGAATCTAAAGTTCAAAATTCAAATGTAAATAGAGTCGAGACTGGTAGAAGATATAGCGATTTTGACGTTTGGTAATAGTTTAAGTGAAAGGCTGGATACGTGAGAAAACCGACGCCTATTCGAACAATGCCATATTTTGCCGTCATCTGGGCCAGTGATCGATCTGAGTAAATATTTTATTCCCACTGTTGCATGCAAAGTGATTGTAGATTACCGTGTTACAATTTCTTAAAGGTTTTTATTTATTAAGCGTTGCGTATGCAATAGAAATTCACAGTTTTCACTAATTACACAGTGAAAGGAATTCTTAATGGAAAACGTTATGGTCGTTTCTGTTACCTTTCGTGAGCAAAGAGAATGTTTTTATTGTGATGATTTATTACAGAGATTGGGTTACAAATTCGTATTTTACTACTATATTAAATCAACAACACAAAAACGTAAACAAAACACTGGCGGTAGGTTACTTCGACATTGAGTTGACCTCATCTGTCATATAAATTTACGTGGCAGAAACAATACAAGATGGGTTTGCAATAAAACAATAAACGCAAACGCGAACGTTGATGTAACTAATACTGGGAAGGCTTGGTTAAAAAGGAAACGCCAAATGGACTTGATGCGAACATGTAGCGGAAATGGTAACTAAAAGTAATACCAGGAATAATACACAGTACATACAGTCGTACCTAAAAGACCTAACGAAAAAGACAATATTGATTTTATTAGCAATATGTGAAAATCCAAAAATGGACCATTCTCGAAACTGCATAAATATAAACATAAATAAACCAATGATTTTGATAATAGATTCCTGATATTCCCATCCAAATGTGGTTTTAGGACATCAAATGATATAACATGTTGTGAAAAGAGTAATTTATTGCCATTAGTTAACGCAAATAAGCAAGCTTTCGGTAACGGAAGCTAACTTTGCATTTCTACGTCATTGTCGGTAGTCATGCGATCCTATATTTAACATTTCATTGTGACCTGAACTAACTTGACCTTTTTCAAATAGTTCGAGGACCGTATTGTTCACATTTGAAGGAGTTTTAGAACTTATTTCACATTTGTTTTGTGTGTTATTGGTTCAACGACTTTGAACGTCTCGATAGTCATTGATATGGTGGGCGAGGATTCGTAGGACAATAATCTTTAAAAGAATATTATATTTTTTAAATAATATGCAGGGCACAATCTTTGAGTATCACTCTTTAATTAATATCTAAAATTCTAAATAAAAGTCATTGAATGACTAAAATTTTAGATGATTTACACTTAGGTACTATTTTAAAACTTGGTTCTTTGGTTAACACTTAGTATTTTAAGATCTGATTTTGATGTTTTCAGGGTTTCAGTAGATATCATCATCGTCTTCAGAACTGGTGCTGATTCATAGTTAGAAGCAACAATCGCGGAAAACCTTGAATATTATATTTTGCCTACAATCCCATATGATTGTAGGTAAGTTGTAAGTATTGACAAACTGGCATAAATAATAATAATCTTACAGAAAACTAACTAATAACAAAAAAAACAAGAATAAACAGAAACATAGATACCTCAATCCCCTTGACATCAAAAAATCTGAGAGTAAATTTTCATCTAAGCGTAGAATCCGGAACTATTATTTGTCCTCTCATACTTAACTCGGTCTTCGTCATAGTTATTATATTTTATACTCACAGTCTCATTTAGAATTTGTTATTTATTATAATATTTATTAGTCTATTATTTTAGAAATTATTTATGTATTTCATTAGCTAGGTAGTTTATTAATATCCGACTATAATTATTGATAAAACAAATTATTTTGGACACCTACTACTATTATGTCCTTTTTAACCCAAAGATTGACAGGTAGATAATGCCTTGCTGCATCAAGTCCGCCTATTTATCACCATTGTACATAAAGTTTAAATAAATAACTAATCCAAAAAGAGAATGTTAAAAATTTGTCGTTTAGAAGAAAATAACGCTAGGAAACGATAACGCAAATCGTACAATTACAGTGTTATGTAATAGTTCATGGGCTAACCATGAAGGTTGTTTGCTATTCGACTCCATTGTTGCGTAATCTGTCACGTTAAGAAGTATTAATGCCTTCGCGTAACAATATACATACATAAGTAGATTTCTATATACTTTATTTACACGTGCAGACATCTTTTGTCGGTTAAATATTATTATAGTTTTATTTCCTTATGAGTCTGTTGTGTTTTTTTTGCAGGGCCAAGGGCTCCGTTTTTTCTCGGAATTTTGTGTCTGGAAATTTTGGTAGGAGTCTAAATCGTCACGCCATCTCTTTCTGGGACCACCGCATCGCTGGTTCTTGTTGTTCAGAAACCAATATGTGACTAGTGTAGCTACTTTCGCTGAATTCCTTTCAGTCAAGATCTACACCTACATCTTCTTCTGTGTTCCGTTTATCGCTTACCATCCGGTGAGATAGTGGTCAAGTGCGAGTCTATCTTTAATAACAAAAAAAGACAGGAGACGTAATATTGTATTCATTACAATAACTCGGGCATTATTGGGAAAATATTGGATTTGCCGACATTATATAGCTTACAGAGTTAGCAAACTGAAGTAGTAAAAAGACTGGTTATGACTGTCGTAGGACCGATAGCTACTGGAGCAGACGAGTTTTTCAATGGAGGCCGGTAAATTGACGGATGATGTTTTAAATGGACTGGATACAGAAGTTGGAAAATCAGGTACTGTCGCGTAACTTGCCGCCTAGGCGTCTATTTCCAGCAGCGGCAGCGTTAAGGCGCCTCTCCGAGCAAAACGCCGCGCTACTTGTTTTTGTGCTGATTTTTAAGAGCTATATACTTTTTATTTATAAAGACAAAGAATATTTATTTCTTCAAAGACAAAGATATTTTATTTCAAGTAGGCCACCAAGCGGCACTTTTGAACGTTACATTTTACAAATAATAATAGTTGATTCTACCGTGCATTCGGAAAGTAACTTGTAATGGAGAAGAATGCACAAGAAACTCCATACTTACTCTTTAAAAAAAAAAAAAAAACTTTTTACAATATTTAGGTACATAAGTACATACCTTGATGAATGAAATTGAGTTTATACAATACAAATATATTTATACAGTCTTCAGAAGGTCCAACAATAATTCAAAACAATAATGTTCTGCATATCACTTGTTTTTGCGCCCTAGTGGCTGTGGAGCAGGACTAGCATTTAGCCAAGCATTTTTATCATTGATGTAATCCCTCAATTTATAATATGCCAGCCTGCATAGTGTGCGTTTTATACAAGTTTTAAACTTCGTCTCATTCAGTTCAAGAATGTGGGGAGGAATTTTATTGTAACATTTTGTACAGTACCCCATGAAAGATGAGGCTACTTTAGCCAGTCTGAAACCTGGTTGAACTAATTGGTCCCTATTTCTAGTAACATAATTATGTCTGTCGCCGTTTTTACTAAAAAGATGTAAATTCTTTCTTACGTACATGATGTTTTCATAAATATATTGACAAGGAACCGTCATGATGTTAATGTCCTTAAACAGTTCCCTTAGAGAATCGCGCCGGCGAAGATTGTATATCGCTCTGATGGCTCGTTTTTGAAGAATAAAAATTGACTCAATGTCTGCAGCCCTTCCCCATAGTAAGATACCGTAAGACATTATACTATGAAAATGACTAAAATAGACTAGTCTGGCGGTATCCACATCCGTCAACCGACGAATCTTTCCAACAGCATAAGCCGCCGAACTCAGCCGCCCCGCAAGGGATACCAAATGAGGACCCCATTGCAACCCTGAGTCCAGCGTGATCCCCAGGAAAACCGTTTTATCGACGAATTCTAGCTTCTCCTTGTTTAATATAATGTCACAATCAGTACTTTTGACAAAGAAATATCAATTAATAAAAATACATTAAATTTCTACATAATATTGATTCTAAAATGGTAGTACACTTTTTTTTTAAGAGGTATTTGTTTCACTAATCTCCTTCTAACAAAACCGTAAAAATTAGAAATCATTATTGATAGCATGCATCTCCTTGCAAAGTGTTCATTAATAATTTTTTGAACTAACACTAATGGATAACAATTTGATAACGAACATTTTGTAAGTTTGATTTTTTTCAAAAGACCAATATTCGATTATATAAAGATTTTATTCTAAAATCTGGGCGTATTCACTACTGTAATTCATGCGCCACCAGTGCCGCTAGGCCAATAGGAATGCTCATATCTCATGCTGATCTTTTGGTCAGGGTACGGCCTTAAGCGGAGTTGGTAGAGGATTCTAGCGAGGGCATTTTTTTTTAACTATCGATCCAGATTGACGATCATTTTGCCACCGAACAACACTGAACGAAAAACTCGAAGCTGATCAACCGCAATAGTGGTGTTTCCTGGGTAGAAAATTATAATTGTACTAGCTGACCCCGGCAAACGTTGTTTTGCCATAAAAAACACCAAACATTCATGTTTTGAACTCATTGTATTTTTATCCTACCTACCCTATCTACCCTACCCTACCTACCTTACCCTACCCTACCCTACCATTTTTTTTTGTTTTTAAACCTTCCCTGTATTCTGGCGAACAAAACAAAAAAATAATTATTCAAATCGGTCCAGCCGTTCTCGAGTTTTAGCGAGACTAACGAACAGCAATTGATTTTTATATATATAGATAGATTTAGTCCGTCAGCGAGATTATCAAATAAATTGGACACGTATTTTTTGCTTTACCAAATCAATAAAGAAATACAAAGATAAAGCGCATCTAAGTTCAGGAGTTGGGGTTTGTGACGTCACTATGTCGGTATAAAGGTTACTAACGGCGTGACATCACATCATATCATCATCAGCCTATTAATGTCCCCACTGCTGGGACACAGGCCTCCTCTCTGTGAGAGGGAATGGGCTGTTATCCACCACACGGGCCCAGTGCGGATTGGTGGATGTCACATGTCTGCGAATTATTGGTTCTAGGACATGCCGGTTTCCTCACGATGTTTTCCTTCACCGTTTTGAGAGCAGTGGTAATGACATAATTTACACAGAGTAAAGCGCCTGCCTGGGCTCGAACCCACGACCTACAACTTGTAAGTCGCGGCCGATACCACTGGGCCACCACTGCTTTCCGTCGGCGTCACGTCACACGATATTTCAACGCACTAAATCGTCGTCACTTTATGTTTACGTGCCAATAGAAAATACTTGTCCAATATTTTTTTTTTATTCTACCTTACGGTCAAAAAGCGAATTTCCAGTTAACATCCCTATCCTGCTACCATGCAATGTATAATATTATCGTCATAGTGACGTATTATATCAGCCCACAAGCCATCGATTGTTCAGGCTGATATATACCTTTAGGGAATGTATTTAGTTTTTAAGACACATCTGAAATGATTAGGTAGACTTAACTCTAATACTGGCGGCATACGACAAGCCACGGTCACTATGACAAATTAATTGCAAATAATAAACTCACGTAAGCACAAATAATATATTAATATGCATGTCAGTACACTCATTAGTAACAAAGAAGTTATTAATCTTACATTGGTCATGCTCATAATTACAAGCTTTTGCCCGCGGCTTTGCTCGTTTGGCATTTCAATTTCGCAAATTGGTTACATATTTTTATTGCTCAATTCTATTTGAGTAAAATTATGATATTCCTGTCCTATTAGGCTACATAGACCTCATAGAACAAAGAATATGTTATTGACACTACTACTCAGTTGAAGTTACTAATCAATAGCATCGTATCCGACGAATATAGTCGTAATAGCACAGTATATATATGGAATACGAACAGTACGGCAACTACCTACAAACCAGTGGCGTAGCGTGCCTTGGCGGGGCCCTGTATAAAAATTTGTTTGTGGGCCCTTATGAAGGGTAAAGATTTCTCACAAAAGAAAGAAAAATTTTTGCATACAATTAAAAGAAATATTTATTCATCATAATTATCTATCTGTCACTTTTTCCAAATTTATTGCAAACAATTCAAATTAAATATACACTCTCCTTGCCTTTTTTTCGGCAAACTGATTTATTAAATCATTTATATCTCGCAACCCGCGATACCGATGTAGGGTGTTGCCAACTTTTGAACGCATGCTTTAAGCGGGATAAAAGAAATAGTTTTTTTGAATTTCGTCATTTCTGATTTAAAAAAAAATTGGGAAGGTTTTATTAATTTTTGCTTACGCACGTCGGGGACCACCGTGGCCCGGGGGCCCCGTCACAGAACAAAAAAAAACGCCTACTGTCTTCTCTGTTCTGTGGGCCCCGTAATGATAAATGATTTTATTTCTGTAAGTTGGTTTGTACAAACACTTTTACATGTCGATCATATTTTTAAAACTAGATGAGGTCGGCGTTTCCTATCTGACTACTCTGAGAAGAAAGGCCGAAACAAACTCAGAGGTCAGTCTCTTTTAAAGTCCAGACAAAAATCTTGATACGGCATATAATTGATACGTAACAGATACGGCGGCGGTAGCTACGCCCCTGCTACAAACGCTCGAAACGGCACACTCACACAAACATGCACATCGACGAGACCCCGGTAAATAAATAACTAGTTGCAAAAATTTTATAGGTATAGCAATAACCTGATTTCACACTGACTAGAAAATCAAGGACTCCTCTACTTACATTTTATTACTCTTTGACAAACCCCTGACGCACCTAAGCCGAGGCACGTATGTCCACGCGGAGCGGTACGAAGGAGATCGAAAATAAAAACTCCCCCCGCGAGGAGGGATTCATCCCCAAACATATTACGGGAATGTTGGTAGCTGGAGGATCCGGGAGATCCCAATTTTTTTGCGATAATCAACCGCCCGTTTCCCGCCGCGGTTTATTGCAAATTGTGGCTAAAACTCAAAATGTGGCCACTTGAATTGTGTTATAAAATCTTATTCTGATGATGGTTATTTTGGAGGCTATCGATTGAGAGGCTTTGAATATAATCATTGATATCATTTTGGGACATTATCTTCGGCACTTCAAAAATATTATCCTATTGTTTCAGGAATGCTGATGTTTTTGCTATTTGTCCAGTCCAGTAACTCAAAATATAGTCTGTTTAGTAGTGATTCCATCACCAGTAAACTAATTTGCAAACACTCCACGGGCTCGAAAGTTTCGTACAACGAGGTGACCCGTAACGTTACGAGGGATGACCGCCTCAAATGAATATACGGGGAAATCCGTCAACGGACGCGGGTCCTCAAAATACAGCCTGAAACGTCTATTTTCACAGCCAAAGTGAAAAACAAATCGTGCATACTTCGAAGCGAAACAAAGGTTGATACTAACCTTTTAAGCCCTCACACTTTTTATAAGCAATATAAGCAGGTGATTCAAATTTGTTTCACTTCCGATCTTAAAAGCGGGCGCTTAATAAAAATTGTTGATCGAAGACATAAATGGAAATTTGGCAGCCACATGAACATCTTTAGGTACCCTCCTATATTAAGCTGGTGTTTTAACTTCACTCAGGTAAATAAAATGAAGATAGCCGTGAAAGCGAATGCGAGCCGTATCAACAGAATTCGTTCGCGGCCCCGAAATGGCTTTTCTATTCAATTTTCGATAGAGATTTTTTACCTACCCGCAGTTTTGCGTACGGCGGAACCAATAAATCTCCTCTCGAGGTAAGGGGCGAATTAATCAGTTGACTAGTTCGGCGACCGATCCAACGACGGATCCCTTCCTCCAGACAAATGTGAACCGAAATGTGTCACAGAATAGGTTGATGTTCCGTTGTACGAGGCATTTTTATTTACCGCAAGCAAGGTGAAAATAAGAAGTGGGAATAAATAGTAGGGCCTCCGCCGATACACTCTGAGGAGATTAAAGTGTTCTGGTGGTTAGGGATCAGCAGTGTAATATAAATTAGGAAAATGTTGATGTTTGTTTGCCCCGAATAGTAACGGTCAACTTGAGTAAGCACCGCACGCGAGCGGGTTCTGCAATGCCCCGATTTAATAAATAATAAAGCTAATTTTACACGCCATAAAATGAAAAAAATCACTTGATTAAATTTTAGGAAACCCCGAAATTTAAAAGCCGTGTTGTTTCCCGCCCATTAGGGTTAGGGAGGGTGGCGGGCGCTGGGCGGGTGGACATCGGGCACGAATTAATAAACAAGCCGGCCAAGGGCACGGGCCACATGACCTTTGGGTCTCTCCTTGTCCTCTTTACCTGTTACTAAGTACTGATTATTTACTTTGCATAGGTACATGATCATGAATAATGTTGAAAAAAAAACAAAGACAAGCGGCCGCGTCTTCCTGAAAACGGGGGGAAAGCAACCTAGTAAAAAAGATACATTAAAGAAGATGATCGTTACAAAGAGCAAATCCTCAATTCGCTATAAAACGTCGCGCTGAGAGTAGGTGCTCCCGCGCGGCCGAGGAAACGTTGTCATTCAAAATCAGACCACGTGTACAATATTTCATCATCAGGATGGGTGGCGCCCCCATCGGGCCGGCTATCCCTTTCTCCCTCCACCCCGAACCCCCGACCCAAAAAGTCTATCTGCACTTGACACGGGAGGAAACGGGACAGATTAACCGTAGTGAAGGGAACAAAGCTAAATATGTTTCAAGCTGATACTTACCCTTGCACAGTATATACTTGATTTACAGAATAAGTATTTAAGATGCTCTCAAGTACGTGGTGAAAAATCGTTTTCGGGATCGGCCATTGCCGTTATTAATTCGAGTAGGTATCCTTTTCACAAATTTCAAACGAATTGATATTACTGAAAATATTAAATATTATTTGTAAAAAAATCTGAAAACATTCAAATTGAAAAAATATTTTTTTCTTAAAAAAATATCAATATTTAGCCACTGGAATTCGCGAATTTCTCTATTTACTGTAGCACCCCGTATAAAAGTAACACAATGCTGAAAAAGGATGGAGAAATGAAATGACGGAACCATTTTCAGTCCACCGTGAGACACGCACACACACAAGCGTTTACACAGCTTTTTACGCCCACATGGATACAAAACTGGCGTGAAAAGTTGAGCAGTAATTTATATGACGGTTTAAATAATTACTTCGCGTTTTCGCCTCAATTTGTAGATGAGCTTGCGCCGTATCTGTGTTGCTGACATTTATTCGCATTACTTTTGCAGCGCGGTCTGGATATGATGACGTCACATATTTTACTGGTAACTTTATAGCGTGTGGAGGTAGTGTTAATTAATATTGTTGTGGATGATGATAATATTAATGTTTTTGGGTTTATGTAGAGGTATACCTTCAACAGATCTATTGTTTTGGCTAGTGTATAATGTTTTTTAGCTTAAACAGGTAATGTAAACTTCCAATTATTTAGTATTAGCTTCAGTCAGTGGCTTCGCCCGCGTGAATGTCAAAATTTATCCCAAGGTAACATATTCCCAGGATATAAAGTAATACATATTCCTGTGTGCTATTCCAGACTATAATCTGTCTCTGTGCATTTCATCCAGATCTGTCCAGCCGTTTGAGCGTGAAGAAGTAACAAATATACAAACATACTTACAAACTTTCGCCTTTATAATATTAGTGTGAGTTATTTTCAGTTGTTGTTGAAAGTACCCGCATTCAGATTTTTTATACATTTGGGATCTAACGGAAAATATAATATTGTTTTGTGGGATCCAACGCCAAAAATTTTAAAATGGGATTCAAAACTGGAATCTAACAAAAATAAATCAAACTCACACTCAAATAAAATCGTTGTTTATTTAAAAGAAATATTGATGAAAATGCTTTGTTCTAGAATTTTATTAATGAACCTTAACACAGTTGGCGTGATAAAATTTCACCCTCCGATGTGAAGTAAGTGAGATGACAAAGCATTTTCACTATAATATGCTTTCGTGTTTTCCGCTACATAAAAGATTCCTTACTTCCATTGCCATCTGCTTTGAAAATAGATTGCTTGTCAATAAAAATGTAAATTCGCCGCTTCAGCTCTCGGCTAATTCATTTCCCAATGGAAAATCCGGGAGCGAGTCACCGGAGATCGATGGACCGTTCATTTCGACGATATTTTTTGCTTTTTCACATTTCATATTGACGAGACGACCAGTTAGTTTGCATACAATGTTCGGCTATGACAATGTAGGCAAACTCTACCGTCCGTACGGATCCGCGCGGCTACGCTCGGCTCCGCACGAACCCGGCCGGCCATTCTCGGCTCAAACGACAAGGTCGCGCTTTTTGTACAGAGTTCAGATATTAACGTCTTTTTCGATGATTTATAGAGGTCCTTTCCCATGAAAGAGATGAAGGGGCTTTCAGGGGACTCGATATGAATTCTAATACGGCTTTGCGATAACAACTATTGTGCTCTGACCTCTTTACTCTTGTAACGTCCTTGTTTAGTAAAGTTTTATACAATAAAAAATATGTGTTTGTTTTACAAAATAAAAACAATTTCACGTCAATTTACGGGGGCGGCTGTATAAGCAAAAAATCGAAACACGCAAATTTTATCCAAAACCTCGGGATCCGCGCTCACACTCTCGCGGTGATACGCCTGACACCCTAATCAAATAAGTACCTTTTACCGGGACTGTTTCTGCGACACTGTAAACTGAGTCTTGGGCTATTGTTTTAGAGGTTATATTGGGGTGGACTTGTGGAGTCTGACTGGCTTCCGCATAAAACGTATTTGTAGGAAGGACGACCCAGAAAATGGGTATAATATACTCACACTACCGCCGCTTCCTCGCCTTATTCTCCCGGCACGTCCCCCAGGAGTCTGCAGAAATTTATATAACAAGCTATCTCGTCCGGGCTCGGTTATTGTCGAGGAAACACTGCCTCAGACATTATTTTTAATTAAACACAAGTACTGTCCGCTAACGCGCTCGATCCGAACCGCGATTTTCCTCCCCGTCAATTGTAGATTTTTTTTCATTTTCGCGGGGACTGTCAACTTGAAGAATGTTGCTTAATTGCCGTATTGTCTGGCAGAAAGGAGTGGAATAAGCGGGTACGTTTATTTTAAATGCTTCCTGAAAATAGCTAGGAAACGTCCTTTTGATAACGCAATTTTCAAATAAAAAAGAAACAAAGAAAGGAATTCCACGAATCGTTAAAAAGCTACAAGAATTTGCAAAACCTAAGTCGAGAACAATAGTCGAAAAGCCGGTATACACCGGTCTATAAAAAATAAACCTTTAAAAATTGTGATCTTTTAACAATTCCTCATTCAATCACGTAAAACGAGTGGGGGTGGTCACCCACCCCACCGCCCGATGTTCGTGTCGGGGACGACGTAACCTACCCCTACTACGGGTTCTATGTTCATTTAAAAATACATCCAAGCTGTGTTCTATTGTTAGTACTATCGGGTTATAAAAATCTGTAGTAGGCTCCATTTACACTATTGTGGTTGGTGAATAACCGTCACTATTATTATAAGTGCTAAAATAACGTGACCCTACTAAGATCTGCATCGACTTATCAACTCAACTATGTACTAACTTACTATTGCCGTTTTCCTAAATTATAATATTCTTAATTGATTTTGTTCACTGCAGGATAACTTCTCTAGATCCAAGTATCGCCCGATTTCTAAATTACGAATTTGGAGTATTGAAACTCTAAAGAAGGGTTTGTTTTTTACTCTAAATACTCAATAAAAGTACTGGTCCGTAAAAAGCAATCTGAAAGATTACCAAACACTACCCAACTAAGTACATTTAAACTTACTTCCTATTTGTTGAACCAAATAATAAGGCCTTAAAATTATAACAAATGAGAACGAAAGCTGACAGCATACAAATTAAAGCAAAGCAAAATTGCCGGAAATACACTATCCACGAGACAGGAAAGAATGGCATACTTATGAAAATGTCTAACAACTCTATTAATCATAAAGTAAAACTGCATTTTTTGTGGCCAGAGATTGACTGGTCAATATCCGTAATGTCAGAAAAACATTGACATGTATGGACAATGTGTTAATGTAGCCACAAAATTGATATTAATTATGTTACGGAATTTTTGTTTGTACCACTATTATAGATCCGTTAACTGTCGATGCATTTATTAATATATCGTAAAAACGCTCTCGGCCCTTACCAGGTCATCGGTTCACCTTGTGGGGAGGCCTTCCGGCACTGCGTTTTCCGGAACGCGGTCGCCATTCCAGAACTGTTTAGACCCATCGATGATAAATAAAAGACCTAAGTAGACTAAAGTCACCGCCAGATAACAAAAAAATAAAGGTCAACACCTGTCTACCAATGTATTCCAATATTTCAAAACGATACGAAAAAAATGTAAAGGCAGTGTCGCTAACACGATTAAACAAACGTATCGCGGTAAGGGGCGTCCGTGACCCTTTCACTTGGCATTCAGTAATGAGTTATTCATATCTCATAAACCTATCATAAGTTCGAAACATATTTGACCGAATTTCATTTCACCTAAAACTTTTCAACTATTATCGTTTCGTTTTACTTCATCGAAGTCACGACTGCCACTGTCTCAGTTAACCTATTATCAATTCGATTTTTTTTCGTTACTCCAACGTTTCATTTAGTCGAAAAACTTTTTACCGAAGTTAGACTTAGCCGAAATACTCTAAGCAATTGTTCAAAATATTTATTTTTATACGCATGTCATATACTAAGTGAGAGACTAACAGTGGGCGAATACAAATGTTTAAAACAGCGACTTGAAAAAAACTTGTCGCTCCGCGGGGCTCCTATTTCTGTCTGCAGGGTCTAAAGTAACCTAACATGAAGTACCCAAGAAGGGAGACCGTGCAGACCCTGCCCACAACCGTCCAATAGCCATTACCTCCATACTATGTAAGGTTATGAAAAGGGTACTGAACAGTAAGTTGCTGACCTACCTTGAAGATAATGAGCTTCTCAGTGACCGTCAACATGACTTTCGCCGGGGATGGTCAACTGGCGATCTTCTTGTGTTTGTCACGCACTGCTGGGGCGAAGCCATCGAGAAACACGGCGAAGCACTTGCCGTATCGCTCGATATCTCGAAGGCCTTTGACAGGGTCTGGCACGCTAGTCTACTCAGCAAGCTTCCTGCTTATGGCATCCCAGCCGGTTTTTGCAGCTGGATATCAGACTTCCTCAGTGAACGGTCGATCCGAGTAGTCGTTGACGGCTGCTCCTCTGACCTTATGGCTATTAATGCCGGTGTTCCTCAGGGGTCTGTTCTCTCTGCATTTTTTTTCCTGCTGCACATCAATGACCTACTTCTGCCTGGTATTGTTGGGTACGCAGATGACAGTACTGTTTCAGAGAGATACATGTCCAGCGCAAAAACCGGCGGGGATGAAGTTCGTTCCTTGAGAGAGGCTATGGAGGAGCGTACTGATTTGACCTTAAGTCTTGTCTCCCGTTGGGGTGACGACAATCTGGTCTCTTTTAACGCCACCAAAACACAGGCATGTCTTTTTACCGCAAAAAGGACTAGTTTCATTCAAACGCCTACTTTTCGGGGTGCATCTGTTCCTGTTACTGATCGGCTCAAGCTCCTTGGCATGGAGTTGACATCCAGTCTCAACTTCGGCGCCTCCATCGAGTACAAAGCCCAAATTGCGGCAAAGAAACTGGGTGTCCTAAACAGAGTGAAGCGATACTTTATGCCTGGACAGCTATTAACTCTTTACAAAGCGCAAGTCCGATCCTGCATGGAGTATTGCAGCCACCTCTGGGATGGCTCAGCTAAATATCAGCTTGCCGCGCTTGACTCGGTGGAACGCAGAGCTAAGATACTAATTGGCGACGTCAAACTGGTGGATGCCAAGCTTCACAGCTTAGCTCATCGCCGTAAGGTAGAATACCGACATGCTTGTCGGTATTATACAGTCTGTAGAATACCGACAAGCATGTCGGTATTCTACAGACTGTATTTTGGCGAGTGTGCTCATGAACTCCACGACCTCATCCCACCGGCCCCCTTCTACCATCGGACATCTAGACGCACTGCAAGTTACCATCACTACTAGTTGCTATGCCACCAATTCGCACCAAGCGCTTCCAAACATCCTTCATAATGCGCTCTGCAAAAGAGTGGAACTCACTGCCTGCGTCTGTGTTTCCGAACGCATACAACCCGAATCTCTTCAAAGTTAGAGTGAACAGGCTACTTCTGGGTAAGCTCACTCCATCGTCGACTTTGTCTCTGTCACCTCTGACCTAGACTAGAGTCAAGAGCAAACCCATCACAAATAAAAAAAAAAATGAAGGAGTTGACGGGAGCTGAGTTCACTCACTTCATCTCCCGTCATCCCCTTCGAACCTAACCTATCCGTATCGGGGTGCCCTAAATTCTTTGAAATCACAAATTCATTGAAATCAATGATTCATAAAGATGCCTCATGCATGACAGTTATTAATAAATCATTTGCATGAAAATTCAAAATAATAAGGTAAACACAGACAAGACTACGTGAAGTCGGTTTTGCAGCGATTCGTTTCTGACACAAAATTTTGGAGCACAACATATTGACTTTTAATGACAATATTTTAATTTAAAAATGCTACCAAGTAACCGGCTATATATTTGTGACCAAATAATATTCCGTAAAATGTTGTTTCGGGGTGGTGAAAACATGGCAAATGAAAAAAGTTCAAAAGCGGCTTCGGCCAAAAGCAAAAAGTTATTTAGTAAATCGGCGAAATGTAGTTCGGTAAAATAATACATATGCCACATGATATGCTTCGATGATCTGAAAATATGTCAAATAATGTATCTAACAAAAAAGACGTCGGTCAATAGTTTTCGGTATAGTAAAATTCGATAAAAAAAAAACGGAAAAGTGATCGGTTCATAAACGCGTGGACCGATTTACATGATTTAAACAGATAAAATGGTTCTACGTTATTTGGATTTTGATATTTTTTTAAATTAGAGACCAAAATTATCAAAATATCTCAATAAACAAAACATCGTGTTTTCAATTTACGTACCTATTAGGGATTTTTGACATTCCTAAGTTCTTGATCAAAGTTTTGTGGTCCCATGACTATGTTTGTGGTAGTCCTTTGTCCATGTTGGTAACAATGAGGCTACAAAACTATTCCCTTTGTTCGTATAAGGACAGATTCTCATAAAAACAGATTAGCAGAAGGACGGATTCTCATAAGGACAGTTTCGCATAAAGACAAAAAGGTACAGTTCCGCACACTATTTCAGGCCCTGTTTCGCATAAAGGCAGAAAATGTACAGTTCCGCACACTATTTTAGGTCCTTAACATCTCTCTTTTACTTGTTTTGTGTATTTCATTGAGTCATACCATAAAGTATTCAGAGCAGCTTTCTCTTACTTATGCTTGGATATTTTGTCTGCCATCTTGTTATTCATAGTTCCAGTTCCAGCCAGGCCGAGGTTCACTTATGATTTTCTTTTAATATGTTAAATGCAGATTTCAGATGACTTGTATTTACCTATAATCGTCATCTTCATCATTATCAGCCTTTTAAAGTTCCCACTGCTGGGACACAGGTCTCCTCTCTTTGAGAGGGCATGGGTCTTAATTTTAGATCAATTTGTTTTTTAAAATGTCGGTCTTCACATTCTTATTTCACACTGCTTTAGGACATAAACATAATACCTACTAAAGCAATCAAAAGCAATATTATAATAAATATGGCAGGGGTAATTTGACAGAAGGCTAGAACTTGACGTCATTTCTATGCTGAAGGCACACTCGCTAGCATTATGACGCACTGTGAACACAAAGGTGTGACCTATACTGCAAAGAGGTTTAATTAATGATTGATTTGCCACGGTTTTGAATAGGAGCATGACTACATTGACTACTCTTGCGGCATTACCTTTACAACTGAGGTCTTTTAATAGGTAACCTGTTTGAAAACATAGTTTATTGGGCCTAGTAGTCAGATACAAATTGCTTCATTTCCTAAGCTTTTCTCAAATAAACAGGGTGTAATAACATAAACAACGCAATGCCTGAAAACGGGTCATTGTACTCAGAATGGCCCCTATTCAGGTATTGCCAAATTCGGAACAACAAATACATTTATGTTTGCATTACTCGACAAAATATACCGAACAGCTGATTTTTCTCCCGATCTCGGGTTTGGATAAATTTATATTGTCCTCTAAAAATCTGAAGAACTATCGGCTCAATGAAACACTTAGCCATAAGATATGGCTCCAATATTGTTTTCGTATTACAAGCGCTTTTATAGCATAATAAATAAGTTAAATTAAAGTGTATGACATTGCGATGGTAGACCAAGGACGGCTACTGAGGTAAACATAATTATTTAAAAAACCGCCCAAGTGCGTGTCGGACTTGGTACATTCAGGGTTCAGTAGCAAACCGCAAAATCATGTCCCCCCGTTTAGCTGTATGGGAGCCTTACAAAAACATTTAAAAATATTGTTTGACATTTGTATGGCTTTGGGTCAATAAGATGTGTATATTGTGAAAATTTGAAGCTTGTAGCTCCAACCGTTTGTAAAACCTAGTGACAGACGACGGACAGACAGACAGACACGTGGGTGACAACAATAGGGCTCCGTTTGGATTCTTCGGTTACGGAACTCTAAAAACAAAAAGCTGGTTACTAAAAGTATTATTTTGTAAGTCAAAGGCAAAATCTTTACGGGTGTGTTTTAGTTACCTATTGTATTACTTCAGTGTTGAAATTATATTTATTTAACGTATTAATTAAACAACAAGAACATTCCACTGGTCCGCTGGCAATCAGCATTTGAGCAAGCTTGCCACACTTTTTATAACCACTGCAACCCCAGAATGCCAGAATCAACAGTCAGACACACCAGAAAAGCGCGCAGACAATGAAGCTCATCAAGTCCCGGAGCAACGATTCAACCGTCTCGGATCCTGCATCAAAATTAATCAGAAAAAACCGGCCAAGTGCGTGTCAGGCCAGGCGCAGTATTCCTATTCCGGTTCCGTAGTTGCACAATAATGCGGACTACAAAGAGGGCTTTTGTTGTTTCATGAACATTTAAACGGTTTCGGCGGCTCACAGCGTCTTAAAACGGGCCCACATAGGAAGGAGAACTGAAACTGAAGAAGGAGTTATAAAATCCAACATCACAAGTCAAGGTTGAAAAACATTATCTATTTGGGTACCGCATGTAGAAGCAAGCGTTTGTAATCAAAAATACGGACCGGTACTGCCAAACGCCGCCGCCCACTCCAATGCGTTATTCGAGCGTAAACATTATTAATTTAGAAAATGATTTTATATATGAATATTTTAACATGGTTAATAAACTTATATTTACTACCTGTTTTTCGCGTTATAAGTAATTTTTCAATGGCATTTGCACAATTTTTTTAATTTTCCAAGTACATTTTATAAGTTAGTCGACTATTACTCGAAAACTTATGAAGCCTACGTAGCTGTGACAGTTTTCCTTTTAATTTCGTTATATATACTACTGCCGTGAAATTTTTCACATATCTAAAAGCAACCATTTAGCAGGGGGCTTGATTCTAACACAAATTATCAAATTAAAGCTTAAAGCAAACGGATCTCAAAATCGAAAAATGGAAAAATACTGGAGTTGACTTCCAGTCCAACCGGATGCACCTTAGTACTATTATATAACATGAAGCCATAACCCAGTAAATAGGTAACACGATACCCTTTGGCGAAACTTTTATTAGATTTTCTGGGTTCTGATTATCCGTAACGACTGTCAAATATCTACAAACCTCCACAACCCAGTAAATGGGTAACGCGATACAGTTTTGCAAAACTTTTGTCAGATTTTCTGGCTTCTGATTATCCGTAACGACTGTCAAAGATCTACCAACATGCACAACCCAGTAAATGGGTAACATGGATACCCTTTGGCAAAACTTGTGTTAGATTTTCTGGCTTCTGATTATTCGTAACGACTGCCAAATATCTACAAACCTCCATAACCCAGTAAATAGGTAACACGATACCGTTTGGCAACAGTTGTGTTAGATTTTCTGGATTCTGATTATCCGTTACGACTGTTAAAGATCTACAAATCGCCACAACCAGTAAATGGGTAACACGATACCTATTGGCAAAACTTGTGTCACATTTTCTGGCTTCTGATTATCCGTAACGACTGTCAAAGATCTACAAACCTCAACAACCCAGTAAATGGGTAACACGATAACCTTTGGCAAAACTTGTGTTAGATTTTCTGGCTTCTGATTATCCGCAACGACTGTCGAATATCTACAAACATCCACAACCCAGTAAATGGGCAACACGATACCCTTTGGCAAAACTTGTGTTAGATTTTCTGGCTTCTGATTATCCGCAACGACTGTCGAATATCTACAAACATCCACAACCCAGTAAATGGGCAACACGATACCCTTTGGCAAAACTTGTGTTAGATTTTCTGGCTTCTGATTATCCGCAACGACTGTCGAATATCTACAAACATCCACAACCCAGTAAATGGGCAACACGATACCCTTTGGCAAAACTTGTGTTAGATTTTCTGGCTTCTGATTATCCGCAACGACTGTCGAATATCTACAAACATCCACAACCCAGTAAATGGGCAACACGATACCCTTTGGCAAAACTTGTGTTAGATTTTCTGGCTTCTGATTATCCGCAACGACTGTCATAGATCTTCAAATGACATCCAGGACCAACAGTTTAACCTGGTTTCCGAGGCATGTAAAAATATCGGTATGTGTTGATATTGTCACCCATCCACGGACTGACATCAGCAACTGTTGCTTCACCTAGAAGATCGATCCTTGCGGTTGTTATTATTTAGCTAGACCAAGGCAATAAACGTACCTATACTATATATATTTGTTCTATAATTTATATTAAGCTATATAGTTATGGAGTTAGAGCAGCACACCCTTGCGGCAAGGGTGTGGAGGAATCAAAACGCCTACTCATTGTCTGCCTACAGAGCCCACGCTTTATGAATACTTTATCAATATTGAAGTCAACAGTAATGAGTTTAGAAGATGTGAATTTATATACCATCGTACCCCAATTTCAGAAGGGATAGGCAGGATGAAAAGGATGATGTTGTCCAGACGCTGGAAAATTACTTTCGGCTAAACACTGCCGGACCGTTTAAAAAAAAAAAACAATAAACACTGGCGGACCTGGGATTTGAACCTAGGACTTTATCACTTGCGGTTGCGACCACAAGACTGCCAAGACAGGGTAAAGTAGATATTCATCGCAATTTTACTTTTCAATATTTCAAATACAAATTCATGATCGCTTTGCGTAGTTGTGTGACGCATACCTAGTTTGTTGGATTATTACTTTTGTTTTCTTTTTTATATGCGTCGTGCCTGGCGCATATAACCTCTTTTTATCTTTCTATTTATTTGTTTAAATGTAGTTTATTGTACACCAAGATAAAACAATATAAAAAGAAACATTACAATTAAAACAAAAATACAACAGGCGGCCTTATCTCTTCCAGGCAACTTTGAATGGATAGAGATAGCCTGGACACGACATGGGGTTGCACTTGGTGCAAATTTCAAATCATACAATTAGTTTTACTAATTACAATTAGGTACTAATACAAACTACTAAAATAGATACATACATACATCTTATCATCATCTTTTTTCTTTCAGAACATACCTTAAAAATCTAATTTTCTGCAATTTGAGTTGTGCAATAAATGGTGTCATTGCTATAACATCTTAAGGTTCCCCTAGTCGACGGCACGAACTATTTTGTGCGCGAGGTTAAAATGCATGCTATCTCATCCGACAGCACGTGCGAAAGAGATAGATGCTGTGATGAGCAGTAAGAAGCTAGTTCGCGTACGAATTGGCACTTTTCTAAGTTTGTAGCGAAATGAATGATGATTTAGGACGAAAACGAGCGCGCGAAATTTTATAAACAGACCTTTAGGAGTCTAGATATCATGAAAAAACGACTAAATGTATATTTTCAAAATAAAATTATTTGCATTGTTGAACTACTAATGTATCCTTGTATGGTAGCCTTATGGTATTTATTACCGCACAAAGATGCGTTAAAATTAGTGTTGAAATATGGAACTTTCGACGATCATAACTTTCAAATATATATTTTTTTTATTTTCCGTACAAGGCTAGATAATGATGAGACAAATTGATATAATTTTTTATTTTGAACGTACATCGTCAAACAGTGGAGTAATCGCCAGACAACGTTTGTATGGAAGAATGATCGACTAGTGTAACCTTAATAAACGGAAATACCAAACATAGATAAACTCCGACACAAAGTAAAGGTCAATCAACATATTGTTTGGTTCAGTTCATTCTGCTCACATAGTGTGACACTGCAGGTGGTCAAAGTTGTCCTGTAAAAGTTGCCGCTGAAAAACAGAGACGTGGTCGGGTCATTTTCATTGGAATTTAAACTTTGACATAAGCGAGCAGAACTATTCCAATGGTGCCGAAAATGTTTTGATTTTGTGATCCATTAAAAAAGTAGAATTACACGTGGCTTTTTTGGTTTATTAACAGTTCAAGCTTCTAATGCATACATTATTTCTGTTTTATTTTTGGTATGAATAGGTTTCTAAACGCCTCATTATTTCTTACGCCACTAACGGAGTTTTCATTAATAAAGCCTGAAATCACCAATGAGCAAGTTTGATGATCAATGCTCGTCGTGGCTTCTCTGTATGAGAAGAGGAGGACGTTACCCTTTTCAGTGGGTGACCCACATTAATAGTCTGATATTTTATGTAAAGTCTTATTTAAAATAAACCAACCTAATTATATATCTACCAATTTAGTCACCCTATTATTTATTTACTTAAAAGCACTCAATACACTCACAGTCAAATCTTCTAAACTAAATAAAAAGGTGACGTAAATACCTATTTATCGTCAATATTCTCGATAGTATGGCAAGCTTTCAGAATTTAATTGCTTTCGTCTTGTTTTCAATAGAAACTAACAGATTTTTTGTTGCAGCCAATAAGCTGGGTGCCCTTTTTCGACCTGCAGACGTTCTCGGTACGAAATGTCATACAGATTATCGACTGACGGCGACCCTACTGTGTGTGGGGAATGTTAAATAATTAGATTTCATTGCTTGCGTTTAAACTCTATCATTTAGTTTATTCTTTACTAACTTTTGCCCGCGATATGATGATGACAAAATGGTATAGGATTGACAAGCGATATCGATCAATCCCTTACATTTCGACTATCGCCTTCGCTGACATCGAATGACCTTGTCAAGAGCATCAGGTCGTAGCAGCACTATATCTATGATAAAATTCAGAACAATCACTATAGCCGTGAAAACGTAAAAATCAAAGAGACGGAAAGAGTTACATATATATCTAAAAATTGAAAAATCTTTTTCATTACTCATACTCGGAAAGTAGGTCTGAAGTGGCTTGAGGAGCGGGTTGAAAGTAATACTTTTCAGCCCTAGGGAGAATCGCTTTCAACTGACAGCTGTCAAATTATTTAAAAAAAAAACTAGTTCCTTTCCACATATCTATTGAACCATGTTCCAACTTTCTATACAACCACGAAGTAAAATTGAAATAACTTAAAGTTAAGTATTGATTAAAGAATATATATTTTTTAAATAACTTTATTATAATTTAGTTTCAACAATTTCTTTAAAATAACTTAGATTTGGGCAAAATATTTACCATTGTTTCAATGATGAAAATAAAAAATAATGGCTGAATAGCAGGCCGGCCACAGAAAAAAAACAAACAAAATAGGCGGGAAAGCGGCAATCATTTTTTCTTTAGCTAATTCATGTTTTTATTTTTATTTCCTTGTATTTGTAATGAAAAGCACAGTGTTTACCTCGGGTTAAAGACTTATTTAGTCCCTCGAACTATTGGCGCCCTCACTTCGTTCCGGGCGCCAAACCCCGTCTCGGGACTAAATAAGTTACTTTCACCCCTAGGATAACAATGTACTATTTTTTCTTCTGAATTATCTCGGTGCTTTCATTTGGTGAAGGATCACCAAATGAAAGCACCGAGATAATTTTTTTCTGGGAAAAACAAAACAAAATAAAATTACTCGTTCTTATTTCGAAAATTCAAACCCGCAGCAAAAGCTGCGATTTTATAATAAAATCATTTAAAAAGTAAAAGACAATCTACTTAAAATATTTCTTCTTTTGAATTTCTGCCTGAAATATCGAACTCCCTGAATATTATTTCGCAATTTCTCGTTTCCAAAAAATCAGTAGCATGTCCTGTATTTAGTGAATACATGTGCGTATATTGGCTGGGCTCGGCCCATACGCAGATTAGCCCACTTTTTGTCCATCGCCGTATTAAAAGCTTTCAAACAAATTAAATAACATTTCAGGCGTGCCTGTGACGTGAAGTGTTCGGATATTGATATAGACCTAACAAAGTACTCGATGAACCACCAAAAAATCTGGCAGGCTCACATAATAGATTTTTTCAATAGGTTTTATTGACTTTTCTACTGGTAAAATATGTTTTATTTGGTTTTTGTTCTAAATAGCGTTTATTTTTTTCAGCACGTAAAATATTTATTGAAATGATGTTTATTTTGTAATTGCTCTAATCCTTGTTTATCTATTTAAGTCCCACTTGAAAACTTAACTCAGAGTTAGTTTTGAGAAGGTTAAATTAAAATATGTCATACACAGTGGGTATGATAACTCAGGGTGGCTCAAGCAGGCTTAAGAGAACCATTTTTTACTAAAAATCTTATGTTCTGACTTCTGTAACCTTTATTAAACTTATTTTTGTTCTTATTCTTAATTACATGCTTACGTAATCAATACATATAATAAATCTGTAGAAAAATATTTTTGTACATCGAAAAAACATCCAAAAAAAATAGCCAGGGTGTTAAAGGATAACCAACAGAACCCATTTCTAGCATTTTTGGAATTGTTGTCTGTTTGTCTGTTTATTAGTGCAAGCATCACGTGAAATGTACGAAACCAATGTAGATAACTTTTATACATAAAAATTGTGCGTATCTTGAAGAATTACTTAGTTTTTGTTTCATCGCAATCGGTTCACTCTATCAAAAGTTAGATGAATTTAAAGTGTTCAAGAAGTAAAATTATCACAGCTCACGCAATTCAGTTACTCGGACAGTTGAATTCGCTATTCGATAGATGGCGTTGTGCATTTAAAGTCATTTTCTGAATCGCGGTGTTAAGATTTTACGCGAAAGAATGACACTAGAAAAAAAATTGGTATGTAGTATGTATATTTTTGAGTATGTGGAGTAGGCAGGCAGGCTGGTAAGTATGGTAGGGTTGGCAGGCAGATGACGGGAGCGAAGCCGCGGGCACAGCTAGTAACAAATAATTTACTATTCACACAATCAATGTCAATATCTAGCCATATCACAACATATTTCAGATTTTCCTTTCAACTCTTTTGCCTTCAGATTTAGACCCTGAAAATGAACTCTTCAGGGTTAACAGTCGAGCAAGGTTTCTTTACAGGGTTGCATTCGACCGAGTGTCAATGACTAGGTAATCATAGCCTTTTCTTCTTTTGACCTACATCTTATCATTGCATTTTTCCCTTTTGTACGTGGATTTATTAAAACTAACTGATGAAACATGGTTATAATATCCTATACTACTTATATAAACGAGAAATATTGTGAGGGATTATTATGAAAGTTTACAAAAATGTAGCTTATTCATCAGAATAACACATAGGCTATAATTCATAAAGATATGGGGAGGACACGCGGGCGAAGCCGCGGATGGCAGCTAGTGCTGTAATAAATTGCCTGACAAAGGGCCAGGATTACAAACGCGATGGTATGTTATCGACACTGTTTTACTATATACAAAGCACGTAAAAAGTAAACATTGTTTATTCCCCATTCTTTTTTCAAACCAAATCCTGTCAGTCAATCAAACCAGCCTGTACTCTGCCACCATTCAATTTTCAAACGTGCCTCCACACAAACATTAAGCTACACGTCAAAACAAAACGACGTACGTACAAACATTATTTGAATATCGTGTTGGCAAACAATTTTTCCGCTTCTACGCCTTTCAAGGTCTACAGTTGCAAGGAAAATAATCAGTAAAAGCGATATTATTGGTTAACAGAATGATAAGCGGGCACGATAACGTTCGCCAGTTATTACGTACCCGTGGACATGCTTTTAATTGATTAAAACCAGTTATTGATGAAAAATTGGTATTGTTGTTACAGTGGGATGATCAGGAAAACCAGGAAGCCTGATGAGGGAGCCATAATATTATAATAGTAATGTTGTTTCTATTGTTTTACGAGATATTAGGTCTTTATTTTCTTTATTTTCAATCAAAGTGAGACTATTGGGTACTTAAAAAAATCCAAGCATTTATGTTCTTCTTTTCGTGTGAGGAAGTTGCCACCTCTAGTGTCAGAGTTAATAAAGGCGCCTCTGGGAACCCAACAGGTCTCTGTCTTGGCTATTTCAAACTTACATTAACTAGGTATGTATAAGTCCAGATTTCCTCACGATATTTTCCTTTACCATTGCCTGTGATGTCCAAGGCAAACTGAGAAAGTACATATGAATTTGAAAAAGTCACATTGGTCCTTGCCCAGATTTGAACCCACGTCCTCAAGCACGAGACGTGAGGTCTTAACCACTGGGTCTCCACGACATAAACACCAAGCATGTATAAAAAATATATACTCGATAACAAAATACACGCCAACATTATGTGTTTACTATTGCTGTTATTTTTATTCAACAGCAAAGTTGCTAAACAATTCAACCCCACACCCAAAAACACATGATAACCAGCATAAACATCCCACATTCATGACTACCAAATGGCAGAACACAGAAACAGGAAAATGAAACTAATTACAGTCGATAATTATGAGCTAAGTACGGCACGGGCCACAATAACGTGGGAGCAGCATCCCAGCATCCCGCCCCAAATACGTGCTCAGCAATCAAATAACTTATCTTACGAAGGAGGAAAACAAAGAAAAACACACATTTATAACAACTAGCTAACGTAAACTTGACTATTCTATGATGGCAAATAATCTGTCCTATTTATTTCGTAATAAAAAGCCCTGAAATATAACTAAGGAATGACGTACGAATACTTCTAGGTACTAAAGAGCTATTTATAATAAGAACACAATACATACAAAAACTTTTTCACAACTTTTGTTTCAAGTCGGTGTCTTTGGTACCACTTGTTTTTTATAGTTTTTCAACACCGACTGCCGAAACACAAGTTATTTTTGCTTTTTTTGTGTTTTTTTTAGAAACACCGGTTTATTTTTTGTGTTTTTTTTTTATTTCTTTCTTTTTTTAGTACCCTACGATTAAATATTGATCAATTTCTATTGTAAGGTACCTAAAAGATTGAAAAAATACTCATAGTAACTTAATTTACACATTCGTGCTGTTTGTCGCTAAGGAGTTCGGTTGTATCCATATCTTGAAAATTGCTGAACCTATTTTGATGAAACTTGCACTGTTCCTTAATTTGAGAGATACATAATCCAATAAAAAAAGAATGATGACGATCAGATAAGTAGTTTCGGAGAAAAGCGTGGACAAACATACAGATATACCAACATACACTTATAAAATTTGGCACACGTGTTTAGAAGCCCATACAGAGTAACATATTATGTGAATATTATGCAATTCCAACAATATAACATAAGTACGTGAGTTGATTACCTCCTTTTTTTTTAAGTCTGTTAAAATATCACGCCGATATTTCTCGAAGGGTTAAGCAGTGGCGTACCACTAACACCCACAATTCGTCAATTATGTTGAAGTTACAGGGGAGCAAGCTTCAACTGGTCACAAATTATGTTGAAGTTACAGGGGGGCAAGCTTCAAGTGGTCACAAATTATGTTAAAGTTACAGGGGAGCAAGCTTCAACTGGTCACAAATTATGTTGAAGTTACAGGGTGGCAAGCTTCAACTGGTCAGATATTATGTTGAAGTTACAGGGTGGCAAGCTTCAACTGGTCAGATATTATGTTGATGTTACAGGGGGGCAAGCTTCAACTGGTCACAAATTATGTTGAAGTTACAGGGAGGCAAGCTTCAACTGGTCACAAGTTATGTTGAAGTTACAGGGGGGCAAGCTTCAACTGGACACAAATAATGTTGCAGTTATAGGGGGGCAAGCTTCAACTGGTCGCAAATTATGTTGGACTTACAGGGGGGCAAGCTTTAAATGGTCACAAATTATGTTGAAGTTACAGGGGGGCAAGCTTCAACTGGTTACAAATTATGTTGGGGTTACAGGGGGGCAAGCTTCAACTGGTCACAAATCCACATGCCACTACTAAGAAATTCCAGGTGGATAACTCCAATAACACTACCCGATCTAGGTATCAGACCTAGGACCTAATATTTAGCAGGTGCTCGAACACCTAAAAGGCAATAAGTAGGTAGTTCGTTTTTCCTACTCCTCCGTTATTATTTTCTGATTAATTTCGTTGCGGGATCCAAGACAGTTAAATTCATTCTCCGGGACTTCGTCGAGCTTCATTGCCTCGGCGCTTTTCTGGTGGTCGCCACTGTTGATTCTGGCTTTCAGGAGTTGCAGTGGTTTGGGAATAGTGCGGAGGGAATGTCCCAATTAAAAAAAAAAAAAAAAAGTAGGTAGTTCTGTATTACATAATAAAATCGCTGAAATACAACTAAGGGTTAATGGCGTACTAAGATTTCTGGGTACTAAAGAGCTATCTATGATAAGGACTAAGTACATCCATAACATTACGCCTATAGTCCTCAAAGGGATAGGCAGAGACGTACCTTTATCAGACCGGCCTATAGATAGTTGTTCTGGATCTGGGTGTCTTGTGTATGTCAGTTTTAATGTTTGTAAATGAACCCACGATACAGGAAGAAATTTCTAGTGACAAAGGGGCAAAGTTTAAAAACAAAAAAAAAATTACACCCACATATCGCCATTTATATTTAAATTATAGACGGCCAGCCTATTGCCATCAACAGAGCACATTGCCACGAGTTACTACTGAAAAATTCCAGGTGGAAAATTCCAATATATTATTATCCACAATTTTATATATATATGTTACATAATAGTATCTATCGCTGAAATACAACCAAAGGGTTGATGACGTACGCAGACTTCTGGGTAGTAAGGAGCTATTTATAAATAAGGACAAAATATACCAATTGAAATAAGTTCACGAGAAGGGTCGAGTTACGAGACGTACCTAGCTATAAAGGGATCAGTTTTTAGGGAAATGTGGGTAGTTCTGAAGTATCTAGTTTGGAGTTCATGACTGTGTCGAACTACCTTTTAAGTCCACTTAGGAATTGGTTACTATGAGGCTCAGTACTAGCTCGTATTTGAACTTCGAAGTGGGAGGCCATTGAACTAAAATAGCTTTTACGTGACGCTAAGCAATATGTCTAAGGCATAATGCTGAACTTAGAAAAAAACATAAAAATATTAATAAATATTGTATTATGCAGATGCAATCAATCTGTGCTTAGAATTATTTGCGACTTCGACAATATTAGAGAGAAAATATAACAAAGAAGAAATATCTCAAAATCTAGTCTGTAAGTTCCGTTGAAGGGTAAAGACCGAAGGCATTTTCTTCTTTTATAACACACTAAAATAACTACCTTAGTAAACCCTGTAAACACAAATTCAAATCATATACCAATTCCAATCGAGTATAAATGTAACCTACAAAATTAATGCGTTCCTATAACACCTAAAACTATCCAATAATTACAGATTAAATGGAAATGCGACAGCAATTCCTGAACAAGCTATCACCATTAGAATTCCATTTTAACGATTGAACCACGGGGCCCATAAACGTAAGTATAGTAAAGGTCAGACGTCAGAACAAGCCACTATGACCTAAATAAACTGCGAACATCGTCGTACCAATTCAATTCAATCCAATTACGAACATGGTATGAGGTGCGTGTTTATTATATGCATGAAAGTGTACGGGCACAGCACTAGGCGGCGGGTTTGCAGCGAACACGATATACGAATGGTGGAGGCGCCACATATTGGTTTTTTGTACTTATCCACTTGAGTAGCTACTCGCTAAGTAATAACAGCTGCACGGGTCGATCATCAAGGTTAAGCAACGCTTGCCGACGTCGGTCTGTGAATGGGTGACCAACCATTACAAGCCAAGACTCTTTCGTGCGTCAGAAGAAGAAGCAGCGTTGGTCTCGGCTTTCTTTTGAAGATCTTTGACAGTCGTTACGGTAGTCGGAAGACATGAAATCTGGTGGCTCAACACCAGTCTTGTCAAAGGATAGCGTGTTACCCAGTTACAGAGTTTTGGAGGCCAGATAGGCAGTCGCTCCGTGTAAAATACTCGTACTCTGCTGAATCTGGTTAAAGTGGAAACTAAGCCCAATATTACAGGAATTTACAGGCAGATTGAATTTACTTATTGTTATGTGGATACTACCTACCCTCAATCAATACACATAATCAGAGGCGGCTGTACTTTAAGTTCACTCGTGCACTGAACTGCCAGATTTGAATAGGTTTAAAAATAAAATAAAATGTTTAATAATATCTGATTAACGATCTATTCAATATTTACGAAATTATGACGAACAAATTTAAGCTCTTTGCTAAAGTAATAAGACGTATATTGCTGTAAAAATACTCCCCGTGCGCTAGGCTAAAGCGCACGCCGAGAGTTCATACTATTCTACGAGAAACAAGCGAAAAAAACGCCTGGCGCGTGAGACAGAGATAGTTCAATAGAAAATGTACGGCAAAATATGACCATTCTCGTGCGCCGTCCCAGCGAACCGAAGATTACCGAGAGCGGGCGAAGTTTGACGAACGAATTTTATCTTCGGGTCGAGTACCAACATTACAAGTTGTACAACGACGTAACTAGATGGCGTTGGCGTCGAATTAGAAGTCGCTAGCGAGATGGTTTGCCGATTTACATAGCCTCCTGTTAATTTTTAGTAAATCTAACACTATTACCCAGTCAGACGGCAAAGTGCACTACTACTACTATGATCCACCAGCCGCCACTGCACATAATCAATCTGTAGAAAAGTCGTTTTTGTACATCGAAAATATTTCCAAAAAAAAAAGGCAGTGTTAAAGAATAACCAACAGAACCCATTTTTAGAATTTTTGTCTGCTTATCTGTTGGGTAGACAGTTCACGGGAGCGAAGCCGCGGGCACAGCTAATTAAAAAATAAGTAGGTAGATATTTAATATTAATACTTGTGCAAACGACTGCTGCGCGGTCATACGAGCTTGTGTAATCCTAGTTGTATTATTCTGCAACCCCCTCTTCGAACCTAACAGTTGGCGATGACGAAAAAGTACATGACACGCGTACTTTATTTTGAAAAAATGGCAAGAGTATCCACATTGGTTTCGGTCGGTACCTTAACGGTGTTCAGCCACGAAAATCAAGAGTGGCAGCTGTTCAAGGAAATACTGGAGCAGTGATTACCTTGAAAACTGTTTAATGTATGTATCTATTTTTTATAAAAAGACATATTTGGTTACATTAAAAAGTAAAGTAAAGTATTGAAGGTATACGGTGTAAGGTTGGTGGGTTCATTTAGTTGTAAATACGACTTTAATTAGTTAAAAATGTTAAAAGATCGATTATTATTATGGTTTTCTTTTTCGTATTCTGTAATTAGATTTATATGTATATTGAAAATACAAACGCGAAAAGCAAATCAGAAAATAATCTATTTTTGGAAAATCGAATTTATAGACGTCGATCTGGTAGAAATCTAGTATCGGTTGGCAAGAGGAGGATGGGGGGTTGGTGCCCCTTCCCCCCCCAAAAAAAGGTTACGCCCCGTTCTTGAGAAAAACAAATTATTATAACCTAACCTTGCAATAAGAGTGGTAGCGTTTTAATCAGGGACCCAACACCTACCAGCTTTAACCACTTTTACCCCCCTCCTACTGCCAGTTGATACTAGATCCAAGCCTACCATATTATGATGACAATTTGCCTGCAACTTGTAGTACTTGGTAACCGGAAACAATACCGAATCAAATCTCTTGACATAAGGTTGACATCATTGAAACGGACATCGCTAGAGTCTATTAACGTCTACGTACATATATTAACCTTGTGAGTTCTTTAGTTCGATTGTGGGTTTTAGTACTAATGATTTTACAGCAAATTCGATCATTTATTTAAACTCTAGCTCTGGTCAAATAAACTAAAACAGTTGAATTTTAAGAGCATCAGGGCTTTTCCAAAGTTTACGTCACAAATTTAGTAGTAGAGTGTATCGCAAAAGTGTAATGTATAGTTTGGGTCTTCTTCTTCTTAAGTCGGTCCCTCATTACTGAGGATCGTGGTCACTGGGCCCCTTTAAGCGGACAAATTGCCTCCATCGACTCCGGTTCAAAGTTGCAATCACTACATGCTGGAATTTGTTTGAGGATGTAGCTTCATTCACTTGGTCAGACCATCGTGTTGGCGACCGACCTCGTGCTATTTTTCCATCGGTATTGCCAACAATGACTAGCTTTTCAAGGCTGCTATCTCCTCTACGCATTATGTGGCCAAAGTAAGTCAAAATACGCTGTAAGTAAACTGTAGACGATCAGGCCTTGATATTGAGTTGTGAAAGGACAGACACATTTGTGCGTTTGGCTGTCCATGGGATTCGGAGCATCCGCCTCCAGCACCACATTTAAAATGCATCTATGCTCTGTCTTTCTTCTGCTCGGATTCTCCACATCTCAACTCCATAGAGAAAATCGGGCAAACCAGTGCTCTGACCAAACGGGCTTTGATTTTGAAACTTACACCGCGACTTTTCCAGATGTTCGAACATCTGGAAAAGTCGCGGTGATGAAGATGCTATGACGCGTCTCCAGCTGGAGACGCGTCATAGCATCTTTAACCATGGCTATCCTTCGCTTTATTTCCGGGACGCAGCTGCCTTTACTATTAATACTAGAGCCCAGATAAATAAAACTGTGAACAGTTTACCGTGAAATATAGCGGGCGCCAATAGCATCCAGATGCTATTGGCGCCCACTTGCTTTCCCGCACGATCTATCACCATAAGCTTGGTTTTCTGCCTATTTATTGCAAGCCGTAATTTTTCGCACTCCATCTCCATTCTATGCAGTATCTCCTTCATGTCGTCAAAAGTTGTAACAAGGAGAACGGTATCGTCTGCATATAGCAGATTGGAGATGCGCTTTCCACCAACAGCAAAACCCTTTTCCCAACCCTCAAGAGTTTGCCGGATTATATACTCGCCAACTATATTGAAGAGCAGAGGTGAGAGGTTGCATCCCTGTCTAATGCCTTTCTTGATGGAGAACCCATTTAAACAGTCGGTGTCTATTTTGACGAAAGAGCGGTTGTTGATGTAGCGGCAACGGATTAGGTCAATAAGGTGTTTAGGCGTACCCATGTCACCCAGAACCTGCCACAGCCTATCCCACTGCACACTTGCTGTAGTCAATGAAACACAACAACACAGGGCTCAATCATTAAAATTTGGCAAACGTTCAGGGTTTGTTCCCGCGTGCCTTTGTTTTTAACAAACCCGGCTTGTTCTTCTGCAATTTGTGGGCCGAGAAAGTGTTTTTGACGTACAGGAGTAACTTGCTGACATGTGGGTTTTTTTATTTTATTATTGATAGGCTCGCGCTTGACCACTATCTCACCTGATGGTAAGTGATGATGTGGTCGACGATGTAGCGCGCTTACCTAGAAGAAACCTATTCACTCCTGACTTAAAGACTCCCAGGTTGTAGCTCTCAGGAAATACAGACTTCGGCAGGGAATTCCACTCCTTAGCTGTACGCAAAAAAGTAAAAAAAAAGTGAAAGTATTCCCAAAACATTTGGTGCGTATGGGTGGGATGTCCACCATGTACCAATGACACACCGCCGTACGTCTTGTAGTCCGATGATGGAAAGGGCTAGGAGGAATTAGTTCATGCAATTCCAACGCACACTCCCCGAAATGTAACCGATAAAAAACCGACAGACTGGCAACTTGGCGCCGATGTTCAAGGCTCTGGAGCCTAGACTCGACCAATATCTCATTGCCGATGAGCCTCTTGGCCCGCTTTTCGATCGACTCTAGTGCATCCAGCTGGCACTTGGCAGATCCGTCCCAGAGGTGAGAGCAGTACTCCATGCATGACCGAACTTGCGCTTGATACAAGTTGAGCAGCTGTTCTGGCGTGAAGTACCGTCTCACCTTTGCAAGGATAAGTGCCAGTGCCATGTCCTGTAAATACTGCAGTCTTTGGTAGAGCCTTTTTTATAAATCGGAACAAACAAGGACTCTGTCCACTCTTCAGGTCATCTCCTGATCTTTGAGATGGAGTTGCAGATGCTTAGAATCTGCTTCACACCTAGATTTTTTAGTAACTCGGCTGGAATTCCATCTTTACTTGGATATTTTCTAACCTCGAGACATTCAATGGCATGTCCGACCTCTGAATTTTGGGTTTTTGTGGTGACAAGTCTGTTTGCGCGTCGTTTGTGACAGGTTGATTGGCGTCGTAAAGTGTTGTGCATTACCGTTTCCAGCGTTCCAGAACCTGATCTTTTTCAGTGAGTAAGTTACCTGCTTCATCTGCGATCATGCAGGTTCTCGTACTACGATATTTAGACAGTTCTTTGACTCTGCGAAAAAGATCTCTAGTCTTGTGTTTCGCAGAATTCTGTTCGAGATCAGCACATATGTTATTGATGTACTGATCTACACTCAGATCTTGTTTCATTGCTGAGTTGTTCATATAACCTTCTGTTTTCTTGTAAGGTCAGACCCTTTCCCTTTAATTCACGTCTACGAAGAATTAGGTCAGCTTTTCCCGAAGATATAAAAGGCTTCATGGTAGGTTTAGGTAGCATATTCTCTTTGGCAGTTTGCTCAATGATTTTTTGCAAAGCATTCTAATTGATGTTTGGGTCAGCAGCGTCGCCTAGAGTACATTCAGGCATTTTATGTTCAATCGATTTTCTGAAGGCTTGTAGGTCAACATGGCGCATGTTCAGTGTGCGTTCTTGCTTGAGGATTTTCTCAGGCGAAGTCGGATTTTGGTTACTAAAAGCTGGTGATCAGAGCCACAGTTCACGCTCGGGTATGTTGTGGTATACATGACAGACGATTTCTATCGGCTCTGGTTGAGGATGTTGTCTATTTGGTTTCTTAAACAGTCGCCAGGAGAAATCCAGGTATAAAATCGTCGGCTATGTTGTTTAAAACAGGTGCTGTAGTGAGGAAAATTTTACCGTGACGAACATGGTAAAATTTGCCTCATTACAGAACTGAAGCATACGTTCGCCTCTCTCGTTTCTGTTACCGATTCCATACTTCCCGGATACCCGCCGAAGATGATTTGTACCGATTTTGGCATTAAAATCACCCAAAACTACCGTTATCTCTCTTTTATGTATTTCTTGTAGAGATTTTGCCATGGCAACTTTTATAGAGAAGTTGCGCGGTATCTTCTCGTCCAAATTAAAACAGTGTCTCAAGACAAAAGTCTATGACCAGTGTGTATTGCCAGTGGCTCATCAGAAATCTTACAGTCACTCAAAGGGCAATGGAGAGGAGCATAGCCCTCTCCATTGCCCTTTTTCCATTCCTATGCTCGGCGTTTTCTTGCGTGATCGAATCCGAAATGTATGATATGCGGATGTCCCGCAAGAGAACCAGGATTACCGACATAGCCCGAAGAATTTCCAAATTAAAGCGGCAGTGGGCAGGGCACATTACTCGCAGAACCGATGGCCGATGGGGCAGAAAAGTTCTAGAGTGGCGACCGCAAACCGGAAGACGTTGCGATTGAAGGCCTACCACCAGGTGGACCGATGACCTGGTGAAGGTTGCGTGGTTGCGCACGGGACTGGTCAATGTGGGGACGCTTGGGGGAGGCCTATGTCCAGCAGTGGACGTCTTTCAGCTGATATGATGATGATGAACTTTTATAGTTCTCAATTTTGTCCTCGCTAGATCGGGCGGTAGGATATACCTGTATGATGTTCAGCTTACAGGGAGTTGAGTTAACTTTGACGGCAATTATTCGGTCGTTAATCGGCTCGTAACCGCTGACATACTTATCTATGCTAAGTGGTACCACAATGGCAACACGTTTGTTTGTGTAAGCTTTCAAAAAAGTGAGAAAATTTAATAAAACTTCCAATATTTCAGTCATAAAACCTGTTGCTGTCATAATTTGCTTATACCTGAACAAAAATATTTGCAACGCCATCCGCTACACCAAAATACGCGTCCACCTTTAAATGGCTTCCAACTCGCCGTGAAAAATAATTAATCAGAGATGAAAGGTTTTTAAACGATTCGAACCGGACGGTGATTCTGTCATTTAAGTACACAAGTAATTTAAAAATCGTTTTACCAATAATTTACTAAATTGATTTATTACTCGTTGAGGCGCCGCGGTATTTAAAAGGCTTACATTTATGATTGAATAATAATTATGTCTTATTGTGACGGTAGTATTGATTTTTTTTGCTTTAATTTATTATTTTATGAACTTTGATGTATTCATCCAGTTAAAGTGGTTAAGCCTGAGTCAGAATACTTAATTGACGGACGGGACCTAGGGAAGACTGACAGTGCTTGAAGTGGTCTCAATTTATATCGCGACGACTAGTTTGTTTCAGTTTTTTTTATTCTCCCCATTGCTGTCCCACTGTTAGGTAAAGGACTCCCCCAACTCCTTCTATATATACTATTCCCAGTTTTATTGAAATAAATATTTATATTGCAAAATTAAGACACGTTTCCGTACCATTATCGCAAAAATGTCAATCACGTTTGTTGTATGGGAGCCCCATTTAACTATTTATTTTATTCTGTTTTAGTATTTGTTGATATAGCGGCAATAGAAATACATCATCTGTGAAAATTAAAATTTTCTAGCTATCATGGTTCATGATATACAGCCTGGTGACAGACAGATCAACAGACAGACAGACAGACGGACCGCGGAGTCTTAGTAATAGGGTCCCGTTTTTACCCTTTTCGTACGGAACCCTAAGAAAAACAGATTATCTCGATAGAAAATTGTTATCTAAAGACCAATCTTCAATGATAAAATGTACCATAATATTGGTATAGAAATCACCCATAATTATGCATAGTTATAATTTAATCAATGAAAAACGGTACCGTACCTCAATATAACTATTACATAATACATGACTGCTCTATTTTCGACTTAATCAATTATATCACAAATCAATTCAACAGAACCTAATTCAACGGTATCATGAATTCGTATGAAGATAATAGGAAACAGTGGGTTCGGGTACTCTAGTTCTTCAATAACAAGTCTGGAGGTGAAATACACAGGGGTCAACAAACGACGACCTAAATACTCCGACTATAATCCAATTATTACGATGTGAACGTAGCATCTACTTAGGTATAGGCATAGAGTAAGAAAAATATGGAATAACGCACTTACAACTTGTTTTTTACCTATCCTAAGTCTGTTACGAAACCATCCTCAATCGTCAAAGACGTCGATAAGGGAAGAATGACTACAGATCTATTCTGTCCTGTTTTACACTGACTTTTGCTAAGCAGGTGATATTCAGGTCAGGGTCTTGGTGCCAATACGCAGGTGCACCATGGCACAAGATAGTTTGCCAGTTCAATGTTTAACAAAGACCACCACCCAAGCTCACTGACTTCGTCTTACCGCCGAAACTGCAGGCATTTACAATGCTCGTTCGAGTTCGAGTGTCGCCACTACACATTTATATTCTTTGGAGTAGGTTTCTTTCGCGCCAAGAAAGAACGAAGACGCCATTTTTCTTTTTAATGTATTCCAAGATTGAGATTCTAATAAAGGGTGTGAGTTGTTTGCGTTCAAAGTCATATGAGGGTGTTGAAATGTATGCAAGCTTTTCTGTGACCTAATTGACCGTCTGTATGCTATTTAAAGTTAATGCCAATCCAAGTTAGGTTAGGTTTTTGTCCTACAATATCGTTCAGGTAAGATTGAATCTTCAAATAGTCAATAACCAAACCAATATCATAATATGTACCGATTCAATTTATAAATCTGACAGACTGTATTGCTGATGAATTGTATAATAGTGCAATAAACGTAACTCCATCTTATAATACAGTTATTTGGTAACCAATAAGTACGTAAATATTCAGTCTATTGAAAACTTGATGAATAGTATGAATTTGTTTACTTAAGGTTACACTAGTCGAAAATTCTTTCATACAAACGTAGTCTAGGGATTATTCCACTGTTTGACGATTTACGTTCAAAATAAAAAGTAATATCAATTTGTCTCATCATTATCTAGCCCTGTATGGAAGCAAAAAAGTAAAAAAAGAAAATATTTGAAAGTTATAAGCGTCGAAAGTTCCACATTTTGACACTAATTTTAACGCATTTTTGGGCGCAAATAAATACCTTAAGAAGTTGGAAAATTGCAAAACGGCCTCCATACAGGGATAGATTAGTAGTTCAACAATGCAAATAATTTAATTTTAAACAGATAGATTTAGTCGTTTTTTCATGATATCTAGACAGCCAAAGGTCTGTTTATAAAATTTCGCTCGGTTTCGTCCTAAATCATTATCCATTTCGCTACAAATTTGCAAAGGTGTGTATTCGTCCGCGAACTAGCTTCCTACTGCTCATCACAGCATCTATCTCTTCCGCACGTGCTGTTGGTTGATATAAAATGCATTTTAACCCCGCGCACAAAATAGTTCGTGCCGTCGACTAGTGTACCCTTAATAAATTATGGATTAAGCTTGTGAACCAAGTCGATTTCGTCGACTCTAAAATCTTACATAATTATTTGAAGTCCATAATTGTGAGTACTTGCTCAATAAAACTATGTATTTTACTAGAAGCCTAGTTTGGGAACCAGTCGTACTCATGGGTATCATGTTACCTAGCCCTGGGTAGTGGTGGTCAACCAGGCAGTTGCTCCAAGTAAAATACTGTTTTTTAGCTGCATCTGGTTAAACTGGAAGCTGACCCTAGCATTGAGGGATAAAGCCTAGGCAGATTGGTTTTAATGCCGAAATACAGACTTAGACTAAACATAATAAACAAACGTATAGGTCATTCATACAGTAGCTTAAAAATTATAATACGCGCATCGATAAATGTAAGGAGAAAATAAAAATACAGTAAAAATATTTTCTCGTTGATGTTATATTCAATATACGAAAACTATTAGGCCGAAGGGTTATATGATCTATGTAAAGGTGGAAGACAGTTACTCCTAGAGCCTTCATTACGTATATGGAACATGTCCACGTAATAAATGTTTTTATATTTATATCTACTTACGAAAATAGATTTTATATAGGTGTACCCTTCAGAGGTATTTCTCAATGTTAAATAAATGTACTGGCAGTGGTGAGAATAATAACTATAAAAGTTCAGGAAATAAAAATATATATGACAGAATGAAGAATACTGAAATTATATCTGATTTTGTGGAGACTAGTTTTGCGCTCAGTTGATGGCAATTGGCTAGCTCCCTTCGTTTTAGGAGTTGCAGTGGCTGGGAATTGTGTGACAGGCTAGGATCGCCCCTCATGATATGGGGCTAATAAGCGATATGTGGGTGCATTGTGTGATATAACTCCGTCTTACCTCTCGGGAAATACAGGCGTCAAGACATAAAAGCTGTAAAATATGTGCAATGAAAACAATCATAACAATATTGATCGAACATCAGTCGCTACGTCACACTGAAAACTCACCATACTCTGAAACAATATGGTTGAACCTAGTGTCGTCATGCCCTTGTACGACTACACGACCTGCCCTAGACAATTTATTGATTAACGTAGAGGGAAACGTCAATGGAATGTATGTAAATGTTCCATGATAGGTTTTAGTCATAGCCGAAAATAGGCATTGGCAATTGATTGAAAGAATCGCAGTAGGTATTTGAATATCCTATTCCGAACGTTTGATAATAATTTATCTTTTTTTGTTTTTATAATTATTGCTAGGCTCGCGTTTGACCACTATCTCACCTGATGGTAAGCGATGATGTGTTCGATGGTGAAACACGCTTCCCTAGAAGTAAACTATTTATTCTTGACATGAAGACTATTTCTTATCACCGCATTGTTCTTTTTTGATTAATTTCGTTGCAGGATCCAAGACAGTTGAATTGTTTCTCTGTGACTCGTCGAGCTACATTGCCTCTGGGCTCTTCTGGTGGTCGCCACTGCTGATTACGGCCTTCAGGAGTTGCAGTGGTCGCATTGGCAAATGCGGCAATCATATTACCGAAGATTGAAATTCAAGAAAATAATTAATGTTATGCCGTCTTTGTTTCATTCTTTACATTATTTATGTAATGGCGTGCAATTTTTCAAGCTCCTTCATCTTAAACCTTAATTAACCGAACCAACCTTCGAACTAGACGTGGTAAACAAAAAAAATCCTTGACACAGCGCAATGGCATTCGATATACACTTACTGTTTCACTGGTTTAGCCAGTAACTATACTGTTGTTAATACCAGCCGACTCTCCTCCATTCAATACACAAACTAGTTGAATAGATTCTATTTTAATTTGTTAAAATGCGCTATAAAATTAATGACTTTATTCGGCTTATAAATTTAAATCGAAAAGAGATCTCTATCTTAGTAAATTAATGCTGATTTGCGAAGTACGTTGGCTTTAGTGTAAATTATTTGATTAAAGCAGTAAAATGTACAAATCAAGGCAATATTTCAACGTTAAACGGTGACTCGTTTGCATAAATAATTTATTATATTCTACACCTTGGTTAGGTGTTTGTATGGATGGTCTCGAGAAAAGGTGTTATATATTACCGTTTCATTCGATATTATGTATTTTATCAACCGTCAATATTTCAATTTGCTTGAATCTTGTTTTTAGAATCACGTGCTAACGTTACAAATTCGAATACCCAACTTTTGTGTTACCCTAAAGTCAGACAATTCCACTGCACTGGCAGCTCTATATATCTCCAAGTCTACCGCGCTTGCAAGGACGGGTCCGCTTCAAATATTCATACTGAGATCGATATGAGTAGGTACGGCTATGCGCCTGCTTGAGACCCGAGGTCGAACTACACTAATCAAAACGTAATTTTGATCTAATATTGTATGCGAGCCAATATTACGTGGCGCAAATGTTAAAGGTAAAGTTAAGAATTTGATCCTTTCGAAACGCAAGTGTTTGAGTGACATTGTGGCTTGGATGTGTGTGAATGTTTTGCGAGTGTGTGCCATAAGTCTTGCATTTTGTGCTAATAGGTTAGGTTTTGAATTTGTACGTTAGAAGTGGTACTAGAAATGATAGACGATTTGACAAGCAAGTTGCGTGTGCGCCTTATATGATTCATTGTATTTTTAGTGATAGTCTTCTATTTGCTATCTCACCCGATGGTAAGCTATGATTTGGTTGAAGATGGAGCAATCTCACCTCGAAGTAACCTTTTCACTTTACTTCTGACTTACAGACCTCCAGGTTAAAGCTGTCAGAAAACGCAGCCTCCAGCAGGGAACCTTAGCTGTTTTATGTCAACATTTTAACTTTATGAAAATTATCGGCACAAAAGTTTCTCTCTCTTCTCATACTGGAAAAATGGCTGCTGGAATATTTCCGTACAAACTGACAATTCATTCACACTTAACGTGTAAAAGTGTTGTATACACCAATTTACAGGAATTAAAATCATTTAGGTATCACTTACTCCTTCTAAAAATTACTTTGAAAGAAGGAAAGAAAAATGTTTACTTGCGCCAGGCACTACGCATACCATAAAAAATAAAATAAAAAACAATGGAAAAACTCAAATACAAATACAAAGTATGCGTCACAACCACGCAAAACGGTCATAGCTGAGCATAATGATGGGACTGGCGTGCGAGACAGAGTCACAGTGATGGTAGCGATAGCCGGTGTCGACTGGTTGACTCCGGCCACATTATCTAATTCTAAAAAACCATAAAAAAGTACTTGAAAATGCACTGCAGTTGTCTATTAAACATAAAATAACCTTCCACGTGCTCACACCCCCACAAAAGGTCGAGGAGTCGTTACTCTCAGCCCACGTGGTACCCTCAGAAGCTGGTACTCCATAACATTGGCATAACCTCGCCCTTTTAACGAAACAATGATTTCAAGAAACCAACGAGTGGGTGTTTTCGAGGAAAAGCTTCCACTCGCTCGTGGAGAAAAATCGATGGCTTATAATATATACTCGTATAATGTCTGGTCTTGAAATTGTTGAAACTTACATGCATATGAGACGTTTCAAGGTATTGTCAATGTTATATGAATTGTTAAACTATTCGTATGATTGATAGTTTTTTTTTTCTTTGATATACGAGTGTTATAGTAAAATTTTCGTTTAGTTAAGTTTTTTTTCTTTCTTACGGAAGACTTTTCAATTTATAAAACACTAGCTGTTGCCCGCGGCTTCGCTCCGGTGGACCACCCCACAGGACCCGTTTTTTGGGGATAAAAATAGCCTATGTTACTCAGGAATAATGTAGCTTTCTATTGGTGAAAGAATTTTTCAAATCGGTCCAGTAGTTTCGGAGCCTATTCGGTACAAACAAACAAAAAAATCTTTCCTCTTTATAATATTAGTATAGACTAGCTTTGCCCACTGCTGCGCCCATCCATTAATTTTTTCGGTATAAACAGTATAGTGTAGCTACACTATAATTTTTGATTACCCATTTCTATCACTGTCACTTAATTCTTTCACTGATAGAAAGTCTATCAGATAAATAATTTCTCTAATCGGATTAGTACTTCTAGAGCTAATCGTTTACACACAAACAAACATAGAAATATTTTTTTTACTGCTTACTATCAGGTGAGATAGTGGTCAAGCGCAAGCCTATCAATAATAAAAAAGTGTGTCAGGTGTGTTTTTAACGAATTTAAATTAAGGCTGATTTGAAGACTGTGATAATTATAAAACCAAAACTGTTTGTATTTTAAGTTCTAACTAGATATTCAAGTTGATTAATCTCATTATTTTGTTACTACCCGTTTTGCCCAAACGCCTTGCCCGCTTTAGGCAAAACGGGTTTTTTAAGGTTTTAGTTTTTTGATATTTTTTGTTTGTAATGAAGATATTTTATTGAGTTTGAGACTGATTTGTTAAAGTTCTTTAAGTATGGAACCATTATAATTAAATTAAAAGTTTAAAATATGTCACATACCTTTTTATAGGGTTCCGTACCTCGAAAGGAATAAACGGAACCCTTATAGGATCAATTTCGTCCGTCTGTCTGTCAAGACCCTTTTTCTCAGGAACGCGTGGAGGTATTAAGCTGTAATTTAAATAAAATACTCAAGTTTACTGTCCCTTAAAGCTGTGAAAAAATCAAACTTCTAAGCCAACGCAATCAAAAGATACAGCCGTTTATGCCGCAAATTTCCGCAAATTTTTGATACTCGCAAGGGAATCAAAACCTACAGGGTATTTCACCCCGACGACGAGGTAGAAACCATGTATGAGGATATCTCTAGAGCCATGCATGGTTTCAAAACTCATTTCACCGTTGTCATGGGGGACTTCAACGCGAAACTGGGCAAACGAGACGTGGCTGAGCTGCAAGTGGGGCAATTTGGAGTTGGACGTCGGAACCACCGGGGTCACCTACTGGCCAGTTTTATGGAGAAGGAGGGCCTCTACATGATGAACTTTTTGGGGTAGGTATGGGATCTACCTCCTAGCGGTCCACCCCGGGCAACGGCACCACAGGCTTGCCTGTGGTACGGCTGAACGATCCCACTTAAGCGGTGGTAGGCTCCGCAAGGGGCCGCCTGGCTCGCGACCACCATCCCACCGGAATCCGGCGCCAAGCAGCTTGCTGTGTTCCGTCGGTGTGTGGGACTGCCAGTGCCTTTGGGGGAGAAGGAGGATGTTAGTTGCGCTGTTCAGAACCGGTCTTGGTCTCTGGGCAAAACTGGCCGGGTAACTCATTTTGGAGGGTAGCGGGATCCGAAGCACGGTGCCAGCCGTTGGCCGACCGCAGTCAGTAGGGGGCCCAAGTAGCACGCCAGCCACGTGCCAAAGGCTGCCCCGCCAACTCGCGAAAAATCCCGGTATGCTCCACCGTGCCAGCTGGCGACTGGAAGGGAGGTCCCGGTGGCCATATCCGGGGGGGTTCGGGCGTCCCCGCAGTCTCCAAATGAGTTTCCCATAGGTTGGGTTAGCTCCAGTGTTCCACTTGGTTCACTGAGCAGCGCCTCGACAGTTCGACTTCTTCCCCAAAAAACTCTAACACAAAATGAGCAACAAAAAGAAGAATAAGGTGAAACAACGGCTGCACTTCCTCCCACTAAAAGTGCACCTCACTAACATCAGGGGGCTGCACTCTAATCTCGATCCGGTCCACCACCACCTCGAGACCGAGAAGCCGCACCTGTTTTTCCTAACGGAGACGAAGATAACAACCCCGTCGGACGTGGCGTACCTCAACTACCCGGGTTATTCTCTTGAACACAAGTTCAAGAAGCAAGCTGGGGTCTGTGTGTACGTCCGCGATGACATTTGTTGTCGTCGTCTCCGTTGCTTTGAGAGATCGGGCTTCTCTGCCATATGGCTACTTGTGGACACTGGCGTGGAGAAGTCTCTCTACATCGGCGTCTACCGATCGCACTCCGGTGACCAGGAGACGACAGCGCTTTTTAATTGCCTCGTGGAATCGGCTGACATAGCCCAGCAACGGTACCCAACAGCGAAGCTTAATTTTCTGGGGGACTTTAACGCCCATCATAAAGAGTGGTTGTACCCATACCGGAAAACTGACCATGCCGGGTTGGAGGCGCGCAAGTTTTCTCTTTCGCTAGATCTAACCCAGCTGGTGAATGTGGCAACGCGGGTACCGGACGTTGACGGCCATACACCCAATTGCCTAGATCTTCTCCTGACAACTGATCCGGACAGTCATTCGGTGTCGGTCTCAGCCCCGCTGGGAACGTCTGACCACTGTCTAGTGAAATCCGTTTCGACTTGCTCTCCTCCAGATGAGAGCCCTAGAGGCACGAGGCGAGTATGGCGATACGAGTCAGCAGACTGGGACGAGATGCGGCACTTTTTTGCGTCTTATCCTTGGCGGCATGTGTGTTTCTCCTCGGGTGACCCCTCGAGCTGTGCGGGCGCGGTTGCGCATGTGATTCGGCAGGGAATGGAATATTTCATTCCATTCTCCGACATTCCGCTCGGTCCCAAATCCCGACCTTGGTATAATGCTGAATGCGCCCTCGCTGAGGCCCGAAAAGAGTTTGCCTACCAAGCCTGGGTCGGGGCCCGAGACCGCAAAGTTAGAGCGCGTAGGGTTCGCGCGAAAAAAAGAGCCTTTAATTCTGCCGCCAAGTTCTGCAAGCGGGTTCTGCGTCGGGCACGTTTTGACCATATTGGACGTATTGGGGCCAAGCTGGCATCGCACCCTCCGGGTAGTAAACAGTTTTGGTCCCTGTCTAAAGCGGTCGAAACGAATTTCTGTCGGCCCACTTTACCTCCGATGCTGAAACCTGATGGGTCGCTGGCTCACTCTGCGAGAGACAAAGCAAATTTATTTGCATCTCCTTTTGCTGGCAATTGACGTCTGGACGCTGGCTCCAAGCAACCACCTACTGTACCTCACTTTGACTCTTCCATGCCGGAGATCGCTGTGCACGCTAAAGAGGTCCGGAGAGTATTGTGCAGTCTAGACGTGAACAAAGCCAGCGGGCCTGACGGCATCCCAGCGAGAGTGCTGAGGCAGTGTGCGCCAGAACTGTCTCCTGTGTTGACTCGTTTGTTCCGCCTCTCTCTTGTAAAAAGAACGGTACCGAAATCCTGGAAGCTTGCAAATGTGCAACCAGTGCCCAAAAAAGGCAACCGTGAAGACCCTGCCAATTACCGTCCGATCGCCATTACCTCCATTTTGTCCAAAGTTATGGAAAGGTTACTGAACAGTAAGTTGCTGACCTACCTTGAAGACAACAATCTCCTCAGTGACCGTCAATATGGCTTTCGCCGGGGACGGTCAACTGGCGATCTTCTTGTGTATGTCACGCACCGCTGGGGCGAAGCCATCGAGAGACACGGCGAAGCACTTGCTGTTTCGCTTGATATCTCGAAGGCCTTTGATACGGTCTGGCACGCGAGTCTACTCAGTAAGCTTCCTGCTTATGGCATCCCCGCTGGTTTTTGTAGCTGGATATCAGACTTCCTCAATGAACGGTCGATCCGAGTGGTCATTGACGGCTGCTCCTCTGACTTCATGGCTATTAATGCCGGAGTACCTCAGGGGTCTGTTCTCTCTGCAACTCTTTTCCTGCTACACATCAATGACCTACTTCAGCCTGGTATTATTGGGTACGCAGATGACAGTACTGTTGCAGAGAGATACTTGTCCAGCGCAAGAACCAGCGTGGATGAAGTTCGTTCCTTGAGAGAGGCTATGGTGCAAAGGACAGATTTGACCTTAAGCCTTGTCTCCCAGTGGGGTGATGACAATCTGGTCTCCTTTAACGCCACCAAAACACAGGCGTGTCTTTTTACCGCAAAAAGGAGTATCTTCGATCAAACTCCTACTTTTCGGGGTGCGTCTGTTCCTGTGACTGATCGGCTCGAGCTCCTGGGCATGGAGTTGACATCCAGCCTCAACTTCGGCGCCTCCATTGAGTACAAAGCTCAAATTGCGGCCAAAAAGCTAGGCATCCTAAATAGAGTGAAGCGATACTTTACGCCTGGACAGCTTTTAACCCTTTACAAAGCGCAAGTCCGATCCTGCATGGAGTATTGCAGCCACCTTTGGGATGGCTCAGCTAAGTATCAGCTTGCCGCGCTTGACTCGGTGGAACGCAGAGCCAAGAGGCTCATTGGCGACGTTGAGCTGGCGGATGCCAAGCTACACAGCTTGGCTCATCGCCGCAAGGTTGCCTGCTTGTCGGTCTTTTACAGACTGTACTTCGGTGAGTGTGCTCAAGAACTCCACGACCTCATCCCACCAGCCCCCTTCTACCATCGGACATCTAGACGCACTGCAAGTTACCATCCTTACCTTGTTGCCATTCCACCAATACGTACCAAGCGCTTCCAAACATCCTTCATAATGCGCACAGCGAATGAGTGGAACTCACTACCTGCGTCTGTGTTTCCGAACGCATTCAACCCGAATCTCTTCAAAGTTAGAGTGAACAGGCTTCTTCTGGGTAAGCTCGCTCCATCGTCGACTCTGTCTCTGTCACCTTTGACCTAGACTAGAGTCAAGAGCAAACCCATCACAAATAAAAAAAAATAAAAAAAAGAACTCCTTCTTCAGAAAACGTGAGCATAGGAAGTGGACCTGGCAAAGCCCCGATGGTGCAACTAAAAACGAGATCGACTTCATCATGTCAACCAAGAAGCAAATTATCAATGATGTCTCCGTGATCAATTCGGTGAAAACCGGGAGCGATCACCGCATGGTAAGAGGCACATTGAACATTAATGTTAAGCTTGAAAGGTCTCGACTGATGAAGTCCACGCTCCATCCAGCACATATCCAGGTCCAAAACCCCGAGAACTTTCAGCTCGAACTCCAGAATCGTTTCGAGTGCCTAGGGAGCTCCGTGGACGACTACAGCGATGGGTTCGTGGAAGCTGTCCATACGGTCGGGTCTAAGTTTTTCAAGACCCGCCGTACAGATAGGAACAAAAAGCTCTCTGATCCTACTCTCAAGCTCATGGAGGACAGGCGTGAGATGATCCTGCAGTCTTCAGACGATGCATTGAAATACCGGCAGCTAAATAGATGGATCTCAAAGTCCTTGAAAAGCGACCTCCGCCGCTTTAATACTGAGCGTATTAAAGACGCGATTGAGCGGAATAAAGGCTCCAAGGTCTTTGCAAGAGATCTGTCTATTGGGCAGAGCCAGCTCACGAAACTGAAGACCGATACTGGCAGGATCGTTTCCACCAAACCGGAGCTTCTGAGGGAGATCGAGAGATTCTATGGGCAGTTGTACACGTCAACCAGAAAATCCGTCGCGAATCTAGCGAATGACCCTAGAGCTAGATTGACCCGACACTATACCGAAGACATTCCCGACGTCAGCCTGTATGAGATTAGGATGGCTCTGAAACAGCTTAAGAACAACAAGGCACCGGGTGACGACGGAATTACGGCCGAACTCCTGAAGGCGGGTGGAAAACCAATACTTAAGGCCCTTCAGAAGCTGTTTGATTCCGTCATACTCGAAGGGAAAACGCCACAGGCATGGTGCAGGGGTGTGGTGGTACTCTTCTTCAAGAAGGGTGACAATGCCCTACTGAAGAACTATAGGCCCATCACACTTCTTAGCCATGTCTACAAGCTGTTTTCACGAGTCATCACGAATCGTCTCGCGCGCAGGTGACGATTTCCAGCCTCCCGAACAAGCCGGATTTCGTAAAGGTTTAGCACCGTAGACCACATACATACGCTGCGGCAGGTTATACAGAAGACTGAAGAGTACAACCTGCCTCTCTGTTTGGCTTTTGTGGATTACGAGAAAGCCTTCGATTCGATCGAGACTTGAGCTGTACTACAGTCTCTACAACGGTGCCAAATTGACTACCGGTACATCGAAGTGTTGAAGTGTTTGTACAAAAACGCCACTATGTCAGCTCGACTTCAGGATCAGACCTCGGAACCAGTCCTTCTGCAGCGAGGTGTGAGACAGGGAGACGTCTTTTCTCCAAAACTGTTTACCGCTGCGCTGGAGGATGTCTTCAAGGTTCTGGACCGGAGAGGGCTAGGCATCAACGTCAATGGCGAGTACATCACTCACCTTCGGTTTGCCGACGTGATTTATAGTGGTTATGGCTGAGACCATGGAAGACCTCAGTACAATGCTCGATGACCTCAGTAGAGCTTCCGAAAGAGTGGGTCTTAGAATGAACATGGACAAAACCAAGGTGATGTTGAATGCCCATGTTACACCCACTCCTATCAAGGTCGGAGACTCTACACTCGAAGTTGTGGACGACTATGTCTACCTGGGACAAACGATCCAGTTGGGTAGAGCCAACTTCGAGAAAGAGGTCAACCGTCAAATCCGACTCGGCTGGGCAGCGTTCGGGAAGTTGCGCGGTATCGTCTCGTCCAACTTACCACAGTGTATCAAGACGAAAGTCTATGATCAGTGTGTGTTGCCAGTGATGACATATGGCTCTGAGAAGTGGTCGCTTACAATGGGCCTCATCAGAAAGCTTTAAGTCACCCAAAGGGCAATGGACAGGGCTATGCCCGGAGTGTCTTTGCGTGATCGAAGTAGAAATTTAGAGATCCGCAAGAGAACCAGGGTTACCGACATAGCCCGAAGAATTGCCAAACTTAAGTGGCAGTGGGCAGGGCACATTGCTCGCAGAACGGATGGCCGATGGGGCAGAAAGGTTCTGGAGTGGCGACCGCGAACCGGAAGACGTTGCGTTGGAAGGCCTCCCACCAGGTGGACCGATGACCTGGTGAAGGTTGCGGGGATGCGCTGGTTGCGGGACGCACGAGACCGGTCAATGTGGCTACGCTTGGGGGAGGCCTATATCCAGCAGTGGACGTCTTACGGCTGATATGATGATGATAATTGCCCGTGAACTCAGAATCTGAAATTTAGTACGAAGCAACGTCTTTATAGCATACATAAAGGAAAAATTGCAAAAACCGTAAATTTTTAGTTACATCATATAATAAAAATATTTTTAATAATTTTAAACGCGTAGAGGTATTAAATTGAAATTCATATCAAATACTCAGGTCTATAATACCTTTAAGCTGAGGTCTGTACGGAACCACGATGTGCGAGTCCGACTCGCACTTGACCGGTTTTATTGCATTTAAATTTAACTTACCCGTTTTGTGCTGGTCTCCCCTACCACTACGTTTATCTTGGACATTGCTGACAAAGGTAAAGGAAAACATCGTGAAGATAACTTGGACTATAGTTAATACGAGTATAAGTCGAAAATCGCCAAACCGCATTGAGCAAGCGTGTTGATCAATGCTCGTGCCTTCTCTGTATGAGAAGAGGCCTTTGCCCTGCAGTGGGATAGTTACACATCACATCACATCACATCATCAGCCTATTAATGTTCCCACTGCTGGGACACAGGCCTCCTCTCTGTGAGAGGGAATGGGCCGTAATCCACCACGCGGGCCCAGTGCGGGTTCGTGGATGTCACATGTCTTCGAATTTTTGGTTCTAGGACATGCCGGTTTCCTCACGATGTTTTTCTTCAACGTTTTGAGAGCAGTGGTGATAGTTTACACAAAGTAAAGCACCTGCCTGGGCTCGAACCTACGACCTACAACTTGTTAGTCGCGGCCGATACCACTGGGCCACCACTGCTCTACAGTGCGGATAGTTACAGACTGATATTATTATATTATCTAGTAACACGGATCTTGAAATAACTTGGACGCTTTTCACTGCTGGAAGTCATTGAGCAGATGTCTGATAGCTGGTCTGAAACATCTTTGGACAAGACTAAAATAAAATTGGGCAAAATTGTATTTAGTTAACAAGGTACGTTAGCTTCAACCTCACAAATCTCATAACAGAACAGAATTAATTTAGTAATTCTCTCTTTACCCGTAAAAATAACTCTACCGTAAATTATTTTAAAAGGTCATCGCATTTTGACGATTGAAAAGTTAACCTTTACAAGATTAAACCTTCCGGCTTCCAATAAAACGAGCCAGATTTCATCAGGGACAAGATTCTGCCCAAGTTGCTGTACCAGCATCTCTAGAATGACAATAATTAACTATTTAGCAAGACCGAGTTAGGAAGGAACTTCTTCAATTACTGCTACAGATTGATTACGGCTCAGCTGGTTGCCACAAATTTGGGGATCCTTGCGAAGGTACTTCACGCCGGAACAGCTGCTCAACATGTGCATAGAGGACGGATCTGCAAAATACCAGCTTGATGCACTAGAGTCGATTGAAAAGTGGGCCAAGAGGCTCATTTGCAATGAGACACTGGTCAAGTCAAAGCTGCAGAGCCTTAAACATCGTCGCCAAGTTGCCAGCTTGTCGGTTTTTATCGGTTACATTTCGAGGAGTGTGCGAAGGAACTGCATGATCTTTTCCGTCCAGCCCGTTTCATCATCGGACTACCAGACGTACGGCGATGCGCCATCGGTATATGGTATACATCCCACTCATACGCACTAAACGTTTTGGGAACACTTTTATTATGCATATAGTTATGGAGTGGAATTCCCTGCTGGAGTCTGTGTTTCCCGATAGCTACAATATAGGGGTCTACAATAAGTCCCCCTGGTGGGTTCCCGCATTGTCGAGGCGGGGGGGCTAGTAAACGTGGCTTGGTCACCATGGTGAAGCGAAGAGGAACCCGAAAAGGGTCCGCTCGTCAGGGCTTTTGCCGATAAGCCGATGACGTAGCGGCCAACATGTAGCCGCAGGGGAGGAGGAGTATCGGTATAGCGTTGGCCACTCTTCCTATCCCCTGCGGCCGAAATATGGTAGGTGGCGAGGCCATTGATCTTGACCCGTCACAAGGGGACCAAGGGAGCCATACACGGGGTCGTCTGGCACCCATGTGCTGGTTTGGTCCCTGGGGGTGGTCACGGCACACAGTGAGTTCTGGTGCGCCGATGATGGGGCGTACTCACCAGAGGAGGGTCCACGGTATAAGCGACACAGGAGGACACCTTAGAGTTTTAGTGGGTTAGAGTCCCACATAACTACGCTATCTCCTCGTGGTAGTGCAGTGCATGATCATATCACCAGGCTAAAAAAAACAGCCTGTTACTGAGCTTATCGCCAAAAGCCCAATGTGGGAACCCACCGGGGGGTCTCAGTAGCAGCCTAGACTCTTCGTACGTTCACATGGACAAAATTAGATGCAATATGACCGAATTACAGTTTTTTTTTATTTGCTCAATATTGCCTATCGATACAATTTAAATATGCATCGAGCTACCTAAAAGGTCCCTAACACTTCAGGGAAAACAAGTACTTCTAGTGTTTCTTTGCTTAAAATTCTCTGTTCTCTAGTAAGTATCTAAGCTTACCTATGCTAAAAGCACTTGGAACTGCTGAAAACCTCATGTAACAATAATGTCTCCTACTTTAGTCTGGCGTTTTGTTGGCATTGGGCCAGAATAGCCTATGTTTAAAGAAACTATCTCTGCTAGTTGTGGATGATAGTGATACAAATTAGTTCCTATTTCTTTTAGTCTGGGTACCAATGAACTTAGGCAGCTTTTAATCTACTAACAGCTTGGAACAGTAATATGAAAGATTTGATTTTGTTTGTGAGTTTGGATGATAGTGGTGTATGTTCCCAGGATACCTACATCCCGGGGACATTACTCGCGGGATGGATGATCGATGGGACCGAAAAGTTCTGGAGTGTACCGGAAGACGCTACGTTGGAAGGTCCCCCACTATATGGACCGATGGACCTGTGTAAGGTATTGGAAATCAGCTGGATGCGAGACGCACAGAACCGGTCAATGTGGTGACACTTAGGGGTTACCTATGTTCGGCGTATTTCAGCTAAAATGACGATGATCAGTTTGGATGTTTGTCAATCAATCTCGGCTTAACGGTTGAGTAGATTTTAATATAAGAAGAACGGGTAGACCAAGATCTGGATCAGGACATAGAATACTTTATTATGATCAAAATAACGTCTTTTGGGATCATTTCAATGACCAATACCGCAAGTAAAAATAGTCAAGAGTCACTTGGGAACAAGGCATCGGTTATCAGATAACATCGTCATCCTGTTATGATGTAACGACATTTCGGACATCTTATTTTAGCATCATTGCGTAACTTTTGTACAGACAGATGAAAACTGCTATATTTATCCTTAAGTCGTAAATACATCTTAAGGAAAACACGCACCCTATTTTACTGTAATGCCACAAGGCTAAACTTGACGAAAAAATACACAAAAAAACAACCTGATTTGTCTAATACCACGTTAAGATTATTTGAAGAATACTTCGGTAAATAAAGGCTCCAATAGACATGCATGACGCGGCAGTACGACAACGATGCGGTAACCAATTTAAAAAAAAAAGTTTTACGTCGATCCTGTCTGTTCGACCTTGATCCGACGATATATTCTTGAGCGAAGATGACGCGTTTCCATATTCAAATGATTCGCGCCAAAAATACAGACACTACCATAGACAAAAACAAATAAAAAATAGAACAGAAAAAAAATGTAGATATTTTCGTTCATGGCTCGGTAATAATATCAGCAGAACATTAAGTGAGTATAAGGTAAGCCTCCAGTGTTGCAGCCGGGACGTAGGCTGGCGCCTCGCCTCCAGAATTAATAACTTTCTCGGCCCCCACAGACGCTCAACCCCTAACTCCGGCCTCACCCCAGGGCTCCTACCACCGGCACCTATCTCGATTAATAAAATATCCCTTACATCACAGTTTGCCGTACTAAATGTTCACTTGACACTGGAATCAAAAGTAAAAAGTGCTTAATATAAATTGGGCAGTTATATATTGTTTTTTTTTTATATTTTTGAGTTAATACTTGGAACAAGATTGTAAGCCTAAGCAACATACCTCAAATGAAGTAGCGTCTTATTTCAAAAAGCAAGTTTGAGCTGAACACCAATGAACTTATCTATAATTTTTTTAATATTATAAATTTATAATCAACGCCAAATTAATATTGACAAAAGCCTTAGTAAAATAGTATCCTGTTCCGGGACAGCCAAAAATAACCTCAAATCCTATCAAGAAACACACTTCATTCTGAACTAACCCAACTAATTCACAACAACAGACCTAACATAATAATCCCGCCAATAATCCTATAATAAAATAAACCTAATCGTTTGTCTATGGTAGGGGTCCTCATCTTGCATCCCGCTCTAACGGCCGGAAAGCCTTCGGAAGTTTCACGAGTGTTCGGTTTGCCTCTTTGACTCCGTTTGGGAGTGTAATGATTTGGCGCGCGTGTAATTTGCTGAAAAAATGTCCTCCCGTCTTTCAAGCAAGACTTGTTACATCATGTTCATGATACCCCATGTTCTGATTATTGCTATTATTCCTATTATTACCAGTTTCTTGTGTTATTATGGTATTATTTACGTAATGTAAGGGTTGGTGTGTAGAGCTGTTTGTTATTATGTTTTATGTAAGTACTGGATTTGTTTGTGAAATGTTGACGGTCTTTGAAGAAGAAATTATGCTGAAGGGCAAAAATATTTTTGATGATAATGTTGTGTGTAAGAAGTTATCTAAGCAAAACAAAAATGTAATAGTGTTCTGGAGCATGGCAAGTAAAGACAAAGGATATAAAACATAATCCTGGCTTTATAGAATAATAAACATCAATGAATACCAGAAAATAATCATCTTCATACATGTGTAGGGGATTCCTTACTTAAAGCGGCCATGGAAAGTATATTTTTGTTTTTCCATGCAACTTACCTTTATTTGGAAAAATAGGTCAAAGGGTAATGAATGTAATGTAATGTTTATTTTTTCTAACTCCTTAAATATTTAACAAGTTAAAACAATTACAGCAACTAAGCCAACAAAAAAAACAAAGCCCGATACATCTAAAGATTCACTTTATAACATCGGTGGAAAAACTTTTGTTACATCGCGAAGTAACGTTGGCCCACCCTGCGACATTCCCTCACCCTAATAAATCTACCCCGAAGGTTTGCCGCTCGTCCGATATTTGGAAACGCCGAAACGCCGGATCAATGCTTTCTACATAGTTATTTTAGGGTAAGTACCGCTATCCGCGGCCTAATGCAAGATTTGGGGTAAAACTAAACAATTGCTCTTATGGGGCTCGTAAAAGACTGGATGAGTGGGGGTTTTAATTGATAAAGTTTTGTTTATCATCCAAGTATTTGTCACTGTAACTATTGCAGGTTTTTTGGTTTATAATACCTAAAATAATATCTATAAAGCTCGAAGTCAGTTTCTTACCAAATCTAAAATATTAAGAAACCGAATCTGCACGCAATCAGCACACAGCTTCTATCAGCATAAAAAAGTTAACATATTAGCAAATCCATCCACACATCACAATCGTAAAAACATATGCAATTTTACCGAAATACCACCTGTATTTTCTACCTATAAACCAATCTGTAATTAATATTTAACAATTCTATCAAATCCACATCCGTAACATACATTTCTACCATTATCATCCATTTCCACTTTAACCTGTCTAATGTTAGAAATCATCAGGGCCTCCCAACATTGATTCAGTTTGGACTAAACCGCCAACTGAATTATCAATCCACATTCCATCAACAACCAGACATCCTTTACCACTCCAAACCTATTGAAAGTCAGAAATCATCAGAGCCACCCAACATTGATTTCATAGGACTTTATTCAGTACTCCGCTGGGTTTGCGATTCTCGTAGCGTCAAAGCGTAGTGCGGCGTAGAGGTAGCGGTACTCGTACATTGTAGCACTGTCGAATATTACGAGTAGGAAAAGATTAACACCTGTGATACCTTTGTAGTGTGGAGCTGTTAATGTGAAAACTTATTGTATTTGTTAAGCTTTGTTGTTTAAGAGTTTATAGACACAATAGCATAAGGCAATTCTAGAAATGCTTTCCTATTAGGTGGACCAATTGACTGGTGAAGGAAACAGGCATACGCTGGATGCGAGAAGCACAGGAGAGGTCGATTTGGTGATACTTGGGGGAGCTATATATTCATCCAGCAATGAACGTTTTTCGGCTAACATGAGAATGATAACATTGGAAGGTGCTGCATACTGCCTAAAATCATAGATATTAAATATTCATAAAATTGTCATACCTAGCAGAATTTGCAGTATTTGCCACAATCTCTTTGCCAGTTGCGTTGATTTTGAACAGAGGTTTCTCATGGAAGTCACAGTATAGGTCAAGTCAATCGGGATACCGAAATTATAAAAAACCGGCCAAGTGCGAGTCGGACTCGCGCACGAAGGGTTCCGTACCATTATCGCAAAAACGGCAAAACAATCACGTTTGTTGTATGGGAGCCCCACTTAAATATTTATGTTATTCTGTTTTTAGTATTTGTTGTTATAGCGGCAACAGAAATACATCATCTGTGAAAATGTCAGCTGTCTTGAGATACCACCTGGTGACAGACGGACAGACAGAGAGACGGACAAACAGACAGACGGATCGCGGAGTCTTAGTAATAGGGTCCCGTTTTTACCCTTTGGGTACATTTAGAAGCACCATTACGTCCACTAAGGGTTATAACTAAAATACATTCATGGAAGGAAAATCTCCACTTACCCTTTACCCAGTCAGTCACTCAATATTTGTATAAAAAATCACAGTATTACAGAACAGATGCTTACATTATGTAACACGACGTAACTGGCTTCTGTAAGCTTAACGCGAGCCTCGAATTCTCTGGCATATAGCATCGAGATTGATATTAATATATAATAACTAGTGTGGTTTGGGAGTTACTACTCGTGTGAGGAGTTATATGCTATAGTTTACTGTATGTTGTTATGTTTGTGTTTCAATTTAAGGTGGTTGTATTAAGCTGATTGTAGTTTATAATTAGGGGCCAAATTCACGCACTTTTGAGAAAAATCTTTAATAAGGTTTATATTTTTCCCAAGATTGTGTGAATTTTGATTTTAGCGAGGGGAGCAAATTTCGTATAGTATTTGAAATGATCACACTATTTGCGTTTGTGATCCTCTTTCTATTATAAATGTAACAAACTAAAATTATGCTTGAGATGAACAAAAATCCCCCAAAAGCTTGTGAAACCGCATTTTTTTATAATCTATAGGCTCGCGTTTGGCCAATATCTCGCCTGATGTTAAGCGATGATGTGGTCTACGGTGAAGCACGCTTGCCTAGAAGAAACCTATTCACTCTTGACTTAAATACCCCAAGGTTGTAGGAATCAGGCAACAAAGACTCCGGAAAGGAGTTCCACTCCTTAGCTGTGCGCACAATGAAAGTATTACAAAAATTCTTTGTAAGTATGGGCGGGATGTGTACCATGCATGTAAAAGGCGTTCAAGTCGAAGCTGGATACAGGGCATTTTTATCTACAATGAAAATTTCAAGGCCTTTGGCCCCCAAGGTGGCAACTGATTTGATCAATTCGTGAATAATTATAAAATGTTAGAACGTTGTTATTAAGCTTGATTAACCAAACACTTACCAAACATTTCAACAAAACATGATCGCCTTCTAAATCAGAATACTCTCAAGCAATTTCGCAAAATACAAGTACAAATAAAACAATGAAACGTCTGTTTTTTAAATCTTAAAGGGAAAAACTAAGAAACAAAGGGCTCTTAGCAAGTGACGTGTAATCAAGCCTCTTTTGAACAATGTACTCGTTCTTTTTTAATTTCACCGCGGAACCAAGGAGTTTTTTAAGACTTTTCCATACTGCTTTGTGTATGTATCCTTTATTATTTTCTTTTTAATATAGCATATTATTATTTGATTTGACTTGTAGACAGTTAATTTTTCTGTGTTGCCAGCTTGCTGATGGGTTGTGTTGTGTTTTAAATGTGGCAAACTGAAAGTCCGAAGGAATGTAAAATTGTCAGGATATTGTGAAAGTTGATAAGAGTAGTAGTAGTAGTTGATGCGATCGGAGGATGTACAGGGTGTAGGTACACAATGAGACAATTATTTAAACTATCCTGTGTCTCTTTAACTACCTACATTATTACTGAATATAATAAAACTTAACCAGCCTGAAGTAAGTATTGATGGGTTTTATATTCAGTATCGAGGGTAGATATTCTTACACAAATTCAATATAATTATAAATTTTCTATCCAGACACTTTAACGCTTCACCTGACAATAAAAAAAAAACAAACAATGCACCCCTACCTATTTGAGACATTATTTTCGACTACCCTCAACTCCGCTGTTTGCAAAGATGCATTAGCAAATCATACGAATATGTACGAGAGAAGTAAACATAAATCCCATCTCCCCTGAAATTCTCATCTAACCAAGCTATATTATTACCTGATACATTTTCCCCCGAACAGAAAAACACCCTTTAATTTTACTCACACAACACCACATCTTGAAGTCACAAGAGCATAAGCGGCGAGGATGAACACTGTTTAATGAAACTCAACTTCAATTGTGTAAGGTTTAGATTGAAATGAAAGGAATTCGTCGCTTCAGTGTTTTTGTAATAATAACGTGCGATATTGCTATAGAGATTCAATGCAAACCATAGTGTCTTTTATTCTCTTTTCAGATTATAGGGACACGAATAGTCTTTTAAAGTGAAAAGCTGTTTGCAAAACATCGAATGTTTTTAATCGTTTACATAATTGGTGAATTAACTGAATACGTTGAGTGGTTAATTGATCAATTACAAATAAGGTAGTTAATGAGAGTTGCATCCTTTTTAAGGCGTATATATTCCCCAATGTTAACGCTGTACTGGCCGTACTCCCGCTCGGCGCCAGAATATCAATATTGGACCTCCTTTTGGAGAGTTTTATTTGCAGTTATTTTATTTTTTCACTTTTCCTATTTTCCGTGTAAAAATATTTTTAAACATCCAAGTCGTTTTGGAGTATTATGCAAAGAAGCGAAAAACTATCGTGTTGTTATTTTTTTTTTACACTTGGACCACACGTTGACATGGCGGAAACATATTGAAACAAAACGTAAACAGGTAAACCTCAAATACAAAGGCCTCTACTGGCTCCTGGGTAGAAACTCAAAACTGTCACTGGACAACAAGCTCCTAATTTACAAGGCTCTCATAAAACCAGTCTGGACCTACGGGATTCAGTTATGGGGAGCCTGCTGTGATTCCAACATAAATACCTATAATCCAAAGAGTTCAAAACTACATCTTTGAATAAATTAGCAATGCACCCTGGTTCATTAGAAACAGTGAAGTGCCCACAGCACTGTACCTGAGCATGCCCACAGTGAATGATGAGATAAAGACATTCGCAGGCAAATACAAAACAAGACTGGACAACCATCTTAACCAGCTTGCTCACATTACCTGACTATCTAAATCGCCTGAAACGGCGCAGAACCTTGGATCTCGGCGGTGTTGACTAAGCCAATATACTAATATGGAGGATGTTCCCACTGGGGTACATCTCCTCATGAATAATAGCCGTTCAACTGTAGCCAAGTTGACGAGCTACAATCGACAACGCTAGTAGAAAACGAATCAAGTAATGGGAATTGCCATTCCCATACATTATGCTCATCTGAACGTTAAGTCACGTGGTTAGACCATACAAATAGAAGGCGTTAACGAAACGTTTGTAACTTCGCTAAAAAAAAATATAGCAACGTATTAGTCATACGAAAAAGTCATGTTTTACAAATAATGTAAATGAATCAATAATACACATTTATTTTTTTCAAACCTTTTAACCTAGCTAAGGAGTATGCTTTAGAAAGTAACCGTTTTACGCCACTATAGCGGTGTAAAGGCCTTAAGTAATTACATACGAGTATATATCGTTTGTACATTACCGAGTTTCTGATTGATTAAAAACCAGAATGCCTTGATTTTCAATTAAATAGGCTTAATGACCGTAAATAAAGATTTATGTGGGAATTGTGAGATAGTCTCTTATGCTAATTGGTTGGCAGGGGAATAAAATGTCCCCCCTAATTAATGACTTGCAAATTAGGGGTGGCATTTCATTTAGTGATAAAATGATTAAAGTCATCATCGCCAGATGAGCATGTTAAATCAGACCTGCCTGTCTACTGTAGCCTGAAAGTCTACATTAGGTAGATTGTGGAGACCAGATAGGCAGTAGTTCTCTGTACAAATATTGGTATTTAGCTACATTCGCAGACTTATTACGTATCTTGCAAGAGCAAAATGATAGCGATTTTTGCGCAATACACATCATCAGCCTATTAATGTGCCCACTGCTGGGACACAGGCCTCCTCTCTGTGAGAGGAAATGGGCCGTAATCCACCACGCGGACCCAACGCGGGTTGGTGGATGTCACATGTCTTCGAATTTTTGATTCTAGGACATACCGGTTTCCTCAAGATGTTTTCCTTCACCGTTTTGAGAGCAGTGGTGATGAAATAATTTACACAAAGTAAAGCGCCTATCTGGACTCGAACCCACGACTTGCAAGTCGCGGCCGATACCATGGGCCACCCACCACTGCTCTCTTTCTGCTGATTTTTGCGCAATAATTGCTCTTCAATACAGAAGTTTTAGAGTTATTGGCGGTTTTTTTTTAAATAAGTTCATTTGACAAATAGCAAGCGATTAGCAAACGATTGTAGGACCTACCATACCTACACTGTAGGTATTGCCGACTTTTATGACATAAATTGTTTGATCGCGCGATGATTGCTGAGTGCTGTTTCTTAAGTAATAAGCCTGCCGGTTAGGCTGAAAGGCGATCCAAACTAATTCTGGAAAAGCCTAAGCAAATGATCCTTAGCCGGCTGTACTACATTCTCGGGCGGGAACCCAAGGAAACGCTGTACATTGAGTTTTTAAACAAAATACTTCATGTTTTAACTCAGTACTGAGAGCAATGTACATCATCCTCGCGAGCTCTTGCACGAGAGTGTACAGCCGGCAATATGACAATTTGAATAAACAAGATATCAGCAAAAAAAAAAAAATCATCTTGAATAACTGGACGTGATTTCTGCAACCACACATAAAAATCACCAATCCGTATGTGTTTATGAAAACCCGGTAAAACTGTTAACTAACGAGGTTATCAGAAGGTCAAAGAACATGATTTATATTAAACGTTGATTTTAACAATATAATATAACATCACGCCAATATTCCCCGTACATTAACAATTCCCCAGTTATTTATAATAGTAGATGAGTCTATTGACATTAACCAGGCAGTAATCCGGACTCATGACTGTTACTAGAAATTCCAGATGGTAAAATACAATAACACATTACCCGACCCAGGAATCGAACCTAGAACTCCATGCATTTGCGACAGCTAGATTAACGAGACAGTCACGGTATCGGTTTTCAAACATACTATGTTTTGAGGCCCACAAAATATATTGCTACGCCCGACGCGCGTTGAACTCTTTCATTCGAAACCCTGTTCCCTCACATAAATACTGCTGAAATACTAATGAATATACGAATAAGTAGTAACATGAATAGATAAATTAAAACTTGCATTGGTGTGTAAGATTCTAACTGTGTAAAACCTCAAGGTCATTCAAGGTCCTGGACTGAAAAATCACATGGAATGAAACAAAATTTTCAGGCGTCATTTTCTCGCTATCAAAAATGTTCTTCAAAAGTAGAAATATGGCTTTAATAAATTATTTAAAAAAAGTTTATTTGTTTTTTTGTGACCTTTAACTCAAAAGGAAAAGCAATCAAATGAAACACCATAAAATTAAGAGTCTTTATTTAGTCATCTTCATTGATCACTGAAAACTTAAACCATGCCATATGTAAAAAAAAACAATTTCTTAAGTACTAAGACGTACATTTAGGCGGTAGTCTGCGTACTTTTATATCCCTTTAAGCATAATGAACAAAGACAAAGACGGCAGGTAGCGTTGCGGGGAGCACGGTGCGACGGGAGAGAGGGGAGGAGGGGGGGACACATATGCACCACCATAAGTACAACGATATGCATCACTGCAGTCGCAGAGCTGCATTCCTGGTGCTGGCGAACGAAGGATTAGGGTGGATGTTCCTGTGGACTGACCTTTTTAGCTGAGGTGGGTGGAATGTATCTCATATGTGGAAAGCAGTGCGGTTCCTTGCTCTGCAGTGGTTCATAGAAAAGTCTGGTTTTTAGCCAAAAGTAGTACTGCAGCAGTTCACTGCTTCTCTTTTAATCGTTAGCATGTGTACCTACACAAATTCTAAAGACAAAGCCACTCACAGGATATCTTGTTTGTCCTAACAAACGCCCTGAAACTGACTTTAACATTCATACTCAGACCGATCGACTCCAATGTTAAAGACGTCTTTATTTATAATTGTATAGAAAATAAACTAAATATGTCATTTTCAGGTTTCTCATAGTGGTAAAAGGACTCCGAAGGCTACCGGAGAAATTAGAATTCAGAGTCAACCAACTGATCGTTTTCCTTGGCTTTCAAGAAGTTGTAATCAAATAATAATTCAACACACAATCATCTGAGCATCGAAGTCACCAAAAGCCATCTCCCAAAAGCTCGTACAACCTCTCCCACGGTCTTATCCCCGTTAACCTTTCTGTGAGTCGCATCAGTTGAACTCCTCTTAGTTATAGTCCGGTCGCTCTCTAATTTACTTGCGCCCGCCACTGGACTCGATGCCACAATAATACCGCCAAGTATTAAACGTCGCACTGTGGGCTGAACTACACCTGGTTTTGAGAAAAAAAACGATAAAAATGCAACAATTTAAATTGCAGGTTCGGGAGTTTGAGGGGAATCGACGGACGTGCAAATCAATGTCAGGCAAACAGTTACTGCCTAAACTTTGTTAGAATAATGCACACGACCTTAACTTTAGAGACTACCTTAGTAAGAACGAAAAAAAAGGAGGTGTGATGTTCGACTTTATGTTTTTTTTTAATGTATGCTCATGTGTGTTTTAGTCCGGCCGCTCTCTAATTTATTTGCGCCCGCCACTGGACTCGATGCCACAATATACCGCCAAGTATTAAACGTCGCACTGTGGTATGAACAGCATGTGATTTTTGAAGGAAAAATCGATTAAAATGCACCAATTTGAAGAAGAGTTACTTTCGTTTGGGGTCCTATTTTCAAGCTTAATTGCATCAGCTAAAAAAAATCTTTCCTGGCCTTTTGTGCTTAAAAAAATAATTACCGTACATTAAAAGTAAATAATAATTTAAGAAATTCAATAAATTAACAATTTTTGTGCTATGCAAAGAACTTATGACGCACCACTGTGCATTGCCTGAACTTTTTAAACGTAGTGCGCTTGCGCAAGCTTTTTAAAAGCACAATTACGTTTACGTAAGTTAACAATCTTAAGATCAATTGTTGGGTAATTGATGCTCATTTGTGACAAATGTGTGTGTTATAAGGTTAAATATTTTTTTTATTTATACCCTTATGTAAATTCAGGGTGCAGCTACTGGACGGAATTTTTCAAGATTTTTTTTAATGTATTTTATAGGTAAAACACGCTTGCCTCGAAATAACCTATTCACTCTTGTCTTAAAAATACATAGATAGTAGCTGTCGGGAAACAGTCAATCCAAGTCTTGATGAGTCAAAACCAGCCAATAGATATGGACTACTCAATACTAAAACGAATTTTCTTTCAAAGGCGAGGATGATGATAGAGATTTTTTCAAACAATTAATTGTTTCAGTTTCCATTGTAAATAATGTTTTCTTATTACACTACACGATGTTTTTCTAAATCTTTATCTAAAATCTTACTTTCCAAATCTTCAATTGTTATTTAGACATAAAATCTGAATAAATTGTACTACCGAACTGAAAGAAACAGAATATAAATATAAATATCAGATGAACCCTAACAATGGTTGCACAATAACCCGGAACCGCGTCTAACTACCTGTGTCCCCACATGACTGTTTGACCCTATGCAGCCGAAAGTACCGATAAACACTCCACATGTCATTATATTTTGTATTTGTTGGTGTGGTTATAAAATAATTTATTCATTAAAAAGTTTTTTTTTTAAAACAAGCTTTTTTCATATTCTTCTCAGTAAACCCTTTCATTTGATACTCATATCATGGCAGTGCACAAAAAATAACTAGTCCGCCACCTTGGGCCGTCCGCCATATTGGATTTAGAATGATGTCACTTAGCTAACCATGCATTGTCATCCAAATTAAACGTGTATGTAAAATGTCATCTTAATCGGTGGAGGATAACTGCTGTAAAATTCAGTTGCAATATTTTACCCGAACACACTTACATACATACATACATACATTGCAAGTTAATTAAAAGCTTGTAAAAATACCTTCGATGCGAGTATGGAAAGGAAGTAAAGGACCGAGGGTAGGCAATAGTTTTGCTTATTGCAACAGTGATCTTTTGGCTGGCGTTTATGCAACAGTAGTCTTTTGGCAACAGTGATTTCTTGGCAACAGTAGTCTATTTGCAACAGTAGTATTTTTGGCAATTGTGCTGTTTTGTAACAGTGGCCTTTTAGCAACAGTGGTCTCTTGGCAACAGTAGTCTTATGGCAACAGTAGCATTTCTGGCAAAAGTAGTCTTATGGCAGCAGTAGTTTTTATTGTGCTGTTTTGGAGTCTGTGGTCTTCATGGCAAGATTGATGTTTTGGTAACAGTTTAATTTTTCGTAACTTTTAGTTTAAGCAACAGTAGTATTTTCAGTTACAATCGGTAATCACCAATTTATTTGCCAAGGGTGGTGATTAAACCGATTTCTGCTAAAATATTCTTAATAGCAATTAATGGAAATCGATAGCTTTAAGAAGAATTGTCAACAGTAGATGAACCGATAACGTTGTGATGTGATGATGACAATGAGATTCTATGAAAGTTATTTAAGTTTGAATAACTTAAATTAATTTAACTAACTAAAACTAATTTAAAAAGGATGTCCAGCTAATCCTTAATCCATTAAAAGAAAATTTCAATTAAGTATTGTTGCTATGTCGTCAGCTAAAAAGCCATACCGCGGCCCACTCCAAATTGTGATTAAACCAACCTAATACACACAATTACAGGTCATGCTACTACCGACACCCGTTTTTGTGCCAAATAGAAAGATTATAACCCTACTAATACCCTCATTTATAAACCCAACCTTAGCTGTAAAACTATAGCGTTGAAATTCCATTGTGTCGTTACTGACGAAACCCGCTTCGCTTGTGTGCCCTCGTGAAAGCTACACATTTCATTTATAATATTAGGTACAATAGCAGACGTCATACTGTATACACTTCTACTACTGTACTCATAAATGTTTCATATGTGTGAGCACAATCGATGGTAGGAAGGTCGTAACCACCGCTAAAACGAATTTGGACTTTACCAGATGGATTTATGAGTAGTTTTTGTTTGGTTTGTAGTATCGTATTAAGGCAATAAGTGTATGTTTGCGTATGTGTGTACCGCAACGGCTCAAACGGAGTATCGAAGAATGCGGAGCGTGAATTACTGTGTTTAGGGAGTTGTCACTTTGACAATTTGCTCTTGTAAGGATTCACGCCGCTTGTTCAGATTAATAAAAGATTAAAATTGGCTTGGTGATTAACATGTTCTAATATTAATTTAATTGTCTTTGTTTGTAGATAATTAGAAGCTTATCTAGACTAATTAAAAATCTACAGAAGTAACTTTGATTTTTTAATAAATCTGTATAATAATAATCTGTACTTATTTTATGCTCAAGATTATAGATTGGGTACTAAAAAATATTTAATTAAAGAATCACAGAAAATCATAAACAAACATTTTTAATTACATTACAATAAGTATCAGGTAAACATTGATGAAAAGTGATAAAGTCAACCTACAAACGTATCAATTACTAAATTGAATTAAACGCTATAAACCGCGCGGCGCTCCACAATAAGCGATCACAGCGCATCGCATTAGCTACTGACAGGCCGCGTACGTGTGTATACCACGCTCGTTACGTTTACGTGACGCGCACACACTCAGGCAAACTTAAAACTGCCAACAATACAAACAAAAATAAACCTAAAATCTCATGCCATAAGTGCTCTCTCGCCATACCTCAAACTCACCAGTTTATTACTTGCTCCCGCCACCACACCGGGTGGCGAAGTCCGGCAACGTCGCGCCCAAATTATTGTGACATTTATACCATACTGCTTGCAGAACGGAACACCTAGCGACATCTATCCACGCTCTCGGAACTAAACACTCGGCTTCTAGAAAGAGACGGATGTACTTGACAATATCACTTTCACGGTCTCGTACTTAAAGCTAAGCGGTTTGCTGTACTGTTTGTTTGTGTCTGTAAACAGCGGCCTGGCGAGGTGTATCGCGCATGAATGAAATGGATGACCGCGCGAGAGAGACAACGCTCTACATGATGAGTGAGTGAGAGGGAGATGGGTGAGGAGCGCGAAGCGTGCAGAATACATCGTTTATCAGATTACATGCGAAGTATCGCGAGCGTGGCGATGTTTTGACACGCGATAATCACAAGATAATGCGGGCGATCTCAGCGGCGTTTAGGTTTATATTGGCTTTTTATAGTGCCGAGTTAAATGTAGTAGTGGAAAATATTAAACATACAATAATATCAACGACTACTCCGATTATTTTGTTTGACTTGTGACGTCAGGGATTCTCACGAAACTTTAGCGCGCCATTTGCGAAGTAGTTTTGAATGTTTACTTCTGAGTTTTATATTTTATCAGAGCCTGTTAGGTATAATGTAACTATTGTAAGGTTTTTAATGTCAACTATACTTCGATGCATATGTGTAAATCACATTATAATGCCAATAAATCTGCTCTTTATGAAATTTATTTTATTATTTTAATATTGTGCAATAAAAAAATAGCCTACATGCAAATACAGACTAATAAATGTAAAATAGAAATACCTACAGATATTAGGTAACTAGTAATTCTAGACAAGCAAGAAAGTACATTAAAACTTACGCAATAACGAAAGTCCTTTAATTTATTCAAAGTAACAAAAATGACCAATACACAAACCCTCAACACTAAACTAAGCAATTAGTACGTCGAAAGTGTAGAGCTTTCGCAGAAAATCCGAGCTTTCCAAACTTGTCGGGGGCAGCTTGCCAAACGAATGTAGTGTGAAAACTTGGTAGCAACTTGTGAAACGGGGGAGGGGTTTCAATATTGTTACTGAACATACCACTAGCGCCATCTAGTAGCGAGTAGCTCTGATATTCGAATGTTTATGTTGTGTGTAATGGAGTAAAGTGCTAACAATTTCTGTTGGTTTTGGAGTAAAATAGTTTTAAAAGGTTGTCTGTAAGAGATTGCCCTGTGCGATAAGGCCGCCCATTGTACACTTGCTTTTATACTTGTTTGTCCTGTATATATATTTTTGTGGTGTACAATAAAGAATATAATAAATAAATAAATAAATAAAATAGTTTGGTATATTTGAGGCTTATTTTATTTGACGTGATTAAAATTTTCATTAATAATTACAGTTCGGGTTCAAAATAATAAATAAATAAGGCAAGACATTAAAAATGCTGTTATTATATCAAATGCCAATTAGTACAGTAGAAAACTTTAATAGAAATCGTAGACAAGGTGTATGCATTCTAAATACCTTGACCAAACGTACAACCAAACGTTATTTCTGGAGGGGCAATGTTTATCTTATGGCAAGCGCTAACTCCGCATGTTATTTCAGTATCAGATTCGTTTTCTTTTATTTCAGTAATTTTATATGACTTCGAGTCTACTAATCGATTTTTAATCGAATCAAAATGTGTGTAAAACACCCCTGCCGTGTTGCAAACAACATTCACTGTTTATTTTCATAATGTGTGCGCATTTAACCTGTACCTATCTAATGAAAGCGTTGATGATACAATGCATCAATAATTTAAATCTGACGTTAGTATTGGCTTATCTGTCAATGTTAGTTATTTGTGTAAACTAGTAACTTTTACAGAATTTATTCGACATTTAGATTTTGACTTTGTACCAATTTTAGCATGATTTTGGTGTAACGGATGGATGTATATGACTTGTATACATCTGTCCCTTACGCACTCTCAAAATAACCTTACTCTAAGAGCTTATGGTCACCCCCCTGAAATCTGAAACGCAATAAAGCATCAACTGATTTAACTACTAACTTTCTGGTTCCAATTGTTCACAGTGTTGATTGCTTTAAAACTTCAAACTTATTTTAAATAATCTGTCAAAAATACCAATAAAAAACAATTAATCCAACATAGGCCTTGGAGTATCACAAGGTAGCATACTGGGTCCTTCATTAATTTCATCTGAAGTATATTCAGAAATTATTAGATAAGGTTCAATAAATACAAAGATATATTTTAATTTGTTCTTAATCGAGTTTACTCTACAAAATGTAAACTCTTTGAAAGTAGTTTTCGATTTTCTTTTCTAGTTTCGTTACGAATCACACAACGCCCAATATTCTATTGGTAGATATTTAAAAATAGTCAGACAACAAGGTAACTCTAGTCGTAGCTTTATCGTTAGCACACACAACGCGGACGTAAATCTTCCCTTGATTTACGGACATCTATGTAGGCACTTTAATTTACAGCTAGACCGTTTTAGCCGACTTTCATAAGTAATAAACACTACACAATTGAATATCTTGTAGGTGGGACTTTATTGTACGACTAACGATTGATCTGGCACTTAAAATGTGACACTTTCAGACCTATGAATCTGCTTATCCTCAAGATCAATCTTTAAGTAAAATAGGTAGGTAGTTAGGTATACATAAGTCATATTTGACTAATGTTGAAATAATTAAATTATAACTGGTAGTTACTATATATACTAAACAACCATTTAAAAGACTTTTGAGCATTCCATTCCAGAAAGATGCCTATGCGAAAGATTTAATTTTCGAATCATAATTATAGCCTCTGAAAGTACGTCATGTTTAACAACTGTATTGAAAAATCTATTAAGAAAATTCCATTTAACTCTGATTAACAAGTCTACAGACTGGGACAGTTTTACGCTTGATCTAGATAATATAATCGACCTAAAATTCCATTCCAAAATCAGGATCAACTTGACTCAGAAGTAAACAAATTTGTTGTTAAGATCCAATAATGTGCGTGGAACAACACGCCACAATTAAAACGGAAATAAATCTATCCCTAGGATATTGTGAATTTACCATCAGGGAAAAGAAAACAAAGAAAGCGTTGTCAGCAAACAAGGTGCCCGCGGGATAGAACACTATTAAATAACCTAACTAAACAATTAAAGAGGAAAATTATACATTTGAGGATAAAACTCTGAACTCCAACCTAGCAGCACATGCCAACCTACGGATTACTCTCTTTGGAAAGCTACAAGAAAACTAAAAAGGCGATTATGCATATACCTCCTATCAGAAACAGCGGTGGCAAATAAGCCATAAGCAATTAACCAAAAGCGTTAAGGTTTGCCCAATACTTAGAAGATACTTTTCAACCCAATGAAAGTAAGTTCCGTAGAAATATCTGAGAGTGAAAATTTAACACAAAATAAAAGAATTCGGCTTGTTTCTCCTAAAGAAGTTGTGAGAGAATTTAAAAACAACATAAGCTCGAAGAAATCCCCGGGTTATGACCTCATAGCAGGAGAAATTCTAAAACACCTCCTGCACAAAGCCATAGTAAGCTGACCAGACTTATTAACGCTGCATTTATGCTAAAACATGTACCTGAGTCATGAAAAGTTGCTGAAGTCATTATGATTGCGAAGCCTGGGAAATCACCCCATGAAGCATCATCTTATAGACCCATTTCCCTGCTGCCAATATTATCGAAACTATTTGAAAAGCTCTTATTGGTTTTAGCCGTTTCTTCTAGTATTGGTTTTATCCGTTTTACGCTAAAAACCAATAATAGAAGAAAAAACCTTATTCCGAACCATCAGTTTGGCTTCAGGGAAAAACATTCTACCATGGACCAGGTACACAGAATAACAAACATCATCGAAAAAACGCTCGAAAACAAGCAAGTCTGCGCCACCGTATTTCTAGATGTCGCACAAGCTTTCGACAAAGTTTGGCATGAGGGTCTAATGCATGCTCCCCGAATTTTCAGATATGTTAGAGTCATATATAAGCAACAGACTGTTTAGGATAAGGCACGCAAGTGATGCCAAGTTGCGTTGGCAATCTGACGTCAAAAAAAAAAGACAGGAACTCGTTATACGGTACAAAAATATGTAATAGTTTCTCGGAAGGAAATCCTGTCTATCAATACACAATAAAATTATAATATACAAGCATATTCTTATGCCAATTTTGACGTATAGTTTCCACGATATTCTGACATGTTTTCACTGTAAAAACATACATGCTATTCTTATTTCCGAGTCATGGCTTAAACCATGTCTCCCTTCTTCTAGTTACTCTCTGCCAGGCTTTGTTCTTATTAGAAACGACTGGACTGTTGGTGGTGGTGGTGGTGTTGCCATATATCTCCGCGCATAAATGCCTTTCTCTATTGACAATGTATCAGCGCAGCCACCGCCATGGGATGCTGGTGAGCATCTCTTTCTGGAGGTCGAGCTAAACCATACTAAATTACTTCTTGGAGTTTATTACGGTCGCTCATTACGTGTCAATTTCTTTTCATCTTTCGAGAAACTCTTAGAAATGCTTATCCTTTTATACAGTCATAGCATAATCATACAGTCATTTAAGCGCAAACCTACTGACGCTAATAGGGAGAGATATATCTCAATACGTAAACACTGCAATAAGCTTTGTACAACATTTAGTACTTTGTGTAACATATTCATGATTCTGTCCAAAATGGAGACGCATTCAAAGTTTGGAAATTTCTAAGATTTTATATTATTGGGGGTCGGTAAAACCCGGGAAGAGACTATTGCCATTGATGTTAATATTGATGCAATGAATAATCATTTTACTGCTTCGTTCAATTTTGATAGGACAACTAAATTAAATACATTGAATCATCTTTCCTCTCTTCCGGCTCCCAGTTATTCTCCATTTGCTTTTGGTAAATTTACTACATGTAATGTTAAGATGAGCATACTATCGATTTCGTCAAACGCAGTAGGAAGCGACTGTATCAGCCGCAAAATGCTACATTATCCTGCGCATCTTTTGCCATATCCTCATTTTTTCCGTGTCTAGCAGTATCTTTCCAAGCTCATGGAAAGGAAAGACGCTTATATTATTCCTTTACCTAAAAAATCCAATCCCACATCCTTTGCCGATTATCGCCCAATATCTGTCTTGCCATTCCTATCCCAAGTCCTTGAACGCTTAATCCACAACCAAATAAGCACTTTCCTCTCCAGAAATAATCTCCTTAACCTCTTCCAGTCCGGCTTCCACCCTGGTCATAGCACCACTACAGAGCTTCTGAATGTTACTGACGATATAAAGACTGCAACCAAGAATGCGCTTGCACAATCTCTTCTGCTACCCATCCTTGATTATGCTGACGCCACCTATCTTGATCTCACTGAAGTGCAACTTGATAAATCTATTTATTTATTTAAGGATCACCAACGTGTGTTACATTAAAACCATAAAACTTACACAAAATACAAAAATTGGTATACATCTTCATTATCCTCACCCTCAATTATAGGCAACCACATCTTTCACAACTTGAGCGGCTTCAAATTTTTTGTATATGGTTCGTTTGCTCAAATATGACCATGTTTCTGAATTTCGTGTGAAACTCAACTGGTTGCCAATACGCATATTAGATGTATTAGAATGCTCATATTCTTTCTCTCCTGTATAATATTCTCTTTCTTCCTTCTACCCCTCTTTACCTCAAGAAACTGTTTCAGTTTCTGTGTGACTCGCACCTGAAAGTTCATAGGTCATCGGAAATCTTTTACTGTCCAGGCCACTCGTCTATGGCCTATGACTCGCCCAATAATATTAAGAGGTAATAAAGCGAGCGCAATCTCTGCCTGTTTTTAAGCGACTTGTGAAGGAGCACTACTTGTCACTGTGATCATAATCTTGTATAAGCTGAATTGTTTTCTTGTCTGTATATTAGTTTTATGTGTGTATCTATTATTTTTGTATTTAGTACCTACTTTTTTAAATTGCTAATTAGTCTATTTAGGCTAGAGTTTAATTTATTATTAAGAAATTTGGTTTTTATTAATACAGGAAAAAAAATGTTTCTAACTTTTTTAAGATTTAATGAAAATATTGCACTGAGAATCTCAATAAAAACAAGTTTTGCATATTAATATATTATTTAACACATTTTCTTGAACCATTTAGGGATTGTATACAAATTCTAGGATATGTATACATATCCTAGGAAATGTGTGTATTATTAATTTTTGAATTATTATTTTACACATTTTCTAAATAGGCCCGGCTCTCTATAGATTTCCTTGGAATTATTAATTTATTATTTATTTGTTTGTCCTCGCACTGGAACGCCTTGCAGCAATTACACCAATGGAGCACAATCTTATAATAAACTAACTATAAGCCCAGGTTTCCTCACGATGTTTTCCTTTACCATTGTCAGCAATGTCCAAGATAAACTTAGAAAGTACATATTAATTGAAAAAGTCACATTGGTACTTGCCCGGATTCGTAACCGCGACCTCAAGCACGAGAAGCGAGATCTTAGCCACTGGCTAAATTGTAAATTTCAATTGTATACAATACCTGGTTTTCACAGATTTCTTATAACATATAACTACACATTAGTTTTATTGTGTGTTCAAAAACAAACGATGAACCTGCGGGCAGATGTCATTATTGGATGTAGGTAGATAACAGTATCTACCTAAATCCAATAATGACACTAATATACGTAAGTTACAGAACTTACGTTAAATGTGTTAAATGTAAGCATATCCAAGGACAAAAGCAATTTTCACATTAGTATAGTTCACTGTAAATAAACGGTTTTTTTATTTTTCAAACATGCATGTCTCAAAATAATTACATTCATGTTCCCCGACAGCTTAATCAAAACTACAATTAGTATTCTAGCACTTGGACGACGTTGACAGAAATATTGTCGGTTGGAGCTGTTCATTACAATTATAATTTCATGTACTTTTAGTTCAGTTAAGATTCATTTTGAACTACCTCTAACTTTTTTGTTTATCCAGTAGATAACGCATCTCGAATCTGAAAGTAGCGTTCAATGATGCTTTGTTTCCACAATCAATAAATTCTTTCTATTCTATATACATATTACGTAAATTGTTTTAACATTTGTGGTAAACATTCCTATCGTGACCATTAAACTCCTACACATCGGTTTTCTGAAAAGTAATCCAGAAAGCTGTAAAAGAATTGAGGTGAAAACCAATGCGATGTGCTGAATAAGCGAGCCGACCTACTTCGGCACTTCGTTAGTGTTTTTCGATATTCCACTGTGATTTATTATAGATATAAAATCAACCAGATGCCAGATCACACCGACCACATATTGGGAATACGCGGCCGTGTCTTGGGTGGTCTATCTATGGATCATTGTTTACGAGACGAGACGAGATGCGTTACTTGTGTGACGTTTAAAGTTTTATTGCGAAAAACATGTGTCTGTGTGAAAGAATAAGTGCGAGCAAATAGTCTAGCGGTCACATGCAAACTACGAGTGTGAAAAATGTATCTGCCGCGCCCATGAAGGTCGGCACGAAGATTTGTGGCCGTATACCTATATAACTTATTTACTTAGGCTTGCCCAATAACATTAAGAGGTAATAGGTTCAAATGTTATGTCATTAACACAGGTGGTTCAAACGTATTTGTGAAATTATGTCATCACGATGTTCAGGTTTTTTAAAGGCAAAAGTATGTTTGTTTAATTTACTCTAATATTCTTCCGTAACCGTGTTTCACCGTGACCTCCCCGCTCGTAATATTCGTTTACATTCCCAAATACGTTAACAGGTACAACCTCCGGGGTCGGACCGCGGTAGGGGAATTGAAAAATTGTAAAACACACCTCAGGCATTGTGGTGTGAATAAATTATAAGCGAGCACAAGTTATCCGCGCCCAGCGCCACTTGACCCCCCGTGTCTCTTTCACCTGAACAAACCACTTCAGTTGCTTGGAAATGGTGAATTTACGTGAGACCTCAATACGCTGGTCATTGCGCGACCCACTTACGCTCGGTAGTCTCAATATTGTTGTACCAGATCTGTACTAGGTTAGCGGAACCCTAGTTCTAGGATTATTAACTTGACTTAATGAAAATTCATTCCGAGTAAATGTGTTCCTATGACATGAATCTTTCGTTACTCTAAGTTCAAAATTATGAGTTTTGTTAGTTGATAGTAGGTGTAAGATATTCTCAAATACACATATATATGCAACGGTAGTTTTTATGATTCGAGTTTTTTTGGCAACGGTTGCCTCTGAAAATTGCAGCCAAATGTTGTCGTTGAGATGCGACTATCGCCTTTCTAAATAGAATTTTTTAAAGTAAGACCCGCCTATCTCACTTTGTAAAAATATTTTGAATATTAATAACATCTGTATAAATAAATCCTCTAGTCATGCGATGGTTTTTTTATATTACAATGCACATTACCATTATCATCTTCCTTGTCTGTTGAAGATGACACTCTTTTAATTACATATTAATTGTGTTTTGCGTCTACATAGGTACACCCATTGCAAAACATTGTGCAAATAGTTTCATAGTGTCGTCGCTGAAAAATTTCAGCATCGTCATGATTTTCATGAAAACCTACGTACAATAATGTCCCATCATGATCCTCAGACGCCTTATCTTATCACATAAAACGCGTGATGTCATCGAGCGCGTAAAAACACCCGACCTTTATACGAGGGATTTGTAATCTTCACGAATTATTGGACTGATAACTCTGGGACGCTACTGGGGAAATTATTTTGAGAGTTCAATTCACGTAAGGATTTTTGGTCGTCAAGAAGATTTTTATGTGGTCATCGGCATTGTTATCAGCTAGTACCAAACATAATTCTGCAATCTACACTAACAGTTTTCTCATAGACTAGATAATCACGATATCTGCCAATTATATAGTTGTTTTTGTCAATCATCTTACCCATACGGTTGCCATTGATTGAGTATGTACAAATCTTTCGGCAAAGGTACGTTCTTCATTCAGCTACATACAAATTACATAGCCAGTTTATTTTAATTATCAGTGTCTTCTATCTTCACACGTATTTCAGTGGCTTCAGTCGACCTAGAAATAAACTTTTAGTAACGAAGTAAAATAAACGGACATCAATTTAATTTAATTATTTCATAAGAGATACAAAAGGTTTGTAAAATTTGGATTTATAAAAAATTGAGTCACGTATTCTAAATGACAGTTCAGCAAAATGTTGAAATTGGAATCTTTCGCATTCGAACTGCCAGCGCCATCTAGTTGTACTAAAATGAGTTATACCTAGCGGCGCGGCGTACAGAATAACTTTTCCAATTTTCAGGATCGCGATTTAATAGGTTTTTTATTAAACAAATTCATTTCTAAATTAATATTGTTATTTGGTAGGATAAACATTCAATCAACACAATAGTATAATGTACCAACCTATCTGCCCAAGTTGATACACAATACTACCATTGAGGGCACATCCCTTAAAAAAGGACAAACTTGGTGATCCCTTCGCCCTTCCATCGCACTCCGGGGTCCCGGGGAGAGGAATATCTAAGACGAAACCATTTGTATGTAATATTCAACATAACGGTATCTTTAGCGATATACCTAGACATAACAAAACTGTAGGTACCTACAAACAAGTGCCTTATTGTGGTTTGTGCCCGAAGCCGCCTTGTTATTTTTATTACTTATTTATCTGATGACTATGTAGAAAAACGGAAAAAATAAAGGAAACTATGTTAAAATTAATTCTACTAAACGAATCATACAGCTAGTAGTACGCCCAACAGCGCAACCTAATAGCTAATACAAAAATAAAACTAAGATAACAATCAACGAACAAATTCACTACATGGCGTGAATAGTACACACCATCGCATTAAACTTTCAGGGAGTTTACTTACAACGCTATACGTGACAGCCGAAATTGGGTCCGAAATTACTCGACAGTAGAATAATGGCGTCTGTTACTAATATACGGTTATCCGGAAGTGGTCTGAGCGGCGGTATTCGTACCACAATATGTATGTAATTTATTCAGGCTACACCATCGCGCGTTGTTGCCACTCGTCAATAGATGGCGTTGCACTCAATTAAGGTACGGACGTAATATTAATCTAGTGCAATCCGGTACGTTTATGTACAAATGCATTAGTGATTCCACTGCAGCGATGTTATTGTGGTGATGATGTATTCATTAATGTTCTACTAACGATATAGGGGTGTTAAATATTTAATAACATTGAGTTTGCAAAATGAGCGCTTCCAACTGTAGTTAATGAAGCTTTAATAATTTTCTTGAATGATAATGTGTTAGATATGTTGCATCTAATTATTCATTTATTTATGAAAGTGTGACAGAAGTATTTTTCCAGACACAATATTTGGCACCAAAACATATTTTACAACACAATCCGTAAACACTGAAAGCTTTTAAAATATCGCAGGAAAAGCTATTGATTTTACGGTGTGCCAGTTTTCTGCTTCCTAGATTTCTGCATTAAACCCATTGTGCGCATTTCCTGTGAAATACAGCGGCCGTACCTTTCTCTCTAACAAAGTTACAGTATAAACTTAGTTTTACCTCCTGATTCCTGAACACCAGAACAATGCTACTCCATTATTAGGTCATCTACATAAGCAGGTACCTAAAAAGACAATAATTTTCGTAAATCCTTAAGGTTTGTTGGATGTGTGTTACTCTTTCGCGTAAAACTACTGAACGGATTTTGATGCAACTTTTAAGTAATATAGCTAATACGTCAGAATAACACATATTGTTTTCTTATCCCATGGAAACATTATGCTGGAAAGAAATGTAGCTCATGCGCTATTCCAGACTATAATCTTTATCTTTGCCAAATTTCATCGAGATCCGTTCATCATTTCTGGCATGATTGAGTAACAAACATCCAATGGTACATCCAAATACTCGCAATTATAATATTAGTAGGATAGTAGGATTAAGTACGGTACTAATTCTAGACGGGCAGGACTGCGGGCAGCTAGTCCTTCAACAATTATATTATCCTTCAAGATATTCATACCATTACACTGTAAAGATACCAGACACCAAAAATATCACCAAAACCTCTAGTTAAGGTATTGGAGATCCCTGTTATTTATAAGGCACTTAACCTCTTTGTTTATGACGAAGCTAATTCCGTATTGAGACAAGGCGGCCGGAATTAGGATGTTGAAAATAAACACCACCACAGAAGAGGAAATTTTAATTATCTTAATGTTACTATAACAAACAATGTTACCGGAATCTTTGATACTCCTTGGTTATTAAACTAAGATTAAACTTCGGGATTCTTTGTGATGTGGGTGGTAATATATCTACCATAATAATACGGCCTATACAGTAGAGAGCAGTGCTGGCCCAATGGTATCGGCCGCGACTTGCAAGTTGTAGGTCGTGGGTTCGAACCCAGACAGGCGATTTACTTTGTGTAAATTATTTCAATACCACTGCTCTCTCAAAAACGGTGAAGGAAAACATCGTGAGGAAACCGGCATGTCCTAGAACCAAAAATTCGAAGACATGAGACATCCACCAACCCGCACTGGGCCCGCGTGGTGGATTACGGCCCATTCCTTCTCACAGAGAGGAGGCCTATGTTCCAGCAGTGGGAACATTAATAGGCTGATAATGATGATGATGATGATACAGTAAAAGGTCACAACCATGAAGGGATCCCACTTTATGCTGTCCATGATTAAACATCCAGTCTCTGATCAAACACTTCTATGAACAGTGCAAATGTGTCTGAACAGAATAGTACATAAAATAATTACTATTGAAGAAAATATCATGGACTTTTTTCAACACCAGCCAGTTAAGAAATAGCCAATTCTTTATCAGAAGCCATACATGAAAACTACCACCTATTTGGAACTATATATAGAACAAAAGTCTATTTAGATACTACAAAATGCAGATGTTACTTCAGCTTCAAACTTCTAGTACTTCGTTCTATCCATCAAGAATTTGTTAGAATTATGTCTGTCTTTGTCGAGCTATCGGCTAAACTTTTCCATGGTTTATAGTCGTGGAAAACTTTGTCATGGAAAATAATAAAAGTGATATTCGTCGACGGTGCCTGTCTGTCTTGTTAAGATATTTTTATTTAAACCTGTGCGATAGATCCTGATACATTGAAATATATGAAGAGTTAGACAACTTGATCGTCTTTCAAGTATAACTGTTGCGCCGAAATTCTTTATGACCCAAGAAGTGGCTTTGATTATACTCAGAGTCCTTGGTAGAAAGAAAAGCATCAAAAATATGGATGGCTATAAATGGTTAAAAAGTCCACTTTATTCACAAACATCTGACACGTATTTTTCAACTACACATGTTCTGAAGGGTTAAAATCAATTAGCACACAAACAAGGTACACAAAGAACGACGTATCTAGTGTAATGACGTCATCGGTACCACGCTGCGCTGGCCCGCACCCTCGCGTCATCTCTCTAATCGAAAATACTGTTCAGTAACTATTCTTTATTTATATCTCCGTCAGTGTCTGGAAATGCATGGAGCGGAGCAAATTACCGATTGTCTATCTATAGACCCACTGTTTGGATCATACCATGCTCTTTTAAGAATGGTATGGGAGATTACGAAGATATTTTTTCTTCCAATTCTTGTCATTGTTCAATCTCATCAGCTTTCACACCTTCAGTGGTATCTTGGGCAATAACATATATTTTTTCCAAAACTTCGTGTACTCAATAAAATATCATAACGGAAACAAAGTTTTATTTTTCTTTTACTTGGCGTTATTAAAACTTATTGGTATGGGCCACTGCATCTTTGTTTTCTAAACTTTTGTGGGTTTCGTACGCAGGTGCATCTTGACTGGTTATAACTATAACAAAGACAATTACTTCATAATAATCATCAAATATCAAACTTCACATAAAAATAAACACAGCACTATAATATATTTCAATTACTCGACTTTATTTACAGATATAACAATTTGTTGCCGGCGCTGCGTCTATGTATGCAAATCGGTTGCTTATGCCACATTCACACTGCAGGGGCGTCTGCTCTTTTAACAATTAAAATATGCAAATGGAAGATATTACCCACTACTTTTCATTCCGGCTCGATGGAGTAGGTATCAATAGGGTTGAGCTTCAAGCCACCCCTAGCTGTGATGACGATGTCAAAAAATATGGATTGAACAACACTCCCATAGGGCGAGCGGCGAGATTGTTTGTTTATATTATCACTTACATAGACACCTGTAGTTAATGAGGGAACAGGGAATATAAATTGTTATACTATTTGTTTGGTGAGGTGTCTGATTTTGTTTTTATATGTAAGCTGAGATAAGAAAAATTATGTTTTCGGGTTTATATTGATCATGTCGCCTTTGAATTTTGTTTGGATTGGTCAATGAGTTTAAAAATGTTTATGTAATTCAAATCAAATCAAAAAGTTTGTATCATATCAATTACAATCGGGTGGGTGAAGTTCTGCTTTCAGAATAACCTATATTAAGGAATAACAGTCTCTGTTCCTTACAAAATTTTAAAATGAAACTAGTACAAGAAAATCTAATACTACAATAATTTAGTAGTAATTTAATGCTTCAACAATGTTTATTTTTGAGAGAATTTGTGTGTGTGTGTTTATAAACGTGTGTGTGTGTGTTTATTCATTAGTGTGTGTGTTATTTGTTAGTTTTTGTAAATGTGTATGGATGTGTGGAAGTGTCTGTAAATGTGTGTATTTTCGTTAATTAAAAGTTAACTACCCTTTAGTTAAATTTTAATTACATAAAGAAAGCAAGCTGTACAATTACAAAAAAAATTGAAACTTTAGGCATCCAATGACTAGACCTTCTAGTTTCAATATTATTCTTATACCACAATGTTTCGTCCTCTTTCTGCTTTAGTCCAATGATATGTTAAAGGTTAACAGCCACAGCCTTAACCAGTTCCTATCCCTAACAATAACAAAATCAAATTAAGGCCTAACTCTACTTTTTACACTATTACTCATAATGCGTCACATTACTATTGATTCCAATGTCGTTGACCGTCCGTTAACCGTGTTACCAAATAAAGTGATAACGCTGTAGGTCGCCTACCTAGAAGACAGTGGCTAAACAGCCAAACAGCCAAATTACACATATTGTGCACCGTAGGGGTAACGTGGCCATGTAAATTAATAATATGTAAATTTCCACGCCCGCCGAACAGTTAGGGCTAAGCTGGCGTTTACACAGCACTCCTAAGCGATACATACAGCCTATAGATTAATTTTAGCGACGACTTTTTAATTGAGTTCTTTGGTAGACAGTTTTGAAGGACCCTCTTGTCTGACAAAGGGATTGGGTTTTACGCAAAACCGGCAAATAATCGTGCTCTTAGTTGGGATACAAAATAATAAAGATAACTTTCGACCCTTTTTTTACAAATGCTTTCTTGCTTTCCGCGGAAAGCAAGAAAGCTATTTTCATCAAATCCCAGAATTTTCCGCTGACCAGTAAAAATCTTAGTAATCCTTTAGCTAAACATTGATTAATATTTAACTAAAAGTCTCTTGATGGAATCAATACATAAACGCGCTGAAACCGCGCGAGCTTAGCATTAATAGTTTATACGATACATAACAGATGGCGCTACGTATATTTAAAACACGTAAACGTAGTTTGGGACATATTCATCATATTATCGTTAAAAAAATCGTAAAATGCTTTATTACATAAATACTAGGAAAAATCATGATTTTTCATATTTCTGTACTATGTATACCAAAGTATCTAAAATACAATAAAACATTTATAAAAAAAACATCATACGTGATTAAAACACTAATAAAAGTCAATTCAAAACTGCCATACATTTTTTATTAAAATAATCGTTTAATCCAAACTCCGTACTGACGTCGACGTTTCCCGAGGCGATCAATTACTGCAAATCAACTGCGAATCAACTTTCATGCGCCTCCCCTAGCAGTGACATTGCGCACTTGAATGCGAATCGGTACTCCCTATTCGCAACGTGCATGTAAATCTAGTGTAAATTATTCCGAATCATATTGTGAAAACTTTAATGTAATGAAACGGGAGCTTTACGATTAGGTAGATTAGTTTAAGAGCAGTTTAGGAAGGTTTATTTTTATATGAGCATTCGAATAATAAAATAAGTATTAAGTTTTTGTTAATGCTTTTTGAACTGAAACATACTAAATGTAATATAACCTTATAATGAACTCAAACATGATAGTGCTATCTTGTCTGGCTTCCGGCACCATCATGAGACAAGCTCCAGAGTACTATATTATTTCAATGTTTTCAAAGTTACAATAGTACGCCAAGTTTCAAATTAATCGGATTCCAGGAAGTGTTTGAAAAATGGATTAAGTACTAGTTGCCGGACACACATACAAAAGCAAGATAATACAAAATAAAAAAAATAAAAAAAAGTAATAATAATTGATTCTACTAAATCTTACTAATATTATAAATGTGAAAGATTGGATGTGTGCAAGTTTGTTACACATTCACGCCAGAACTGCTGAGCAGGTCTGGATAAAATTTGGCACAGAGATAGATTATAGTCAGAAATAGCACAACATACGATACTTTTTATCCCAGGAATATGTACCCTCAGGATAATTTTCGACTTTCACGCGGGTGAAACCGCTGGCAGAAGCTAGTTTATTTATTAAAATATTACCTCATTATAATATCAGTGTAGATTTGTCGATAAAATGTATAGATACTTAGGTTTTACAGTAGGTTTAACAGGGATGTGACACTAAATTAGGTATGCTAGCTAGCTAAATCCTTCATTAATCCATTAAAATATTCCAAAGCACACTTCAAGTAAAAACTGCTACAAATTATTATAGTTAATTGAGTTTTATTGTTGACCTCCACAAGTATCGAATCCCCGCTCCTCAATACAGGAAGCAAGCCAGCCACCCTTAAGCCATTGGGGTTGATTTGGCGTCCCGACGCCGACCGCTTCTTTGTTCAGGGTTGCGCTTTCAGTTCTCGCACCCAAACAAATATTTGTGCAACAGATTACAAGTATAAAAGATTTTGTATATTAATTTTGACACACTGTAGAATCAAGTCAAATACTTACATCTCTAATTAAATTAATGTTATTTTTTATATAGATCGCAGAAATACTCACGGCAAAAGAAATTACTCTACAACGAACATGAAAGGAACTGAATAAGTGTTAAAAGGAACAATTAATCCCATTCACTTTATCAAAGACAGTGAATAAAGTGACAAGACAAAAGAGAAATCAATAGAATACGCGAAACCAAATCAACAAGAGACAACATGTAACAGAAGAAAGGCATAACCTAACAAACATAAACAAATGAGCGTGTTCCCAATTTCGGCAGGAGACAACGCTTAATTACGTTTGCCTGCTTCAGACAGGAAAGGGTAAGCAGTTATTATAAATAATTTAGCAAATAGGCCACCCGGGCCGCACGGCCATGATTACACGAACAATCTATGTATTATAGCACTCAATTTTTGGCTGTGGTAACGAAAATTGCTTGTACTAAGTCTGACCTTTTTCTGACGCAGACCTGTTGCCATGCCAGAATTTTCTTTCGATACTCGTCTTATTTTGGATGACTTTGTTTAATATATTTTGTAAGATATATGAATTAATAAATTAATACTTTATTCCATGCCTTTCGTATCCATTGACAAAAGTTTACCTTATACCTTTACTGGTATGGCCTCCAGTCTACTACTCCCTTTATTTGTCTTTGCTTGCTCCACAAGATCAAAAGACTAAACAGACATTACTTCTCTGCCACCTTCGGCATCATCAGTGGCGTGCAACTAACTTTAAGGTTATGTATTGTTTCACTGAAAACGTTTCATATCGCCATTGCATGTGGTTGCCGAACAATTATTGTCTTTAAATAGAATTTACTGAGAAATGTGACATTATGATTTTGTGCCGAAATATTATCAAATTTATCTATGTAATTGAGAGAGTTCGGTCCTAAACGCATTAGAAAGATCTAAAAGCCCATTTGGTCCTTTAATACTTTTTCATAAAAATACTGCTCACAATGCAAGGCTTTTGAAGATGTGTCGGGAGTATTCATAAATTGATCCGCTGCGAGGTCAGTACTCGGAGGGTTGGATGCAATACGTCTGGGGACGCTCACGTGTCGAAGGGTCATAATCCGACGGAAAATATAGTGTGTCGTGTGTCCGTTTTAATTGAAAAAGTTAAATACATTGGTATTATACGCTGTGAGTGTATTGTTAAGATTAATTGTGTTGCAACGCTTTGTTTGATTAAAGAACTAATTTAGGTCCATCTGTCTATTTGGTATCCACGGTAAAGGCACTTAGAAATATATTTTTGTTCGACAGGCACCTGCAACCATAGCACGACTTGTTAATCTGTGTCTGCCACAACCATATCATTAATAATGTCAACTCCAAGCAAGAGACGAGTAACAAAATTAAAAAAATGTTTTACGTTTCATAAAATTTATTTAAATTAACTCTATTTCCGTTTCACATGTCTGCAACCCTCTTTAAGGGCTGACTGGACCCCTATAGGGCTCAAGCGTCTAGACGCAGATTGCACGACGCACTTAGTGTATTACCATACTAATTACATTTATCCTATCCGCATGTTATTCTAACTCTCACAGCAAGTGGAACCCTTACGGAGTAAATCTTGCAACCAAAGACTGGCTATTTTTGCTGTAAACAGATATGGAACTATAGGGCCAACTTGATTCTGCACTCAATTGAAATTCCATTTGCATTTGGTCAATCGCACTAACAGACGGCGGTTGGAAATGGCAGTTCTAAAGAACACATAAAAAAGATTCAGGAGATAGAATTTGTGGAGTTCCAAAATGGATAAGACAAGTTGACTTGACCAGTCATGAATATTTTAGAAACAATGAAGAACAATGTGATGGTGATGACTCAAGTTTGGTAGTGAAAGAAACTGCAAGAAAAAAAGAAGACAAGTTAATCAACACAAACGAAAATGACACTCAAAATAACACCAATAATGAAACATTCAACAAAATCAATCCACCATATTTTTACACCGATCCACCACATAACTTCACTATCCACACATAATCCATTTACGTACACACGCACGTGTAAATCGACTGCATTAACCCGATGAGGTTCGATTGCAGACATTAATTACCATTATTAATATCTGTAATTCACATTCGATGCGTACGTGCAATTAAGTGGAACTATGTACAGCCTACAGGCTTGTAGGTAATCCGCAAACAATATTAGGGAAATCTGCAGAGACCTGTGACGTATATATGGTAATGGTCGCATGCTATTGGATGGACGCTTTCGGTATGCCGGTTACGTAATCAAGCTTGTGATGTATGTGTTTAGCGAGCTAGTTAGAGTTAAAGGGGTAGTTATAAATATGATTAGTTTAAGTGCTATGTGATGAATTGGTTATCATTATATATGTCGAGATTGCAACAGTAGTTGAAACCTCTTCATCCTCCTAGCCTTTTTGAACTATGCTGAAACCGGCTTCCAGCCTAACCAAATGCATCTTTTCATGATGCGTCTGCCTATTTGTCATCCAAAATCCAGTACTTGGTTACACGGGGAATCATGGTCACTCTTACCGGGAACGGTAATAATTACTGTCAAACCTTTGAACTTCTCCTTCTGTATTTCAAAGATCTACAAATTGAGCAGAGTCTAGTAAATTTCTCTCACTTATCTTAATTTTGTCTTTTACTCGATTAAAATTTCATTGTCTATAAAAAACAAATCAAATCAAATAATTCAGCCCGTTCAACGTTAGGAAAGATAAACTGCATCTTGCGATACATGTAGATAGAGTCTGGAAAACGAAAGAAGAGACTGAAAATGCGCGGCAAATTTAAAAACATCAGCATAACAACCCCAAAACTAGTATTCCTGTACCTGGAATAATCTAATTTGATACTTAAGTATTATTTATTTTATGTCATCTGAATAAAAATAGTATCGCTTATTGAGGTAGGTAATATTTTTGACATTATTTATCAATCTCAATAAAAAAACAACAATATTCTACAATAATTTTGGTTTATTCAACTTATTAGCGTCATACTTATGAAATCCAACACCACACGTAAACAATCTTGTTTTTTTTTAAATTCGACGACTTTCTCCTGATGTTTTTCTTGATATTTAGACATCATGCGAAACAGCATCTCCCGCAATCCACTTTTAATTGTTTTATTTATTTTTCACTTAATAAATACTATTATCAAGACCACAACAAATCACCAAAAATGGATGTTGACATTTAGTTTAGCATTGCCATATAAAAAGTTTGCAAATAATTCGTGTGTCTACTTTCGTTTGCCAGATACATGGATATGATTCAGTCCTACCCAAGACTAAAGCAGATGTTAGAATTTGAAGTAGTGTGACGTCATTAAATCATGAATTTGCATTATTAAGCACCTACCGACAAATGTCTAAGTACCTACCTAAATTATTATTGTGTTGTCAACTACCTACAATGTAAAAGAGTACCCACCTAAGTAAATATTGTTGTATGTACAGGAAATAACTCTAAACTTACATTTAAGCCTCATTGATGATATTCCTATAAATTATTACGTAATTTGTAATTATCATTGTGATGTATCTTGGATTTTATATTGCTATATTTGTATTATAAGTCCTTTGAAACAATTTGTACAATACTGTCTGTTAGTATCAATATTCTTTCGAATATTGATTAAGAATGACTAAATAGGCGATATTAAATTCCTTAATTGTCTTGATACGTTTAAAAACTATTTCATTACAAGAGAATTGATTATTGTTCACTTAAAGGCGTGGTGTCCCACCATTTTCTCATATTGGACGTATTGAGACACATATAGACCCGATATTATAAAATATTGTGTAATTGATAAGCTGACTTACTTTTTTGTGAACTAGAAGCCAGTACAGGCCAGATATATTGTTATTATCAATACTTGGTGTAAGGTCGACTATACAAGGCTAACGTAAGTTAATTGATATTATAACTTTATTATTGCTAATGGTTGTGTTGAAACTGTATCTATATCATATTATGGCCTTTATTCCTAATATGTTATATTGATTTAAGGGCTAGTCTATGTTCTTTGCCTTATCCTTGTTATTTCGATTCTATATTATTGTATATACTTTGTGGTTGTAAAAGATATCGATAAATACTATAAAAGAGCTTCCGTAGAGTTTGTTGCCCTTCTTCTCCACGAGAACTAGTCTAGCGAACGGGCGGTAAGCTCAATGAGCCTTCTAAATATGAATTAATTGACAAGCCTTATTTATATAAATACCTTGTACTGTCTTTCTGTGTTCTTATTCATAAAACCCTTCCCTTACACACCACGTACATTGGAACTCTGATACACAGTAAATAACCAACAACCACCTTGACATTCAAAGCTTGCTATCTTGGTAGATATCTATGCTTTTATATAGAGTTCCATTCATGATTCTATGATTCTAACACAGACATATTGGTTTTAGTGACTTATAATTTACCAAACACTACCAATAAATCCCTATCGTAGATAACGCGTGTACCTGGAAAACAACTTTTAATGAATTAATACCGAAACGGCGTTGATCAGTGTTTCGTTTAACTATTTATCGAACTTCCGTACTTCCAAATGGATATTGCTATCAATTTATCTGTGCATAGGTAGTATCTAATCTGCTTGAATTGAAATATGTCGAGTCATAGATACAAAGCTACTGGAAGTTTCTGTTAATCTTTTAAAAATTGTATGTTTACATCGTTGATTATTACTGATTCTGTTACCTACGTTATTTTTTGTTTTAGTTGTTAGAAGCCACTTTAACAGACTTAAAAAAAAATAGGAGTTTCTCAATTCGTCTGAATGTATTTTTTCAGCACAGTTTAAGACCAGGCACATTGGAGAAGAAGGATAAGTAGAGCCTCAAGTAAATGGGATGAGGTCGCGATAGAAAAATAAGTTAAAATTCATGTTTGCCAAGGCCCTAGCTTTATTAGTCCAGCCAGTGAACGGAAATAAACATGGAAGCATTCCTAGGTTTAAAAAATGACCCAACGCAAATTGTGCCCCGGTGGGCGGGGCTTACCGATCGTGCCGCTCACGCTTTTAGTTCGTCCGCAGTAGGCAACAGCGGCGGTCGACTAATATTTACTGTTTTTCGCGTGTTAATTATTTAAAAATGCCTTCTTGTGCAGTGAAGCGGTGCATGAATAAATCACATTTGCATAACAAGAATGTTGGAATTATATTTCACGTGTAAATACATCGCTATTCATATTTCTATAAAAAATGAAGTATGCCACGAAATCTATAGGGATGATGTTATGCCAACCAAACAATTAACTTTTTTACCTGACAATAATGGCAAATATAATTTGATTACAACCTAAGGAACAATACACGCCATTTTTTTTTTCTATGGGGACGGCACTATGCAAAATATACCAAGTTATTGTAGGTACATAAAAGTTCCTTTAACAGCATGGAGAAAATAGATATCGTTGCTGTATCTTTATCTTTTCTAATATATTTTTGACCGTTCCAAAAAGATATATTTTTAATACAATAAAATATGGTTCTTTAACACGAATTGCCGTAGGATTTGACTGGTAGAAATCATCACGCGAAAAAGCGTTCATACTTCTATGCGATATCCTTCTTTCGAATTTGGTCAAAATATAAATCCAAAATGGCAGCTGCGAAATCTTTCATATTTTTCATCATGGGTTTAGTTTTCGAGGATGCTAAAGTCGATTGTGAGGCTAAAATAATCCAAGATCGCAAAAATAAAAAAAAATGTTTTTGTTTAAATCATACGTGAGAAGGAACTTTGTTCCTGACGGTGGTAACCTGATCACACACGTTTATTTATGCTTCTATATTTTCTTTCATATTACTTTAATACCATCACTATCATAATTAATAATTGCGTTGCACCATATTGCATAAAGAATCCCGGGCGACGCGATTGGTGGACGCAGTGGCGTCGTAGAAATGTCGTTAGCGGCCTATACGTTAGATGGTAATTTAAACCCAAAACTTAAGTAAATAAGGTCTATTTTTTACTGTGCATCATGAGTTGTAATAATATTGTTTGTGTACTTTGGCTAGTTTGGCGAATCAGTTGCGGGGTTTCGATGTGTGAGTTTGTTTGGGATTTTGTGTCAGGATGCGCGTTAAGTTCCTTCGAAGTAATGCTTCCATGTTTATTTCCGTTCACTGAGTCCAGCAAAGTACGCCTTATTCCAAAATAAAACCTCAAAGTCTAGTACCTGTTTAGGGAACCAATGATCTTCTTAGCTCGATGGCTTGGAAGCGACTCTATTGTAAAGAAAAAACTGACTCTACGTGATTACCAGTTGGATGGAAACGCGAGGTGACTGCCTGAAATGGAGCTGTGATTAAGTAGCATTTTTCGCGGCTTCGCTAACGTGGCCCGTCCCACAGGAACCGAGTATTATGCCTAGTTTAAAAAGTAGCTACGCTATCGCGCTCAACTATAGTGTAGATATAAATAAGCAAAGGGACCAGCACTTCCAGAGATTACCCAGGAGTTCAACTCAGACAAACAAACGTAAAATTTTAACCACTTTATAAAATTATTTCAGATCACGCACCTCAAATAATGTTAGTATCGCGATGAAAAAGTAATTTAAACACAGTATATAAAATAAAAAATTAAACGTATTCCTGTCGGCTAGTCTTTGATATCATGAAGTGCATAAAAATATTGGCCCGCCACCCGCCATCTTTTGTAATCAGCCATATTGGATTTAGAATGATGTCACTTAGCAAACCGTGCATTGTCATATCACTGAAGGTTTTTAGTAAGAAGTCGTAATAAATAAGAATATTAGACATCTACCATAATTTATCTCCGTATTAATCCCTGGAAAGTCAGTTCCCTGCGACATATACAAACACATAGTTGCAGGATTTAACCCACACATAGTAACTAACGAGGCAAGTTAATAGAAGCTTGTAAAAAAGCATCTTAGTGCGTCCAAAAACAACGTACCGCATCTAGTAGCCACACATCAACGTATCATCCGATTCGTCGACAGACGGGGGCCAAGCCAATCGAATTATGTTCCCATTATTATTTGGGGACGCTTTGCACCGTCATAACTGGGGTGACATGTGTAGTCAAATCTGCGAACGGTTTGTGTATTAATTAGGAAACCAATTTATACACTGCCTATGTTTAGCTACCTGTGATTGAAGTTCATGGGATTTTGATAGGGTTGGACTTGTGTTTCTATCTTTTGATTGGTTAGTAAATGAATTTTGTCACAGCCATGGGTTCGATTCCCGAATCGGTTAACTAACTGTAATTGGGGTTAACCATCTATAGTTTCTGAGTAGCACCCCGGGGTCTGGATTAGTACCCCGTTTTTGGTAACGTGACTTGAACACAACTGGCAAAATGTGGGGATACACCACTGCATGTCTAACTTCGGTGAATACAGGCGTGATCTAATGTGAGTATCTACCTATATAATTGACTTTTTTATCACAGAGTAGATGAGAGTCCTTGGTTGGGAGACAGTGAGGTGGCAGACGCAGCGTGGGACGCCCGACCAACGAACTGAAGAGGCGGTGGGACTAGACTGAATGCGGAAAGTGGGAAGATACTCTTCACTGTTTAAGTTTTCTGTGCTTTTTGAGTTATTCCAATTAATATTTATTTATTACCGGTTAGACCTTACGACAGATTTTATTAACACCAAAAAGCAATCATCCTCACCGTGTTGAGCTTATCCCATTTATTAGGCGTCAGCGCAGCATCTTTTCTTCTTCCATTCATATCATCAAAATGTGTGTAATTAATTTCATTTTTCATAATTTTTAACTTTAACGGTTTCTAAATTACCTACAACCAATGGAAAAAAATAAATCATAGTTTTGAAAATTCTGGCCAGCAACCAACTAGTCATTCTCGCATGACCCTTTTTAGTTCTATAACTTAGAGCCCAATTTTTTTTTTTTTTTACAAAAGATTACACCTCAATCACCGCGCAATAGACACGCTGGTCACCACAGAGCAAAAACGTTGTCAGAAAACAAAGTGGATCTGCGAATGCCGCTACGCAATGTTTCTGCCGCCACCCAAGTGCCCCACCGAAGATGGGCCACCCCCTTCTTACCCTGAACCGAGAACCATACGCCTCGGTAACACAGGGACACTCCAGATAGGACCATGGGGCGGAAAATGCGTCATGCTCTGTAGGTAAGTTTGGTTTATTTTCCTTTGTCTAGTTTAACCTTCATGGAATTTTATGGTGTAAATTTGATATTGGCGGCAAAAAAATTAAGGCACTGCATTATTTTTCCATATATTATTTAGATTTTTGCTAATTATGTAGTTTTTATTATCTCGCAGAAGCAACCGCGAGCCAAACTAAATAGAATAGCGTTAGGATACGCAATATTATAAAAAAAAAGTTCTCAGTCACAACGAGTACGCAAGCAACATAAATCCCCGTTCTACATAACTAAAACTCGCCCAAAGCGCCCTCAATTAGATTAGTCAATCGAGTAACGCGTAGTTGAGCGACTCTCGCCGAAGTAATGAAGAAGTGAACCCCGCATCGCGTGCCTCCAACACCACTGGTACCGACGTCAATAAAAACAAATATATCACTAAACACCAACAACCCCCACTACCCCCCACATATCGCCACTACGCCCTAAATACCTTATATAATTACATATCACGCTTCATTGTCGTGATAAATACTTTCTCACAGTTATCATTTACCAAATCTACGCCACTGTCCATTTTAGATAATGGTGCGAGAAGGACGCAGCATACGCAGCCGCTGGGAGTAAGAATGGAATGGATATAAAATAACATATATTATTATAGTGTCCACAAGCCAAGCGGATATTGATTATCTGCCACAGCTGAGAGCCACGGAGCCCCCCGCTTGCTCCGACCGGCTTGAGCGCCCACAAAACTTATGTTGCCGCCACCTAGACTAAATTTTCCACCCTAAATCGGTTTACAGATGGTGCAATTTCCTTCTGCTTCGCCCGCGAACATAACCCGTTTTCGCAATCTGCGCGATATTCAATATTTGATCTCTGTCTAACCGACTGAACTGCGTGTGACTGCAATATCCCCGTCTCGTTCAAGCACATTCCATAATAATTTTCGATGCATTCCCTTGCCATGATTTTCCAGCGCAACTCGGAGTGCGATTTTACTTGTAAGCGCGGTAAAATTCGTAAGAAATTGGTTAATATAAATCACTTCACATGAAATATAAATTCAGCCGTAAATAATAGCTGAGCTGGTATTTGCGGATAGTTATGACGGTAGATAACTACCTATTTAAAACATTAATCTATAAAATATTTTCACAGTGTTTACAAACTTATACCACAACAAAATACAACAACAACAAGCGATAAAAAAAGCTCCCAGCGACACGAAAATGCTATTTTGCTAATTGCAGTTTTTGTAAAAATAATTTAATTTACTGTGTTCTAAGTTGTTTTGTTAATCAAATATAAACAAAATATTATCAGTCGAAAAATCCGTAATAACTATTCGAAAAAAACATAAATAATCAACAAATGAAAAATTCGATATTTATTTGAATTAAGTTCATGAAAGTCTGGAAGGATTCACCTTTAACTTAAAAGCATGGCATGTCTAGATACTACTAGTGAACAAATTCTGTACTACAAAACTTTTCGTGGGGTAAAGGACTCACTACATTCGTCTTCGTACGCCTGTGTGCGTCGCTGTAACCTGTGAAAAATTGCTTTTATCTATGTGTGCGGTACACACAGACACAAAAGTGGGTGAAAGGGGAGAGAGTTGTCTATGTGTGCTGGGGGAGACCGGGCGGGAAAGCGGCCCGACTCGTGAACTAAATAGCTTAGTGTTAACACATATTGACATCAAATTTACCGCGATGTTATCATTTATTCAGGTAGCAAAAGCAATACACTCATTGTTCTTTAAGTTTTGAATACTTTTTCGTCACTAACTTTTTGGTGCGTTGTAATTTATAACGCCGAGCATGTCAACGATTAATTATTTTTGCCGCTTTGTTTAACTTTCGTTGACTTTGGAGTTATTATGAATTTAAATTGCTCGTTGGGGCTTCCAATTTTTGGGCTGCCATTTTTATGACCCAAAATGGGGTAGGCTGTTTTTACGGGTTAAGCATTTTATAAAATCTAAATCAAATAATGCTGACATTTTCTTTCTTATTTTAAGCATTACGGACGGATGTAGAATAAACAATTACAAATTTAAAAACCCTGGTGATCACCTAATTTACCGTCCCTACATGAAGTTCTTATTCGTTAATAAAATAGTCATAAGAAAAGCTGCAGTTACGTGCGCATAACTCAAAGTTACTGCAGCAACTGTAGCGAAAAGTATAAAACATGCAGACTGCGCACTTGATGGCAACTCTCGTCGCGGATACAATGTTAGCAACTATGGGGTAGGTACCTATATCTTTATGGATACCAAAATGTAGTAACGATGGTATTACACCGCACTTTTCCCTATTCAATAATATTTTGAAATTAGTAGGTTTGGTAATAGCGAAAATTACTATTGTTCTACCTCCATGACTATGAGTATGTGCGAATAGGTACTAGTGAGTGTGTGTACATGAAATTACGATGGTATTAGACCATATTTTCACTTAGAATGCATTGAAATTATTGACGTAGAGAAAAGTACTCATATTCTGCCTCCAAGACTGTATGTCCCATTTACTTGGGCACTTGGGGTCCTAGTAGTTCTTGATAATCGAGAAAACAAAATTTTTATCTATCAGTATAATATACAATTTTATAACCTTGGTGCATTCAGTAGAGCGATTATTTGCAGGCAACTCCTTGACTTTGTCGCTAAAGCTGATAAAATCGCCGCGAAATGGACAGTATCCAATCAAAACGACAGCTTATGACGCGACACAAGCTTCCCTCCAACCACAAAAGCTCTTCATCTCCCTCTCCCCGCAACATGAGTGATTTGAACTTAATAGAGCCATACGCTAGTTAGCACTCTGTTCGTTTACTACTCTGTGGCATAATGGCTCATTTACATGAGTCGATAACTCTGTTTCAGCAAGCTGCTAGTCCATACATTTAGGAAATTTAGGCCGTTTTATGTCCCTAAATGCGAGTGTTGCGTTTAGTCCATTGGTGACTATTTAAGCTTACCTGTCTACATAATATAAACTTATTAGGCCTGCAAAAAAGGTCAGTTTTCAGAAGCACTCACAGGCCACAGGTGCTTTAGAAATAAATCTCAAAGCATTTACCTTCAAAATCAACCAACATGTTCTTTACCTTCTGAATCAACCACCATGTCACTATCACTAAATATAATAAAACAAAGTCCCCCGCCGCATCTTTCTCTCTGTCTGTCTGTTCGCCATAAACTCAAAACTACTGAACGAATTTTCATACGGTTTTCACCAATAGACAGAGTGATTTATGAGGAGGGTGAAGGTTTATAATTTAAATGAATATCTTAGGATTTACCGTAAAACTAAAGCGCGCGAAAATTAAATCAAGCGCGGGAATCACAGTGATGACGGGACTCGCTTGATGCGTTTACCACCCTCGCGCCGCGCCCACGCAAAGTCACATTTTTGTTCTGTGTATGTTAGATAAATATTTTAAGAAAAAACAGGTAGTCATAATATGTTCTATTACCCAAGCGATGCCGGGGCGGGTCGTTATCAATCAATCAATCAATCAATCAATCAATACATATAATAAATCTGTAGAAAAATATTTTTTGTACATCGAAAAAAATTCCAAAAAATCAATCAATACATATAATAAATCTGTAGAAAAATATTTTTTGTACATCGAAAAAAATTCCAAAAAATCAATCATCAATACATAATTATAATAAATCTGTAGAAAAATATTTTTTGTACATCGAAAAAAATTCCAAAAAAAATAGCCAGGGTGTTAAAGGATAACCAACAGAACCCATTTCTAGCATTTTTGGAATTTTTGTCTGTTTGTCTGTTTATTTGTGCACGCATGACGTGAAATGTACGAAACCAATGAAGATAACTTTTATACATAAAAATTGTGCGTACCTTGAAGAATTACTTAGTTTTTGTTTCATCGCAATCGGTTCACTCTATCAAAAGTTAGATGAATTTAAAGTGTTCAAGAAGTAAAATTATCACAGCTCACGCAATTCAGTTACTCGGACAGTTGAACTCGCTATTCGATAGATGGCGTTGTGCATTTAAAGTCATTTGCTGAATCGCGGTGTTAAGATTTTACGCGAAAGAATGACCCTAGAAAAAAAAATTGGTATGTAGTATGTACATATTTTAACCGACTTCCCTAAAAGGAGGAGGTTCTATGTTCGACATTATGTAAGTGGTTTTTGTTTTTTTTTGTTTGTGTGTATGTTCACCGATATCTCCGTCAATTGTGGACCGAGTTTAATAAATCTTTTTTTGTTTGAAAGAGTATGTGCCGAAATTGGTCCCATTTTAATTTGGTGTAGGACTGACGAAGCAATTCGAAGATATACAACAGAACTCTTCAATAAATAACGGCAAATCTCTCGGGATTGCTGCAATCGCATGTCTGTTTGTTGTTTATACCATTTCATAACATAACATCACGCCAGTACGCTCTTAAGGGGTACGCAGATCTCTCATTTCACCGGTTATGTTCAAGTTTCATGATATTTGGGTAATATATTCTGGCGTTATACGAGTAGGTAACTTACTAAACAACTTGCCTATTAGGTAGGTACAACTAAAAAGTGAAAAATAAAAAACTTTTTACAAAAAAATACTACCGACTTCCAAATAAAACTACAAAGTGAAAAATAACTTTATTTTTGGAAGTCGGTGTCCATAACGCAATAAATTGGTACCTACGAAAGACACCGACTTCCAAAAATAAAGTTATTTTTCACTTTGTAGTTTTATTTGGAAGTCGGTAGTATTTTTTTAGTATGTGGAGTAGGCAGGCAGGCTGGTAAGTATGGTAGGGTTGGCAGGCAGATGACGGGAGCGAAGCCACGGGCACAGCTAGTCTTTAATAAATTAATACACCTTAAAATTAGAACGCCCAAGGACAAAAATTTGCAAATGCTCACTCATTAGAAACTTCGCAGTCTGTGGCTTCAAACTTGCTGTCATAATCTGCCCTAAAATGCCATCGAGTAACACGGTTGACACTACAACTCCATTCAAATATCCACCTTCTGCTATTAAGATAGAGTTGGATTTCCCTCCGAAATTATACACACGGAAGTGTATTAGCTTGTCGGACATAAATATGAGCAAAGTAGTGACAACAAGAAAAAGTTTTGATATGAAAGATTACTTTAAAGTTGGAAATTCTCTAGTAACATTTTAACTGGATACGGGAAAATATTTCACCCTTTTTCCTTAAATAAATAGAATGGGTAATGGACAAGCGGCGAAGCAGACAAAGTGGGGAGGCAAGTTAGTGCATCTGCATTATAAAAAAGTTGAGTGTGTGTTGTACAATGATAGCAGTGTTGGTGAGACGTTTGTTGCACTGCTAACGCTTCTTGTTCCAAGCTGAAATGTATGAAAGAGGTAACGTGGACATTTTTATTCTTTTTTTTCACACACAAAAATGGCTAATTTAAGTCATTACTCAATGATTTCGCTGGTTGAGATATTATATTTAAAAACATTTATTTATTGCAGGCCATAGCTATATTCCTGAACAACTAATATAGTAAGTATATTGATTTAATTATATCTATATTGATGCCTTGTCTGTAATTTACTGCACTAGATCATTTACAGCTTAACGCGGCCTGAACACTTAAATGTTTTGCCCTTTGTACATTTCTTTAAAACAAACTTATCTACTATAATTCGAGTTATAATGTAAATTTTGGTAATCAAACGCCTTCAGCCAGTATGAAGCTTCTTAAAACTGAGGGTAGATGGCGCTACAATCACTTTTCGCTGTTACATAACATAAAAAAAACCGTAAAAAAATGATTTTTTCTACCAGCTATCGTGATACTATAGGGCTATGCCATAAAAAAGTCAGTACGTAAATTCGGTAAAAACTTCTAATTTTCAGATTTTTCATGCGCCAAACCCATGATGCCTACGTTTCTTTGTTTACACATTGACCCAAATAGGCCGAGAGCAGTCTGGGCGCCTGACTAAATTGTTTTGATGTATCAATGACGCAACCGCCCTTTCAGGTAGAATAGTAATTCTGTGGAATTGACCAAAAAGTCATCAAAAAGTCTATAAGTTTAATAATTACAAAAAAAGCAATTAACATTTTTTTTTTAATGGAAACGCATGTGACTAAACGAGCTATGAATACAAATGTCGATGGATGGAATTATGGCAGAGGCAGAAAAAATAATTAGATTAATTCAGGAAGTAATGAATATTAATTATGAAATATAAAGAAAATAGAGTCAGCGATAGCGTTACAGTTAAGGAATGGAAGATGAAAACAACTTGCAGTGACCCCAAGTAACATGGAAGATGATTACAATGAACTATCATAGAATTTATTCGACTTATTTATTGATACTTAGATTTTATCGAATAAATATCGATGGAGCGTTCAGAAAGTATATTACTGTATCGGAAACCTTGCAATTACAACCAGAAACATATCGCAAGGAATCTTTAATCAATGTTTTACAGCTAATAGATAAACAGCAATAGCTTTCATAAAACTTTACTGGCGAACGTTAAAACCTAAGAAGTTGCTTTTACGACGCTTCAGTAATTCTAGCAAACAGTCTAACATTTTTATTTAATAAATAAACGGCTTGCATTTGACCACTGATGCAGTACGCTTGCCTAGGATTCATCTATTGTCTCGAGATTTGGAGACAGGTTTCAGCAGTCGGGTAACAGAGGCCGGTATCTAGAACGAGAGTTATCGCAAAATTAATGTGACACATATCAAACGCGTGTTAGTTGTTATGATTGGTTGAATAAATTTTTAACAGCCAATCGCAAAACAAGACTTGTTTTAAATTTGTGACACGGCAACCGGCGTACAGTCTGCCAAGGAATTGCCGCTCACTAGAGGTATGTACGCGCAATGACCATAGTTATATTGTGAAAATATGCGTAAGGGTGGAAATATCTACCATTTAATATTCAAGCATATTTTCTGATTGCAGATTTACATCGACAAAAATAAATAAATACAGAAGAAATAGCACGTTGACGGCCGCAACGGGGTCTTAATGAACTTGTAATAAAATTATTGGCCACACACAGGGCAGCTCAGGCAACGCCCCAGGACGAGTTAACCTGCTTAGTGATGCGACATGTGAGTATCGATAGAGGGTGGAGATATCGATAGATTTAAACATTTTTATTTATTTAAATTATACTATTAATATTAGTCTATATTTATCCTCAGGCTTAGTCTAATATGTGTAGTTCGATACCAGTAAAACCAAAAGATAGGAAGCAGAAACACATACAGCTTGACCGTAAAATTTATGGTACGTAAAACTCAAAATTATTATAGAACAGTGATAAAATAGCATTATCTAAAGAAAGTTTAACCCCATTCCGTTCAACGATGTTATACAACAATTTATACGACGCTTTAAAATCCGTATTTACATTAAAAGTGTTCAATTTCAAAGCTTTATTTAAACCCAAACTTGAACTGTAAACATTTGCTATTAAACAGACCATCCAATCCGGGCGCTGTACCTACCTACCGATACAACAGGAAAAATAACTGCGTCATTTACTGCGTTTATATCGACATCGATAAACCGACTCCACTCACAGTCAGTAGTATCTAGAGAGGCAAGCTACAATAAAATGTACCGAAGCTAGCTACAAGCCTGAGCAGTTACTCGGGTATACCCCACCCGCCCCCCAACCCCTTCTCCCACACGCCATATGCGCAGTTCTCTCACACATACACAACTCACGCAAACACATCACCTGCAAATCGTGTCCACACATTTGATTATCAATAGTGACGTATGCAACTGACATTCTGTCGATAGATGTTAATAGTGTCCGCCCATCGACGATTATGCGACTAATTTTGTGGAAACTGTGGGCATTTCGAAATGAATTTGTATATGAATATTGTTATATAGGTGATGGAACATAGTCCAACTAAATTTAACTTTTCACATTTAATGTTATACCATTCTATCTAAAGGTTTCCATTCTACCCATCTCGTGCATTCTTTATGTAGAGATTTTGATTCGTAAATAGGTATGGTATGTAGTAAACTCGACGAGTAAATTCGACGTAAGTACATATTAGGAAAATTCTTGAAAATATAGCAGACAATTTTCAGTTTTATTTTGGTCTAAGTTTTTAATTATTTCATGCAAAAAACAGACATTTATTTATGTCCATCTTCTCGACTTAATAATTATTTAAATTTCAGGACGAGGCCAGGCACCTGTGGTTCCCTGCAATTTAGTGTTATGAATGAAAAAAGTTTTAGTTAACTTTTCCAAGAAAACTACGATAAAGTTGAAGATAAAGTTTAAAGTGTTGAAAAAGTAAGGACGAAGTTGAATGAACTTTAATCAAAAACAAAATAGATAAAAATAAAAGATTAGTACAAAAATAGATAATGTTCAGTACCATCAGTACTACGTTTTGGTGCAACACTACTGGTAAACTCACTCTCATCTCGCCGCGATGTCTAAATCAATTAATTTTCTTTAGACTAATCATATTCTTCATCTGTCTTCACAAACAAATAAAATTGAATTTTGGATCTTATAGAAATTCATATACTTCGAGACTTCAAGGTTAATTGGGACATATCGTTGCTAGCTGGAAGCTGTAATTTTATGCGTCTATGAGGGGTTAGATAGTTTAGCAGTCCAAGGCCGAGTTTCTCACATCTAAATTATCGCAGAATTAATATGACAAATTGTCAAGCACGCGTTATCTGCTGTGATTGGTTGAATGAATTTTCAACAGCCAATCACGGCAGATAACGCGTGCTTGACAATTTGTCACATTATTTCTGCGATGATTTATAGTAATTCGGCCTAAAAAGTTGGCCCTTGGTAATAAAATTGTACAAACTACAACAAAAATTTAAGAAGGCCCTCTTATAATGAAGGTGTCAATAGGCAGCGATGACCACTTACCATCGGTGGGCCGCGTACTTGTTTGACAGTCTATGTCATTAAAAAGTAAACGCTTATCCATACTAATATTATAAATGCGAAAGTAACTCTAGTCTGTCTGTCTGTTACCTTTTCACGCTTAAACCACCGAACCGATTTAGATGAAATTGTATATGGAGATAGTTTGAGACCCTGGGAAGGACAGGGTAGTTTTTATTCCGGATCATCTTTAGGGGGGGAAAGGTGAGTAGAAGTTTGTATGATGGACTAATAGTTTCTCGAGTAAGGCGGCCCATACACCTATAATATAATGGCGCAATATATAACCTCAGTATTAGATTCATATTTAACCTCAGAAAGTATGACCATGTGTCGAACTACAGGTCTGAAATAAATGGTTGCCGATTCGTCAGAGAAGAAGTTTACGCGCTTTGACCACGCTTTTCTCCCTACTAAATTCTCCCACTCCTCCTTCCTATCTTATGCCTAAATTTCAATATCTATGTTCTTCACATGCTCGGAATCTACGTTCTTCCAATAACTTCCTCTTGCTTTGTCCTTCTCATACTACTGATTTTGTTGACTCTTCCTTCAATATTCAGTCCATTCTGCTTTGGAACGCGCTTCCTCTCGAGATCAGGACGGCTACAAGTCGGTTTGCATTCAAGCGGAAATCGCAGATTTATTTTCAACACAACTAAGAGTTGAGAGAGTCATCTCACCTTCTTCTTTTCTGTTAGTTCATAAATATATATATATATATTTATAAAAGTATATATAACATTCCATATACAAGTACGTTTATTATATCTATCTTAGTATGTTAATAATAACTTTTTTTATTGTTTAAAACAATGCACCTGCCATGTTATCTCTTCACCACCCTTGGTTGACTGGTAGAGAATGCCTAAGGCATTAAGTCCGCCTTTGAACCTTTTGTGCATGAAGTCTAAATAAATAAATAAAAAAAGGCTATTCAAAGTACTAGTGCTACGCAGACGAAGTCGCGGGCAACCACTAGTATGGAATATTTTAGAATTCTGCTAAAGGAAAACGAGCGGCAGATAACTAAATACGGCAAAGTTTAAGCGGAACCACGTAATGTTGTTGGGAACTACGAACAACAGTAACGTATTGAGTTTGGAATCGAGCAGAGCAGCGGCAAAATGTCGCCCAATTACTTGAGATGAGAGTAAGAAATTAATTTGCTTGTAGACTAAAGTGTTTGCATAAAAATTCTAATATTAATTTAGACCGATATCAAGGTGAAGGTAGTTGAAGTCCGCTGTATGAGAAAAGCACATGACCGGCCGATGTAACGACGCTTAGGACCCAGTATTAGACGTATCATGGCTGAAAATATGTGTTTATGATGATTCAGATACATATAGTAACATTGCCACAGGTCGATGCCGAGGCCAAGATCATCGTGATAAGAACAAGAACAATCAATAACGTATGAAGCTCTTATCCAGAACGGTGCTGTTGGGGTTATAATTCTACCTTCTCATACTGCAGGAAAAGAGTCCCTTTCTCCCTTTTCAACACACTTCTGTGGTGTGCTATTGCGAACCTTTTCTTTGGTAGGAGTAAAGCGCGTCCCACCAGCTTTGTCTCTGTCTGCACCGACTTACGTATATCTTCATTTAAACCTCTGTCTTTTGCACTAAATAATTACATAAGTTGCTTTTCTTTATTTTCGTAAACATAGGAGAGACCCGATGGCGGTAACTTTGCTTGAAGTGAGCTTGAAGAGAGCAGAAGAAGTGCCTTCATCTTTGGAGCACAAAATCTATATCCAAATAATTTGGGAAGCACAAAATGAGCACCAAAATTTACATAGTATAAAATACTTAATTAACAATAACTACCTATAAATACACTTAAATAAAAATAAAATAAAACTACGAACGCGAATAAAAGGGCACTCATAGGGCGTCAAAAAATTAATTAATGACATCATACGTCGGGCTCTTGTCACCGCCGGGTTGCCAGCTGTTTTAGAACCCAATGGCTTGGCGCGCGACGGTGGGAAGAGACCAGACGGGATGACCATAATGCCTTGGAAGGTGGGTAGGCCTTTGGTGTGGGATGCATGTGTCGATACCCTTGCGCCATCCCATCTTCTTAGCACGGCGGGCTGTGCTGGGGCAGCTGCTGCTGGTGCAGAAAACCTCAAACGGCGCAAATACAACAACCTTTTTGGAAGTTATATATTTGAGCCATTAGGTCCATGGGGTCCGAGTGCTCTTCGAGTGCTTTTCACGTTGACAGCTATGTGGACGAATTTTTTGACGCCCTATGAGTGCCCTTTTATACGCGTTCGTAGTTTTATTTTATTTTTATTTAAGTGTATATATTTACCGTACATATTGAAATGGAAAAACGGCTAGCCGCACGGTGAGCCGCCCCCGCGGTTAGCCTCTAGTGCGTAAGGGGGCTTAGAGTTATCAAGGCTAGGCATTTCAATTAACACAACAGCCTCATCCGTATCTTCATACCTACCTTCAGCACCACCAAAGTATATTTTGGCAGCCCTGCTGTCTAATCAAGGTTCATGGTAAATCGATACGAGATAACAGAATTTACGAGCACCTACATCTTTTCTTATTAAGATTGAATGGACGTCAATAATCCCGAGTAAAGAAATTGCGACAATTTATTGACCACTTATTACCAACAAAAGAAAGGTCGCGCCTTCAGTTTATTTTCATGTGGCGTGGGTGGCACCACTGGCTGACGTCACTGTTACGTGCCTCTACGGTTTATTGAGGAAGGTAGCGATGTTGTTTTATAATCTGATGTTGGTATTAGCTGTGAAAATCAATAGTTACACTGTTTCCTCTACCTTTGAAATGTACAGCTCTTCATCCGTCGGTATGTCGTGCGCGGTGCGTGGTAATACAGGTTTTATTTTTGGTAAAACCTGAAAATGTTATAGTAAGCAGCAATGCCGGTGGACCATAGAGGCTCTCCCATGCAGCATTTTTTTATATAGCCCACTGCTGGAAAATGGCCTTCTTCAAGTCATGTCAGGATCTCTTCGCCCAAGCCACCTCGATTCATGTTCAGCTTCGGTAGCGCCGTTCGTCTTCAGGCACCTATTGAGTGGAGACTTTATAACAGTATTAGAAAATGTTACGCAACTTTAAGAAACAAAAAAAGAACAAGGGTTCTAAAATAAATCCATTCCATTCTTGTCTACTTTTCCATAAGAACTTCCCGTGTTAGTTCTTACACTTAATCCTATTACAATGATATATATTTGAACTTAATAACCACACCCCGGATACACTTAATTACTTACCATTCTTCCATAAACAAGACAATGTTTGTGTACAATGCTAATTTGCTAAGTGTGCGTAAACCGCTAGGGTTGTCAAAGCTCCTTCGTATTTAGCAGGAAACATGCTGCAAAAAAATTAAGGTTTACCGCGGTAATTATTGTCCAATAAATTCAAAACATCCACTTATTTATAAAATTTAAACTAAGCTCACCGGGACAGACATTCATTTTCACTTTAGTCTAAATAATCAAGCAAGCGAACAAGCAAAACTCCTCTGTGAGAAACAAAATGACTCATGTCAGGTCGAAGGTCATTGGGCATAATCTGACCTGCTTTGCGAAGAGTGGCTGACATTAACCAAAATAGTTTTAAATCAAAGAGAATAATGTGACCTTTTATTGATATATTTATTTGATTCAAATCGATGGAGAAAAGTTAAGAATCGTCTAAAAAAAGTAAAAATCTAACGATTTCAGTTTGTACATTTTGTTAAAAATGAGGTATTTCTTTAAGTTCGACTTTCCATAAACAATTGATCCTTATTAGCGAGACTATCGGATCGTGTAATAATCAGCGTGTTTATTTTTTCAAAGTCACCGGGTTCCATTCCTGGCTAAGAATATTGAGTTTTTTTAAATCCCATAATACAGTTTTAGTTTTCATCAAAATGGTCTAATGTGATTAATGCAATATAGTAAACCAGAGCAATATATCCAGAGCCATACATTCAGCTATATTTCGTTTGTGTATGCCATGGGTATGGGTTCCATACTAAGATGCCCAGTGACCTTTTCAAGCATATTTTTGTTATTGATTCTGATCACTTACTTAGTTACTATAAGTAACTTATACGTTCACTTGCCAAGAATAGAATACTTACCTACCTATATGTAAAAAAAAAACGTTTATTCACTAAAAAACAAGGTTATTCAAATGTCAGACTCTATCTACTAATCTATCGAAACATTTATCAATGATATTTATGATCATTTCTATGTTTTTAAAATAGTTTCATGAACCTCTTCAAACTAAATCGGCTTAACATTTATTTCGATCTTGAACACTATTATAATAAATGCTCATTTCATTTAGCCTAAGATAAACTACAAATCCAAATCTTCAGATTTAAGATTCTTAATATTTCATCATAAAAACTTGCAATCGAACATTTGTCAAATGAAGTTTCTCTCCTTACTATAATTTGTTCGCACTGTCTGTGGGCACCTCTCGTTGTGACTTTAATGCGCAGCAAATAATATACAATGACATTGGTTGCTCGTCGCATTCTTTCTGTCTCGGGGTATGTACTGGGTACACCCACCCCTGGGCAGACGGTTCGCCGGCCGTCGAGGGACGCCGTTGAGTGAGAAATCTTTGGAGGTGACAAAGATTAAAACATGCTGCATCTTCTTGAGGGCATTCGTTTTTAAAGTGATACGTTTTGTTCTAAACTAAGTCGTATTTCAAAAGCAGTCAATAGTTTTCTTCTTGATCGTGTAGCCTAACCATTTCTTGCTTTATTCTTCCAAGAATAGACATCTTTTTATTTATACACAAAGTGACATTTCTTTTTTAATTTTCTACATTGCGCTGTATTGTACCCATCAGTCTCTCTTACGTTTCACCCGTGACTACCGTGCTCATTCTATCACCCCGTAAAATACGAAAATATTTAAAAGCCGTGCCAGTCAGCAAGGTGGTTGTGGGTTTTTCTGAAGTAAAGTAAACGTTTATTTACATAGATTGTAGGTACAGTAAATAAGATGTGGCAGTTAAAACATGGGTGATCCTTGTACAATCTACCATATATTAGGCATGCAAACATTATTTAATTAGATGCAATCATATTAAATAATGTTTGCATATGATATGCATTCACATAAGAATATGTTAATTTAAATGTCTTAGTACAATATAATAGGAATAGAATTAATAAATTGGAACAATGTCATAATTAGGTAAGAATGTCAATTATATAATAGCAATTTATTGAGTACAAAATAATTTGTCAGTGTCATTTAGAAATCCATTTACAAAATAGTAGCATTTTGCTATTAATAATTCTCTCAGATATAATCATATTTTGCTAGTTTACACTAGACTATGTCCAACTAACTGCCGCCCTCTTGGAATTTGTACTTCTACACAATACCTTTATAAATTATACCCTATCTGGTTTTACAATATAACTTTTAAAGTCCGTTCAGTAACTTAGGTAAACAAAAAAAAAACAAACTATTTATTTCCACATGTATTTGTTAGAATTTGAAGTATGTGTGACGTCATTAAATCATGAATTTTCATTTTCCAAGTGACAATGGTTTGCTACATAATACATACCTGTCATATTTATTAAGCGCCTACCGACAAATGTTTAAGTACCGACCTAAATTATTATTGTGTTGTCAACTACCTACAAATGTAAAAGAGTACCACCCACCTAAGTATATATTCTTGTGTACAGGAAATAACTCTTAAACTTGTATTAAGCCACATTGATGATATTACTATAAATTATTACGTAATTGTAATGATTATTGTGATGTATCCTGGATTTTATATTGCTATAATAGTATTATAAGTCCTTTGAAACAATTGGTACAATGCTGTCTGTTAGTATCAATATTCTTTCGAATATTGATTAAGAATTACTAAAGAGGTGTTATTAAATTCCTTAATTGTTTCGTTACGTTTTAAAATGGATTCATTACATGATAATTTATTATTGTTCATCTAATTGTGAGATTATTTAAAGCAATATAGAAAATGGCGGGATACCGCGCAATTTTCTCATATTGGACGTATTCAGACATTGATAGACCCGAGTTTATAAAATATTGTGTAACGGATAAGCCGACTTACTTTTCCGTGAACTACAAGCCAGTACAGGCCAGATATATTATTAAATTTCCATTATCATTAATAATTGGTGTAAGATCGACTACACAAGGCTAACGTAAGTTATTTGATATTATAACTTTATTATTGCTAATGGTTGTGTTGAATCTGTATTTATATCATATTATGGCCTTTATTCTTAATATGTAATATTGATTTAAGGGCTAGTCTATGTCCTTTGCCTTATCCTTGTTATTTTGATTCTATAATATTGTAAACACTTTGTGGTTGTAAAAGATATCGATAAATACTATGAAAGAGCTTCCGTGGGGTTTGTTGCCCTTCTTCCCCACGAGAACTAGGTCTAGCGAACGGGCAGTAAGCTCGATGAGCCTTCTAAATATGAATTAATTGACAAGCCTTATTTATATAAATACCTAGTCTTGTCTATCTGTGCTTTTATTCATAAAACCCTGCCCTTACACACCATATACGTTGGAACTCTGATACACAGTAAATAACCGACAACCATCTTGACATTCAAAGCTTGCTATCTTGGTAGATATCAATACTTTTATATAGAGTTCCATTCATGATTCTAACACATTCATAAAATTTTTACATAGTAAATAACGCTCAATCTTTTTGAGGCAAGATTATGTGCGCTATCGATTTAGGTTTACAGTTACTCGCACACAGTTTATCTGGTAGTGGACTTACACGTAGGCCCTTCCCCCATTCTAAACTTTTCAACGATAAAGTAGATTTTCAAAATGTTTTTTATTTGTCGAGGTTTTTTGTTTTCCATTTTTTTGGCTACTTTTTAGGTAATTTATTTAGAATGGAAGAACATACGTCCAGATCCTTTTACCGTATTCATTATTAACTTTCGGCAGTTTATACAGAGGCAAGTACGACAGGTTACGAAAAAAAGTAGGTCTACTTATTTTCTCTAACTTATTTATATTGAGTTCACAGTAATCAGAGGCAACAGCTAATTTTACTTTATCAAATACATTTAAGACTTTACAATATTGGAAAAAATTATCATAATCGGGTTTATGTTTGAGTTTAATTTTATATGGTACCACTATCTTTAGTAATCGTATTTGTATATTATATATTTTTTGAAGGTAAGTTTTATAAGTTCTTCCATAACTGGTTATACCATAATTGATAACAGCGTCGGCCAATGCCATATACAACAATCTCAGGGTCCTATTAGGCAATTTGCAATTTGTGCTTGTGAAAGAGTAACAAAGATCCATCCGCACGAACTTTCGTGTTTACGTTGACGCGCAACAATACCGCATCCACCTTTCTCACGTTCTCTGACAAAGCTATTCGCAAGTCTGAAAGTGGTCAGTCCAAGGTGACATTATTATAATACAAGATGTTATTCACGTAGAGGTGAACGAATACATTCGTACATCATGCGATTGAAGATTCTACTATATGTAGATCTGCATACGTTCAAATTCTTAAGTGTTACTTGATTTCAGTTTAACCTTTCACAACATCAGCCTATTAATGTTCCCACTGCTGGGACACAGGCCTTCTCTCTGTGAGAGAGGATGGGCCGTATTCCACCACGCGGGCCCAGTGCGGGTTGATGGATGTCACATGTCTTCGAATTTTTGGTTCTAGGAGGACATGCCGGTTTCCTCACGATGTTTTACTTCACCGTTTTTGAGAGTAGTGGTGATGAAATAATTTACACAAAGTAAAGCGCCTGCCTGGGTTCGAATCCACGACCTACAACTTGTAAGTCGCGGCCAATACCACTGGGCCACCACTGCTCTCAAGTTTAACCTTTATGTGCCCTAAAATTTTTTTAGACTCATTTCACTTTCTTATATTTCGGGTGTTTATACATATTATCGTTCTTGTCAATATTTGTTCGTTAAAATAGAAACGCTTAATTTTTGATAATGCTGCTAATAGTAACAATTTAAAAACGGCTGATTCAGATGGCTGGCTATTTCTGCATTGATAAAAACTTTGTACTCAGTCTCATATATTTTTGACTAGTCCATCATAGCTATCGCTGACACAATGTCAAGTCCTTTCGGACGTCAGGGGGGTGACCATAAGCTCTTAGAGTAAGGTTATTTTGAGTGTGTGTAAGGGACAGATGTATATGACTTGTATACATCTGTCACTTACGCAATCTTAAAATAACCTTACTCTAAGAGCTTATGGTCACTTTGAGGTGTGAGAAAAAGCGCGATTTTTAAAACATCTGCTATCGCTACGGTATTTATCTAATTGTCTTAATGAAAAGTCAGTTAATCACTTTACCGATGATTTCTCTAACTTAGGCCTTGTCTTCACTGGGGTAGGTATACATTTTAGTGGCACAAGGTATCGGCACGAGCGACGGGAGAGGGAGAGAGTTGGCACGTATCAAGTGTCAAACGGCAACAGACCGCGACAGACTGTCTCAAGGTATGTAAACAGACGGAGACAGAGATTGCTGGCAGACATTTGGTACTTTGATAACAAGTTAATTATGAGTGTAGCCAATAAGTAAGATGATAGAAATATGCTTCATAAGCTACTTGACAAATGAATATGACTACTACATGAAACGAACCAGGTAACAAACCAAGAAATACAACATCATCATCAGTCCACAGCTGGACTCGGGTTCATCAATCGCACGCTTTTCATCTATATTCTCAACAACTCTCATCCAGCAAAAAAATGCTAGGTGCTATCAAATTATGTATCGAGGCATCGATGTTCAAATCTTGCTCACTCTACGCAAAGCTCCCACTTACCTCCTGCGCTCCTGGTACAAGCGTAGAGTACAAGCAAACTATAAAGGGTTAGAGCAATTCGCAGAAATCAAAGAGCAACGACACGAAAGCTTTCCACTCTACTGACCGACAAGTGATATATCTACAATCAAAACTACATATATTTTGTGACAAATTCTTCAATCCCTTTCATCGCACGTTCCAACCATCATTTTGAGTTTTGCATCACTCCGAGTTCGAAAGATGAAAGAAGTTCAAGCGTTCTTGGAGTACCCGTCCTTGGGGAAAGGGAAAGGGGAATCATTGCCAGAATCCGTCCCGGAAAAATAACTGGAAACTGAGCGGGGAGGGTCGTCTTAATGATCAAAACGCCTTCAATATTGCGAAGGCATGAGACTTATCATTATAATTTATTCACGGCAAGCAGCTGAGAAACGTCTTCCGTCCCACCTCCCTCCTCCGGACAGAATTAATTTTCTTTTTCAGGAGTTTGATGTAAATAACGGTGTTTTGTCCCTTTTCGAAATGGTGGAAGATTTTCCTTTAGCCGATGGTAAATTGTTGCCACATACCTATCCAGTTGACCTACTTTGTTTTTCATCCAAATTAATCCTAATCTCTTAAGCCATCTGCAATCTCACATTTTATATCATCCAGTTTGCACCATCTGAAAGTAAAAAAAATAAATGTGTTTATTGATATAGACAACAGTTTACAATTTGGATTACTAGTGGCTTAAAACTAAGTGCGTTTACAATTTGCAGAGGGATCATCTGCAGGCGAACTAGGTGAGGCATACATAGGTACATTGACGCAATAAAGTGTTTTCAATATTTCTATTTCAAAACTTTACCGCCATGTGACGTGCATATCACAACCCACCATAGCAAAACAAATACTACACCTATGACTGTTATCACAAAGTTGAAAATCTATTGGCAGATATCACCGGTGTCTATATTCCATACATCACAAAGTTAACGTCAATAAATCAGTTGACTAGCACACGCTCCCTGGAGGCCTGCCTCTAATAAAGGCTGTCCCGGTCTATAGGTAGCCGCTTTGTCTGCAGCCTCATCGGTCGAAACTTTCCTTTCCGCAGTCAAACTTAGATCAAGCTTGGAATCTTCGGGTAAAATTGGTGAGCGGTGAGTGCGGTGTGTCTGGTATCATTTTGGTGTGATAGTTTTCATGCAAAAGCAATACTACTTTTAATCACAGTAACAACCGACAGCTGAAGTTAGTAACTTATAAAAATATGAAGATAAAATAGGGCAGCATATTGTTATGTTTGAAGAATGTTTAGATATCAAAAGTCGTATTCTGCGCGTTTCTGCCTTACGAACGTAACTGAAAACATGGTAACTTTGTTGCATGAAATATTTTATGTCTTATTCGTATCGTCTCTTAGGTCGCAGTAATACTCATAGATATTATAATTGAAAAACCTCTGCCCCGATTAACAAATTCAAAAACTTATCACCACAAATAAAATCAGTATCTTTAACTAATCTTATTTACCAAACAAAATCTAAATTACACTGAATAATTCGGCTCTCATAAACAATGCACGCTAACAGAACGGCGAGGCGTCTTAATTACACTTATATACTCGCTCTATATACTTATGTACTCAATCTCACTTGTGGAAGTTAGGAAAGGTTAAGGGGGGCCCCCCTCCCATCGCTCCAACATGCCCGAATTTTCCCAAAGTATCGTTTAATGCAAGTTTATTATCTACATCTTGCCGCGTTAATTAATTCTTATTTTTAAGCAGATTTTTTATTTGTTTGATTTAATTATGAAGACTGATATTAAATGAGTCTTTTATTGAAATTTTTAAGGGGTGTAAAGACTCACAATATTTTTTTAAACAATTCTTCTAATGTCCAAAATTGCAAAAAAAAAAAGTCTTTTTCCGACTGCCCAAGAAATTAATGTTTTCCATTTTGTTGCTTATTTTCAAATAAACATTTTATATTAGTTTGTCACACAGTGTATTAGATGTTCTTAAAGTAAATAAAATTATGCATTAAAAATCTTTTTTTAAAACAAGCTTTTTTCGTATTCTTCTCAGCAAACCCTTTCATTTGATACCCATATCATGGCAGAGCACAAAAAATAACTAGTCCGACATCTTGGGCCGTCCACCATATTGGATTTAGAATGACATTTGCTTATCTAACCATGCATCCAAACTAAAAGTGTATGCAAAATTTCATTTTAATCGGTGGAGGATAACTACTTTAAAATTCAGTTGCAAGATTTGATCCGAACACACTTACGTACATACAATATAAATTGCAAGTTAAATAAAAGATTATAAAATTAACCAACTTGTCTTGTTTGACACAGATTTACAGATCATTTAACATTGTGCAGTGATCTCGTCTCAAGCCGACTGTAGTTGGTTAAACCTCGGAGTCGGCACGGTCAATAAACAGCCTAAGTGAAGAGCAAAGTGCGCTCTATTATCTTAAAAATAACTTTTCAATACAGTTGTTAAACATGGCGTACTTTCAGAGGCTATAATTATGATTCGAAAGTTAAATCTTACGCATAGGCATCTTTCTGTTACGCGGTCGTGACTTTTGTTTACGAGCTCGATCATTATGTTTGCAGTTTAGTTTTAAATTTATAAGTCAATTTAAAAAAGTTTAGTAGCAAGGAGTTTTCAAACATAGAATAAAATGGGATAGATTTTCTACGAGGAAAAATGAATGATTCCGTACGTTTTAGCATTAAATTCTCAAAAGTCTTTTAAACGGTTGTTTAATACATTTAATTACCAGTTTTAATTTAATTATTTTCACATCAACATTTGTCAAAAATCGAATAGGCTGTATAGGCTCTTTTCGTTGAAAAAAAAATGTCCAGTTGCAAAAACGCGCCATAAGTCAATTTAAAAAAGTTTAGTAGCAAGGAGTTTTCATACATAGAATAAAATGGGATACGATTTTATACGAGGAAAAATTAATGATTCCGTACGTTTTAGCATTGATTTCTAATTTTTTTTAAAATAGTTGTTTAATATATTTAATTACCAGTTTTAAGTTAATTATTTTCACATCAACGTTTGTCAAAAATTGAATAGGCTGTATAGGCTGTTTTCTTTGTAAAAAAATATGTGCAGTTGCAAAAACGCGCCATATTGAAAATTTTATTTTTTGTGAATAAACAAATCTAGTTCTTTGATTTGTTTTTACTGTTTCTCACAACTGTATTGAAAAACGTCGTGTGATACACGGGTGTGTAGGTTATTGCAAACTCGTGTCATTAATACAATAACCTACTTTCCACCCTTGTATCACAATGTACTATTTCAATAAACATACTATTTAAGGAAGTCTTTTTCTGTAGCAAAAAAAATAAAAATTAGTCTTGTTTACCGATTTAGTAAGTACTAGCTGTGCCGCGGCTTCGCGCCCGTTTACTGACTGCCATAGCCTACCACTTCTCCCTCCGATGGTTTGGTTGGAAAAAGCAACAAGCTTATTATAATAATATAATAATAATAAAAATTCTTTATTTATCTCGACATCAAAATACAGTGACTATCATAATATGTAACCTTGTATGGAGAAGGGTGTCTGAGATAGGTAAGGCCCTGTGTTACAGATCACCCATTTTACACTACTCTTTACAAAATCGAAGTTTAAGTGTAGATTAGAATACAATTGAATTAAATTAAAGGATAATTAAGATCAAAATCAAAGACAGTTAAAATCAAATTTAAAGATAGTAAAAATCAAAATCAAAGACAATTAAAATCAAAGAGAAATTAAATATAAAAATTAAAAATTCAGCGAAAAATATACAAAAGTATCTTATTCACTGAAGAGTATGAATCTACAAACAATAAGTACCTATGTAACTATAAAAAAAAATGAGAATGGAGAAATGAGAAGGATGTGTGCATGAGTGTAAATGTGTGAGTGTGAGTGTACGAGTGTGAGTGTAAATGTGCGTGTTATGAGTTTATGACACTGGTTTTAATATATTTTCCGTGGAAATGTAGTCAAGGTTTAACAGCCAATTCCTTAATTTCCTTTTACAAACCTCTTTTGTATGCGTGTATATAGATAGTTTATTATTAATAGAGTTGTACAGAAAAGTACCAAGAAAGCAGAAAAACCTTTGAGAGAAACTTGTGTTGTAACGGATGATTGGACAAATATTGGTTAATCTTCTGTTTTGTGTTAGGAGATCGGGATCAAGGGGTAGTTCAGCGTGTTTTTTTAATACCGTCATGATAATGAATAATTGCCTCACTGTAAGTACTTGGCAGTTTTGATAAAGTTCAGAATTTGGGTAAAGGATTGGAAAAAAGCAACTAACTTTTAATACCGCTCTTTGGGCTCTTTCTAGATTGATCATGTATGATTTAGAGGAACCGCCCCATGTGGTTATACCATATGAAATAAGTGATTGGCATAATGCGAAATAAACTTTTTTAAGAACTGATGTATTGGAAATATGTCGTAGGTTTTTAAATATATAAATTAATTTGCGTATTCGTTTAACAAGGGATTCTATATGTTGTTGGAAGCTGAGTCTGGAATCTATAATTATACCAAGATATTTAATAGAACTAGTTTTAACCAAGCCAGGACAGGAACACTGGTTGATATTATCACAAGAGTGAGCTTTTAAGTCAAAATCAGGTTGATCTTGCGGCCTAAGTGAGTAAATCATAAATTTCGTCTTATCCACATTTAGGGTTAGCAGGTTGTAATGCAGCCATTTATAGACGGTATCAAATCCTTGTTGAGCATATTGTCTAACCTCATCCCAAGTGTTAGCATGAAATATCAAGGCAGTATCATCGGCAAATGTGATAATTTTCCCGTTTTCTAAGCTGACATTACATAAATCGTTTATGTAAACTAAGAATAATGTTGGGCCGAGGATACTGCCCTGTGGAACACCGTATTGCTTAGGAAGTTCATCGCTAACCCAATTTACTATTTTCGTTTTTTGTGTTCTGTCAGATAGATAGTCTGTGAATAGTTGCAGCGGCAGACTTCTGACTCCCATATTTTCGAGTTTTTTAATCAAAATGGGAACAGATACTGTGTCGAATGCTTTGGCTAAATCTAGGTAAATGGCTAAGGTCTTCGTTTTATTATCTAACTTATTAATTATGTGATCTGTTAGTTCGTGGACGACTTCAGCTGCTGACCTGCCAGATCGAAATCCGAATTGAGATGGAGATAGAAGAGAGTTTTGTTCAAGATATTTAGTAAGCCTGGTGTTCATTAATCGTTCTAATATTTTTGACAATTTTGGCAGTATGGAGATTGGTCTATAATTATTCACACAGTATCTGTCTCCTGCTTTGAATACAGGTACAATCCTGGAAGTTTTGAAGGCCTGCGGAAATATTCCAGTAGAAAAAGAGAGATTGCATATGTATGTTAGTGGGGGACTAATAATTTTGGAAAAACGTTTTAAAAAGGATCCAGATATATTATCAACGCCGACCGCACACTCGCTTTTTAAACTTCTTATTAAGGACTGTATTTCCTCTCCGTCAGTAGGCAGAAGAACAAAGGAATTTTGAGGAGAATTTATCAGATGGCTGTTGCCATTATCATTTGGCAAATTTATATGTTGTGAGAGTAACTTTTCTGACAGTTTCCTTCCTACATTTGCAAAAAATAAGTTAACTGAATTTATAGACTCTATAGGATTGTCTGCTGAGATTAATTGAGTGGACTGTTGTTTTGGTTTTATTGGTATATGTTATATTTTTAATTGCTTCCCCAAGTTTCTTGTTATTTTTCCCTGCTTGCTTAATCAGTTCTTGTTCGTAATTTTGCTTAACTTTCTTTAATAAGGTGTTGCAAAAGTTCCTGTATCTTTTGTAAGTGGCTCGTACTATTTCATTATCTGGATTTTTTAATACTTTAATTTGTAATTGATCACGGTTTCGTATACATCTAAGAAGGCCCGGTGTTATCCAAGGCTTCAATATTAATTTACGTTTGGATGTAGTGATTAGTTTCGTGTTATCATTTATGGCTTGACTAAGTGAGTGTATGAAATAATTTGTTGCCTCGTTAACATCCGAAATGTTGTAAATATATTGGAAATCTATATTTTTAACATCCTTTTCAAGTCCTTCATCGTCTAGTCTTTTAAACGTTTTGAGGCCCTGGCTTTTTTACTGGTACGGTCTAGAAATAGTAAAACGCTGTTGTGGTCTGTAACTGAAGTTTGAGAAACATAGCACTTAGCTGATAATATTGTCTTTATCATCATATGATCTAAGCACGTGCGACTATGAGTAGGAATTGTGTGAGCTGGGAGCAAACCATGAGAAGCGATAAGGTTGAGATAGGTATAGGATCTGTATATTCAAACCAATCCATCGCAAACGTCTCTAAGTCGTCATGGCAGCGTTTCCTAGGCCTTCCTCGGCGACGGACGTCACCATCCTATAGCGTCGGAAGTTATATGAAGAAGATAACACTAGAACTAAAACCAAGACAACGCTCATCCATTTACTCCTTACAATAGATGCTCCTGTACCACGGGCGTCGCCAGGCGGTAGCCCAGGGGAGGGGGGCCAGTTGTATATGAACGATGGGAAAAGTATAGAATAGATTAGAAAAAAAGCAAAAGCACATGAAGCTTAACGCTGCTAGTCCAAATCTTTTGTAAAGCTTCACGAGCTCTTGACCGCAATAAAACTTGTTAACAAAGTTATTATACACATTAAAAAAAAAAAATGGGACAAAATTTGGAGAGCAGTAGTGACCCAGTAGTAACGGCCTCGACTTACGTGTCGTAGGTCAAGGATTCGAATCCAAGCTGCTCTAAAAACAGTGAAGGAAAACATCGTGATCAAAATGGCATGTCCTAGAACCAAAAATTCAATGACATGTGACATCCACCAAAACGCACTGAGTCCGCGTAGTGGGTTAAGGCCCATTCCCTCTCTTACAGATCGGTGGCCCAGCAGTGGGAACGTTAAAAGGCTGATGATGATGATGATAGGATAAAAGAATAAAAAGAACTTTGAGGCAATCAAATGGTCCATTGACAATTAAAAGATTTTAATAATAAAGTAGTCGAGTGTTTTATAACTAAAGATTGAATACTAATCAGATACACTTTATTTAAAATTATTATAGGACTTTCTTAGTTCGACACAGTCAGAGAGAGCATAGATAATAATACCACAGATAATCCAAAGTCCTATAGAACAGTCGAGCGAGATCCTTACTTTTGAATAAGTTACTTAAAACACAATCTTCTGGGTTTTTTTAATAAACTTCTCGCAACTTTATTATGAAAATCTTGTATGTTGTCTGTTCACACTCATTATTGAGTGCAGAGCATTGAGGCGAATTTTCCCCATATTTTTCTTCTCAACCAAGTTTTTAGTCTCCCGAGCCTGATAACCACGTAGCTGATAACCACGAACCTGAAAAGCCTGATAACCACGAGCTCTACCGTACATAATTACACATGCACGGTAGAGCGAACAAAATTTTCATCGCTTTTTCCGTTTCGAAAAAGAAGGTTTATGTCTCTTTTAGGAAAGAAACGGTTAGATATGTTAAGTGAGTGGACTATGATTTCTTTGCACTCGGCAAATTTTCCTCGAATCTCTAGGCGGGTCAACTGCCTCCTTGCCCCCCTTTGGCGACGCCCATATCCTATACCTTTTAACAAATTAAACTCAGTTAATACGCTAATGAAAAGTTGAAAAGCGATCATATACTCAACTGTCAAAATTAATCAACATTCTAATTCCACTCGTAGAACAATGCTAATTTAATTTATTCACTTCACTCTAAACCATTCAGCTAAACATTTGCCTATTAATGTTAATTACATAATATTCGATTGTATTGTCCCAAAAGGTAAACAGCTATAGCGTAAGTCACTAGCGAAAAGCAGTTTTTAAAAATCGCTTGCTTCTTATAGCTTATACAGTGTTGAAAACATGGCATGTTTGTCATAACTATACCAAAAGAAAACTCTTTTTATTTAAATCTGGCAGTGCGAATCTTGTGATGATGTTATCGATTAAGTTCACCTTTCTTGAACAGATCCAAAGACTTGTACCTGAACACTACTAGACTCAAAATTTGCTGTAACTTCCTACGATCTAGACATGCAATCCAAGACATACCACCTAAGAAGGTATAAAACCTTTATAGGTGGCACACTTCACTGATATATGGACGCAGTCAAGGATTTTTTACACTTAACTAAAAACTGAAAGAAAGGCGTAAAACAAGCAAAAAGATTTCGCTGTTGATTAAAATATTTTCAATATCAAATTGCAAACTTCATGTAGCTACAACAAGATCATGAAAAAATGTTCGCCCTCCGTTTTTCAGTGCCATCCCTCAAACTCGCTGTCTCTCATAACTCGTACCAAACGCATCACCGACCCCTATTAATAACGGACGTCGATTCTAATTATTATTAATACATCTATCGATGTCTGCGATCAGCTCAATTTGTACACTACGCCGACATTTAGGAAAACTATTGTTTTCGTTTAGATACAAAAGATTAAAACACAATTTGGATATGCTTAGTATTTTTTTGTTTGCGTTAAGCTTTTGGTGCTCTTAGGCTACGACTGCGCAGTCCACTCAAATAAATAATATCTATTTTGTTCAAGAATTAAACCTATTTACAATTATTGTATCTTAAATCGCATCACACTAATCATACTTACCAATACTAATCACACTATCACACTATATATATCACACTAATATCATACAGGCGTAAGTTTGTGAGTGTGTGTGTGTTTGTATGTTTGTTACTTCTTCACGCTCAAACGATCTGTATGAAATTTGGCACAGAGATAGATTATAGTCAGGAATAGCACATAGGGTACTTTTTATCTCGGGAATATGTTCCCTCGGGATAATTCTTAACTTTCACGCGGGCATAGCCAATGGCAGAAGCTAGTAAGTTAGTGGCAAGATACAAAATATGTGGCGATTCGAGGAACAACTAGGAGGATTCCTGTTCTTTAAGCACCAGTTACTTGAAAAATGAGAGCACAATGTGTCGATGCTCGGACGATAATCTAAGGTAGCCTATTTGTAATTCTCTTTTGCCTGCCAGTAACTTGTAGTGAATGAGACTGCATTTTTTTCTTTTTACCTTTTTAAGCACGGGACAGTTACATCTTGCTGATTGCAATATCGATGGTGAAATCATGATCTAAACGCGGATCATATAAAATGCTTCTTGCCTGCCAGTAATGCTGGGTTGTGAATGTGAAGCCTTCATCGCGTCGAGTTGTAGACAAAGGAGGTTTACTCGCAGAAAAAGTTGTGAACTGATTCCATTCTATACGGTGCTATACAGAACAGAGTATTGTTCAGATCGGTTTTCGGACTGCTTAAAGTTCTTTTGTTTAATTATTTGAAGACCATTATAATCGACTATCGTATGATAAACCCTCGTACCTTTAGTAAAAACTTCTACATGTGGATTGTCTGCAAAGTGAAGTCCATCTATATCATCTTTTTTTTATGCTTCTATCTTGCTTATGTAAGGATATACAGCAGTGGACTGTAAATAACTGCTATTGAATTATTAGTTCATTGTTCATCTATAGGCTCGTGTTTGACCATTATATCCCCTGCTGGTAAGCGATGATGTGGGGGATGGTGAATAGACTATATACTGGCTTCGTACATACGGAAACTCGCTACTCAGAATACCTGATAATAACACATTTTTAGTCTCCAAATATGACCTTACGTAAAGCTTCCAAAGGGTTATTATAATAATAGCTTAATATTAGATCAAAAGTAGACATAAATGTGAAGGATACACTTGCGAAAAGACACGCGTCATTCTAACCGCACGTGTATTCTGCGTAGTTGGTATTAATTCGGGAATCTGATGGGTTAAAACTTACTTCTGAGTAATTATGTCCTGCTCGACTCAATCAAAAATAAAAATTAAATTCATTTTTGTAATTTTTATGACATACATTTTTATTTGATATTTTTACATAATTTTGTGAGATATTATTATTAATTGACATTTCCATGTATATTTTGACATAATTATTATTTATTTTCAGTTCTTGAAAAGATCGCTTTTAGAGATAAGGCCGCCCATTGTGTCACCCAGTGTAATGTTTTCTTCGTCTATACTTTCTGTAACTTATATGGTGTACATAATAAAGAGCATTCTATTCGATTCTATTCATTATTGTTGACATCTTTGTAATTATTGTATTTAAATTCATTTTTGTAATTGTTCATTATAAAAACTTTGAAAATATTTGCACGCCATAGAATGTGGCAAACATTTCCGAACTTTTTGTATTTTTTAGGGTTCCGTACCCAAAGGGTAAAAACGGGACCCTATTACTAAGACTCCCCGATCCGTCTGCCTGTTTGTCTGTCTGTCTGTCCGTCTGTCACCAGGCTGTATCTCATGAACTGTGATAGCTAGACAGTTGAAATTTTCACAGATGATGTATTTCTGTTGCCGCTATAACAACAAATACTAAAATCAGAATAAAATAAATATTTAAGAGGGCCTCCCATACAACAAACGTGATTTTTTTGCTTGGCTGGTTTTTAATGTTATCCTGCATGCACGTATTATTTATGCCTGTATGTATACACGTGTTTGAGCAAATAAATAAATCTTTATCTAATCAAATTGACAGTCAGCATGTTATTATTTATTAACATTAATCAAGGCAATATATAAATTTCTTTCTTATTTTTACAAATTGATTTAGCACAACCCATAACATATTTTAAAGCTAGCGCTAGCGTAGCGGATTTTTCCGAGTAGAGTTCTTTGAAACGGACTTGGAATATAGACGTCAGGTAGTTTCAAACTCATCAAGTTACCCACAAAATATTTGGTTAGTATAATAAGTTATAAATATAATGAGGCCAAAACATTGGTTCAAATACTTTTATGGCTAATGTTACACCAAAAGATCATCATATTGAACGCAAATGTCCATTTCAACAGGGTTTTCCCCCATAGGCTGCAACGGCGGGTAATCCCAGGGGAAACACTACAACCGCCCCGCTCCGCAAGCGGACCCGGGGTCTCAATATAATGTTATTAGTAAGTACCCTGGTTTTGATTCTATTGCCCCTTGGTACATATCCCTTGTAAGTGTCATAACGTGTTTTAGTCGCCATGATCAAATTACATTATTTACATTAATATTTGAGGGTAGTAATCAAATAATAAGGTGGTCATAATTTAAATTAAACTTTCAGAAAACTGTCTACCAAATATTTTCCCCATAGACCTAAAAATGTTTCGCTAATATGATATATCTCAAAACTTTTACTGGCTGAACGAATTTGTGCACTACTGTAACAAACTGTGCATTTTTTTTATCGCTCTTCTTCTCCTTGGTATATCTAATACTTACTTCGTTGTGTTTGTTCTTATTATTTTCACGTATAGGAGGTACCTTTAGAGTCAAAGCCATTTCACGATATCGAAAAAAAAACACGTAAGTTTTCTTCCAATTACTGTTTCATAACACTTACTATAAAAAAAGTTAGATAACCATCAATACCGTTACATTTATCCCCAAACACAAATCACAACGAATCAAATTAATCGGAAGGCGGATATCAACATTATTAATGCAAAACTCTGCCCCCTCCCTCTTTCCACCCCCGGTCCATGCCACCGTCTTCTATCTTTTAAGAAAGAGAACTGCCCTTAAAACTCTTGTGTTGGGTGAGAGAGGCTCAGTGGCATGGCTTTTTTGGAATGTCGATAAGGCTTTAATGTATTTATAAAGTCATAGTAAATGTTATGATATATATGTAACGTTGCATGACGACCTGGCGGAAGAGCACAGCTTACTGTGACAGGTTTGAGGTAAACATCTTTATCACAGTTTGGGAGCAAAAACTGTGATAAAATGCGTGACTCAAGCCTATCACAGAGGCCGTGCTTGCCCGGCTGGTGAGCTGTGATATATATGTCGTGGCCAAATAGTAGAATTGATCACTTCATGATCATGATGTGGCCGACCATTTCATGAAATGGTTATATTTCATGATCATAGCCAACTAAAACTGACCATATCGTTTAAAAGAATTCTGATTATCCAAACCTAGATGGCTATTGTAAACTTATTGAGGTGGTTTTCCTATAAGTTATAAGAGAGCCATATTAACCAAAATAGACTACAATACAACAAATATATATAAACACAACATTCCGTAAAAAGCTCCTATATCCAGTTTATCCATAATTATTTCCTTTGTTTATTTTCATTCCATTACCCGAGAAATTGACATTCAACATAATACTAATTATATGAAGCGAAAGTAACATCGTAATTAACTACGACAAATCATCTAAAAACTTAAACATTAAGATTAACAAACCGTGACAAAAGTTTACTCTACTCCTGTTGCGTGAGCGACGAAATCCATTCTTACTTTGTTACCGTTGCCGGCTGTGCCAATTAACTCCATCTGCCCTTTTCTCAACATATTAGGGGTGTTTATTGTGGAGAAATGTGTTTTCAAACTGCAAATCTAACGTTGGCTGGATGCCATCGCTACCATCATCAATTTTCGTATCACCATCTACGGTTATATCCTTATCTTTAAGCATGAAGGTTGGTATTCGGTTGGCTTTTTCTTTTTCGTCTGCATGCTTTCGTGGTTTCCCAAGCGGGGACTGGCCGCCCGCTCCTCTCACCCCAAACTCCACATGTTATTTACGTGTGAACACAACGCCGTGGAGGGTTCAATTTATCTGACCTACTGGGCCTCCCACTAATATAACGCTCGGAATTGCTTGTACCCCTTTTCGGTGGTATTTTTTTTCTATTTTGTTTATATATTTTGTTAGAGAGGCTTTTGTTGCTATGCTACCATATTATTTTTCAGGTATTTGTAAGAAATGTCAATTCTTAATAAATAAGACAGCTAGAAAAATTAAAGGTCACCAAAGAAAAAATTTAGTTAACATAACTTTTCACGTTACACAATATTTTTACTTGAAAATTGGTATTATGTTATTTTGTCTCAACAAATTCTTGCGACCAATAAAGAAAAAGCTTTCGAAGAATGATTTATTTTCTCTCAAACAAGATATGTACCTGTGTATGTAAATAAATAAAAAACGTTCATCATTTCCATACAAATCTAGTTTCTTGAACTATCCAATAAAAAATCACTACCAAATACCAACTCAAAGTAGCAACATTGAAGCAACGAATTGAAAATTAAATTATGCATAACAAAGAAATAATCCCTACACAAAAATATAGAGTTGACATCGAAAGTGAAGGGGGCAACGCGACACCTCCATCCATAGCAGAGCGTCTAAGTGGCGGGGCAGATTCACGATTACAGCCATTTGAGGGGACGCGCCCCGAACTGTATGATGGACTGGTAATATTCCATAATATCTAAAGCGTCGTTACAATGCCTTAGCAGAATATTTTTCTTGGGCAGAAAGCCGATATTCCCCCAAGAGTTACGACATTTCAATTTGCCAAGGCGGGCGGAAAATGGAATTACGATTGAAGCGAGAACGCCCGAATGTCGACGAGGGTGTCCCGCTCTTCACCGAGCTCACCCGAGCGGCCCCGAAGCGAAACGAGTGAACACGCGCCCGCCGCGCCGCGCCAAGCTGTGTATTGATTAGATGCGGGACGTCCGATGCCATATAAATTAGGCCGCACAGAAAAACAGACTTAGTAAGTACTATTTAAGTACGTAAATACTAATCTTTAGCTAAACCTACAACTCGAAACTTCATCTGTATTTATAACTTAAGATTTTTGGTTAATATTTTAAAACAACTGAACGTAATCTGAAAGTTAAAAGTTACATGAAATATACATGCGTAGATTTTAGTTCCGAAAGTTTTAACGGGAGCTGATTTTCAGCTGTGGTCTGTGAAAAGCGTGGGAGAAATATTGAAGCTATAGTGTTAAAATAAACTTTAAAATATTAAATAGTGTGTCGTTGACATATTAAACTTAATTGTTAATTTCAGATACCCTTTTAAGTACACAATGGAATTTATAAACTCATTATGAAGTGTCAGTTAAAAAGGACAATAATAATGGTTTCATTTTCAGTCGTAATTAATATAAAAGCGAACCTATTTGATGCAAGCCGACATCGAGGCCAAAATAATGTAGACGAATAAATATACATTACATTATTAACGAATGTTGGCCTCGTTTCTCGCTCTCTTTGTTCGTTTCACGATTTTCCGTGAGAATTAATTGAAAATAAGTTTTCCTCATTGCGGTTTCAAGGTTCAAAATAATTTGTTGGGTGGAACATTTTGTTCCCGGCGATCGAGCGTGAATGTTTACCTGATAATCGACCTTAGTGAACGAAACATTGAGTAGAGTATTGTATGTAGCATATGCGATGGCGCTTTTCATGATTTGTGAGTTTATAGCAACGGTGAAGTGTCGGTGGTTAATGGTGGCAGCGCGTGGCTCTCGCCGGCCGCCATATTGAAAAAGTTTGGCGCGAAAAAAGGGCGGTAAAAATATAAATCGATGATGACAATACGAAGTTGGATTCTTCGGATTGTTGTCGTTTATTCACTTTCATGTGAGTGTAAAGTTATGATTTCTCCACTTCTATGTAGACAGTAGATATATGCTCAAAATATACGGATAAGTTGATGTTTATGTTTTATTTGCCCACATACCTATTTTATTTACCGCTTAGCTGACAAATAATAACTGTGTACATTAATACATTTGGGAAAACATGGAAGAGTTTGTCTCATCCCAAACATCTTTTCGGTAATTCACCTCAGAATCCCTCGTTCGGGAGATTTAGATGGAATACCGCCACCCTCCTCTCCCCAGGGTGACCCAGAGGTAAACCCGTTGTTTCTTGGAGAAGTTCCACTTGAGCCAACATTTTCCCTGGTTAGCAACATTCTGTGTTAGTAAGAAATACGGCTTTAACAGAACAGCGTAAGGTTTATTTTGCAATAGGTATTAAAGGCGGTTAATATGTTTTGCAGTATATTATTTATTGGCACCTTTTCAGGTACTTAAGGTCGGATCGCCGCGTAGGGTTCGCTGAAGATTCGGTCTCGCATATTCGTCAACAGAACCTCTACTATAAGTTAGATACACTTGGGAACTTGTTAAAACGACTTTTCAATAAGAAATCGGGAAACGAGTTGAGTCTAGATTTAAAATTTGCTCAGAAGTACGCGATTTTTTATAAAGTTATACGTTAGAGATGTTTCATAATGATGATCTGGCTCACTTATGTACCGCCCTAACCGTGGGCATTTTACACAAACTCATAGCGCTGTTCTCGCCGATTTGTCAACAGCATTTGATAATGTCGATATCAACAAGCTACTTGACAATAGAAAATTCTGAGTACCAGAAATAATTTAAATCCGGTACTGGGTTAAGTAGTCTATAAAGGACTTGCTCAAATTTTGCTTCGTTCAGAAATTATGGTCATAATAAAGGCCTTTTAAGCCGCGGAATGCCACAAGGTACAGTTTTGGGTCCTATTTTGTTAACATGTTATTTGTATTTGGTACCACATGCCCGATCTAGCATCTAGATCTTTTATCACAATGAGATTTTCCTAAATGGAAACAAAATATTGTTGGCCACTGAATCGTTAAAAAAATATTTTAAGAAACTAAACCACCCTTGTTTCAAATCGATATCAATATATGTTGTCTATTTTCCTTAAACATATTAAGTTTCCATAAGGCCGATAAATAACGAATTTATTTGATCTGTCAAACTCTTGGTTTAGTATTTCATTTAACCTTCAATTGACGTTTAGGGGTTGCGCTGCGCATGTTTTCTGCACGCCTTTTAGCCCGCGGTCGCATTCCTTTTGTAATCGAACCCCAACAAACTTTTTAACCTTGATCAACATAACAAACTGCCACTCAAGGTTGATCCTTTGATTAATAAAGAAATCACATTTATAAAATAACGTATTTGTGTAGATCCTGATCTATACGTAATTTTATATATATATGTGTTTTGTGACCAGGTTAATAATTGATACAGAAAAAGAAACTGCTAAGAAATAATTATGTATTCCGTAGGCAAGCGCAAAAAGTAGGAATCAGTAATCAATATCAATATTTATCGAACCTTATCACCTACATTCTAAGTTATTTCCTTCACTTCGACTCAACCAAATGACAGTGAGAGCTTGCTATTTATTGACATTTAACTTTAGTCGAGGGATGTTTGCGTTGTCAGGGTGACTGAGTCGAGTGAAGTGGAGAAAGTTTCCTTTAAAAAGTCTTACAATATGAACCTACAAGTAAATTCAGTTGTGACTTGTTTATGACTTGTACCAACAGTAGGGGAAACACTCGATAGAGTACTGAAGGAATTGTCCGTATAATAAGTTAACGAAACGACTACCAGTCTACTAGAACTCTGACGGCAAGCTTCACCCCTACAATAGATTCGTTATTATTAATTAAATAGCCAGTAAGATAGCTTCTTGAATGGAATACTAGGTGACAATATCGATGCCTAATTAGATGGTGAAAGTTCAGGCAGATGTATGAATATTAGGTAGGTATCACCATTTAATAAGGATATAATAAATACAGACACACGCAGCGACTAGATACACGTGATAAATGTTGAGTAAACATAACATTCACAAGTAGACACGTAAATATAAGTATTATAGGTTGGTAGGTACAAGGCTGCCTTATATATCAGGGCCAAAGATCGCTGGTGCAACCAACACAATACGTACTAACATCCCATCGTAAACAAAAAAAAAAAATTTTTTGGTCTGAAATATGTTTTCCTAGCAGCGTTTGTAAAGGAAGAGCTGTCTTTTGGGATAAATTAATATAATAAAAAAAAACAAACTCTTTCAACAATAAGACACCATACTACATTTTATTAACAAAGCCTTATACCAAATTGGCCTACATTCAGGCCTTTTTTTCACGAAATTAGTTCACTACAGCAGTGCTGCCATCTGTGTGTTGGCACCGGAGTTACATGTGATGGGCGGGAGGCGCCACGCAACAGCGTCGTCGATAAAACGAACCAGTGTGTTTACTTTACGCTAGTAGTCAACAAAGCTTAGGGAGTGTTCACATTGGGCAAGCTTTGGCCGTTTTGAGCACCGTTTCGTAGCTGACGCGATGTGTCTGCGTAGCTTTTGGCGTTGGCTGAGTGTACACGTACCCTTAGCTACATAACGTGGTAGGGGTGAGATACAAAATGTAGTAAATTTGTTAATGGGTGCTATCCTGTTTGGCTCTATGTGGTTTGAGACTGAGTAAAAGTCCGTGAGGTTTTCAATTGAAGTTCTATCTACAAACATAGAAGAATGATCAAGTAAGTACTACCCACCCATATGTGAAAAACTGTTTTTATATAAAAGTCGCCTAATGCAGGTTATTCCTAGAAGGAAAAATTGCTGGAAATCCAATTATAGCTTTTTATGTCATTATATTAAAGGTAGGCATCCACGCGTCGCTTCAGGTCGAAAAAATCCGCCCGCCTACGGCTCGCCTATGTCTGTAAGTTGACTATAGCAGTACGGCGACTTTTTAAGCACTGGTTCAGTGCTCGTCAGGTGATTTTTATAGTAAGTATGTATTTCTATTATTGAGACTTCCTACTTCTATTTTTCTCTCCACTTCTTGTGTATGCCAAGGGCATTTGGTATTTGGGGGCAGGTTATCCAACATAATTTTTTTGCACCTTAAGTTGGCTCTAGAAAAAAAGCAAGCAAAATGTTGATATATGTGTATATTTTTGTTATATGTGTAGGCTATATTTTTGGACAAATATTAGTTATGAATAAATTCTCTATTTGGAAATCTTATGAACCCTAGAAAGATTTTTCTTTAATTAAAAGTCAAGAAATCTAAGTCCCAACGTTGCATTTAAAAAATTACGATACGCACAACAAACAAGCACACACCTAAACACCGCAATATTGCGTCGAAAAAACACACGGATGTTGGTCGTTATAAAAATGTAGGATCTAGGGAAAAGATCATCCTGCCCGTAGTGTGGGGACGGGGGTGGAGAGACCCCTCCTGATTTATGGGAACATGTCGCGAGGAGCAACCGCTCGCGTACGCGAAACTCGCTTTTTGTCATTAACTGATTTTTATTCTATTCCCTCTTTTTTTCTGTTTATTTTGTTCCACCTAGAGGGCCTATTATTGAGGTCATCAAGCTACCTACTCGGACAAAAAGTAGGTATTTTCTATTTACGTACCTACGACGAAATAAGTTTCGGTACCGTCTGTATTACGCAAGCCAATACGTAACTTCATGTATTTTCATAAAAGGTATACACGTAATATATACGGTTTAACATTCTACATAAGTTTAGGCAGTTATGTAAACTGTAGCACAAAACTTTTCAAAAGTTCATTGTGCTATAAAATATACATGTAGCGCCATCTGTTGTCGAATAGCAGTAACTACCACAATCAAACTTAAAATAATAAACCACGAATAGTTACTACATCATAAAAAAATTACAATCTTGTTTTACAAATTAAATAACTTTTGTAGTAATTTTGAATATAATTAACTAAGTTCCTAGTTATATTCAGTAAAAGTTCCTTACTACCGACATCTAGTGGTTATTTATTAAAACATTAAGAAGAGTAGTAAAGTAGAAGTTGTAGATGTTCACCGTCAGATGTCTTTCACATAAAAAAAAACAATAGAAAGGACCGATATCCGGTGGAAAATAGAAAATGCAAGTGAAGCTTTTCGCTATATATTTTGAGCATTATAAACTCTCGCGTTTTACAGAAAAACTAGATAGCATATCTTCTAAGATTCGTAAATTCGAGGCGTTTCTGTGTCAATGAAACGTTTGATCTAATTTAACGATATTAAATTTGATCTGGCCTATAAAGCATAAATAAGTGCTTACATAAGGCTTAGGTCCTCATCTGTGTGTGTAATTAAATAGATCCTAGCACTGGATCAAATTCAATTAGTTAGCACACCTTTGGGGTTTCTCTTAGATACTTTAATTTGATTCTTTAGGTATTCTATTTTGTAAAACTAAGAATACTTATTATAAAAATAACTTTAATCTTTCATAACTTATGAACATAACTAGGTAAAAACCAGTTTTCAATCAATCCTAGATCTGCCACCTCCGGTATTTACAGCGGCAAACCGCTTTAAACCGTCGACATGCAATCATCGAGGCCGTTGGATCGCAATTTACACATCGGCTAAAATTCCTGCAAGGATCGTGATCATGTTGTCTAGCAGGCGCATGAATGCCCAGTATCATTTTGAGACATTCAGGGATCCTCCAAATTTTAAGCCCTAACAAGCGTTGCACAGAGTAGCCCAGTAAAATTTTGAATACCTCGGGAAAAGCTGCAAAATTTTGGGAACATTTTTCACTTTTTGCTCTTCTTCTTAGCGTGTCGAAGACAAACAGACTCTTTTTAGTTAAATGCCTTGCCTGGCCCAGAGTTCAGCCACGGCAACGCCCTCCACTGACGCAGTCATAAGGTCCTCAGGTGAACAGACAACAGGACATGCAGCACAAGACGGAAGGTGGACCATGGTCTGCGGGGAGAAAAGTCATAAATTATGCGTTTTTCGACATAATCAGAATTCTGTACTTTTCTAAATTCCATTAAATTTGTAACAATTTAAACTGAACGGCAGCTCTATAAACCCTTTAGGGACCTAGCTATGACCTTCTCAAATTGCAAATTGTAGCGTTAAAAAGAGAAAACACTTATCGCAACGTTAACACGTATAACTTTGTTATTTTTAAATTAAAATACACTGAAAATATATAAAAGGTTAAAAAGGAAATACAGAAAAGCCGCAGTTATTAATAACGTATCAAATATTTTAAATATTTATTAAGAAAAAACTTAGGAGTGAAATTTTTGCCAGGTTTGAAAGTAATTATAAACTGAACACATGTGCACCTCAACCTCAACGCAATAAAATTGCAATCAGTTAAAAACCTAAGTTTTTGTCCGTGGAAATTTAAAAGATAAATCAACTAAGTAATTCTAACACAAAAATTCATGTGAATAAAAATAAGATACTTCAGCCACTCGTCGGAGATCCGCGCAGGACGATCAAAATCACCTTCAATAGTTCCGCTTCAAAACTGGATTACGAGCTAAGAACACGCCGCAGTTCTCGTACCAAAAACTCAGGCCGTTGAAAAATAAAAGCACGGAACCCGTTGGAAGATGTTCAGAATCACGAAGACTGCAAGCACAAAAGGCGCGCTTTTCCTAGGGCGTGAAGCCAGAGTCGGCCTCTAACAAATGATATCTACAGACAATCAAAATTATAAAACCCAAAGGTCTGGAATATCTGAAGAAGCGACATGCCAAGGAATAATATATAGGAAACGACGTTACATACCAGTTTTCGTAATGAAGGGACCTTTACTTTGGAAGACGAAGCATTCAGCCCCAGCGGGCACACGATTTTAAGCCAATTAAATTAGGACATTTCCTACAAAATGTTGATGTAAAAACGTATGAAAACAAACTGTTATACCATTTCAAATGACCGAAGGGCGAAGATAGATTAGTGCACATTATAGGAACTTAACTATCTACCGACCCGTGCATACACGCTAAGTAACCACTAGCTAACTCCATCGGCGACATTGCCACAAGTAGCTATCTACTCAGCCTAGTCTTGAGAGAAAATCCGTATGAAGCTTTCATACTTGGCCTCATTTGTGAGTTTCGCCTAGCGCCATTAAAGATATACCTATCTAAGTACATTTCGCTATTAGAGTGACTTTAGTATTTGACTGAATGACATGATTAAATATTAAATATATTCGGCATACACCTTCTTATTCTAATTTCCTCAAATAGAAAGGAAATACCAACATTCTGCAGTGAAATGACGCTATAGGCCAAATGGGGATGATGACAAAAAAAACAATTCAGTCCGTCAGTTAGATATTCTAGAAATATTTTGAAGAATCGTGTGACGTCACGCCGTGCCACACTTTATACTAACAAGTGCCACAAGCCGCCACTCCTGATGCGCTATTTCTCTGTCAATTTTGTTTTATTTGATAAAGCCAAAAATACGTGTCTAATATTATTTGATAATCTCACTGACGAACTAAATAAAATTGTAATTTTTCAACCCAGGAAATATCCCTATTCAATAATACGGATGTTTCCTGGGTAGTGGTGATTCCTGTTTATTAATATAAACACCCATGAAACATAAACACCTGCCTGCCTGTGCCTGTTTATCAATATAAACAGGAATCAATACTACAAAAAGTTGCCGTAACTATTCAAACTGGTATTGTTCAAAAATCTAATGAGAGATATAAAACAGACACAGAAATATCAAAGACTTTGAATGGAATCCAGAGAGTTTTGCCATTTCAAATCTTTTTTCGTACCTCATAGTTGTCATCTTTGTGAAATGATACCAGTGAATTACAATTATGACTTTCCAGCGAAATGGGAAATGTAAATTAATGGACCATTTAAAAAAATATAAATATTATTATTATTTATTCGTGATGCGTTTGCTCTTGACTCTAGTCTAGGTCAGAGGTGACAGAGACAATGTCGACGATGGAGTGAGCTTACCCAGAAGAAGCCTGTTAACTCTAACTTTAAATATTCCTACAGCACACCTCGTTATGACGAACGAGCGGTTAAAAAGATTGCAATTATTCTATATATACTAAGTACAGAAAACTATTCAGCAGCCAGACTTACAAACACTAATTTGTTAAGGCACTGTTACTTCATTAACAATTGCTAACTATAAGAATGATTTTCATGAAACAGAAATCACTATTTCCGTTTGTTCAACTGTCAGTAGCAATTTGTCAAACTGAGCATAACGTACTTATTTGAAGTTTGGCAAGGTCGGCCAATAGTCTGGTAAGCTTCTGTTGATGATTAGTTGCGCTACACCATGCAATAGTTGCAAGATATTGATTGGGACAGTTATAGAATAATCGCAGAACCTCTTTAGTGTTATCATAACATAGCATCACACCTGCACTACCCGAAGAGTTACGCAGAGGTGTACTTAGTGCACTCCCTTACCTATAATTTAAAAGTCCCTTGGAGCCTTTATTTACAATTAGTTGACCCAATATTAAGTTACGCCCTCGACTGCTATGGACTCATATTCAAAAGTAACTTATAAATATTAGAAGCACAACAAAACAGACTTTTAAAATTATTAGTAAGTCATCATCTTCCTGCCCTTGTACCATGTTACTTGGGGTCGGCGCGACACGTTTTCTTCTTCCATACCGTCTAATCCCCCGTCACGCCATCACTGACTCCCTTTTCTTTCATTATTCTCCTCACACAGTCCATCCTTTCCATCTTTTCTTAGGCCGGCTCCTCTCTCTCCATCCATTCACATTTATATTCATAACTCTTTTAATAACATGAGTCATGTTACTAAAATACTCTTTTGACCATACCAGGAAAAAAGGTTTCTTTTCAACTTTTCTGTCACTTCAAACTCAAACAAAACAACAAGTTTCAAACTTCCTCTAATAAACTCATTTCTCACTTTATTCATTTTCGTCACTCCACACATCCATCTCAACATTCTCATCTCTGCTACATGCAATTTCTTTTCATCCATCTTTTTCACAGCCTAACATTCTGTTTCATACAGTACGACAGGTCTAATCACGGACTTATAAATTTTCCCCTTTAACTTGAGGGACATCTGTGTTTCAGACCTTTTTATTGGGACAATCCCACCGTACTATTCCGAAACCACTGCAACTCCTGAAAGCTAGAATCAACAGTGGCGACCACCAGAAAAGCGCCGAGGCAATGAAGCTCGACGAAATCCCGGGGAAAGAATTTAACTGTCTTGGATCTCGCAACGAAATTAATCAGAAAAGAATAACGGAGGAGTAGGAAAAAAAAAAACCACTTCCATCCTAACAAGCAGGAGACAGAACAAACAAGGCACAAAGGGTCGTTTACAACTGGGATAAGCCCAGTTGCCTAGCACCACGGATAAAAATTAGCATTAATATTAATGGGTGCTAACATTGTGAGCTGTTATATTTGATTCCAATAATAGGTATGGCAAAAACGGGAACACCCAAATACTCCGAAATATTTTATTCCGAATTTCGATGTTCCGATTTTCAAAAGTCCGAATTTCATAATACCTAAGAATTATAATGTCTATCATTAATAAATGCCGACGCCTGTTATTTGGATGCCACCGAGGAGCTTTTAAATATGCTTGAGCGCTTGCAAAATATATGTATTCGTTTTGTTTTCAACCTCAAAAAGTATGATCATGTTTCAGGCTTTCGCAAAATGCTCAAGTGGCTCCCTATTCGACTTCGCAGGAACTCTCAGATGATTCTGATGCAGCTTGTACATTATTCAACATAATATTGCGTTCATTCTGCCAAAGATTACACTCCTATAAGATATGATGTGCAGTTTGTACATTTTTTTTTTTTTTTTTTTTTTTTTTATCAATAGGCTTGCGCTTGACCACTATCTCACCTGATGGTAAGCGATGATGTGGTCGACGATAGAGCACGCTTGCCTAGAGGAAACCTATTCACTCTTGACTTAAAGACCCCTAGATTGTAGCTATCGGGAAACACAGACTCCGGCAGGGAATTCCACTCTTTAGCTGTACGCATAATAAAAGTGTTCCCAAAACGTTTTGTGCGTATGGGTGGGATGTCCACCATGTACCGATGACGCATCGCCGTACGTCTGGTAGTCCGATGATGGAACGGGCCGGGCGGAACCAAATCATGCAATTCCATCGCACACTCCCCGAAATGTAACCGATAAAATACCGACAAACTGGCAACTCGGCGACGATGTTCAAGGCTCTGGAGCTTTGACTTGACCAGTGCCTCATTACCGATGAGTTTCTTGGCCCGCTTTTCGATCGACTCTAGTGCATCAAGCTGGTATTTGGCAGATCCGTCCCAGAGATGAGAACAGTACTCCATGCACGATCGAACTTGCGCTTGATACAAGTTGAGCAGCTGTTCCGGCGTGAAGTACCTTCTCACCTTCGCAAGGATCCCCAACTTTTTGGCAGCCAGCTGAGCCTTTGCCTCAATGTATGGCCCAAAATTGAGAGGCGATGTCAACGTAACGCCAAGAAGCTCAAGATGGTCCGTTATTCCGTGCCAATACATCACGGAAAGTTGGAGCCGGGTGAAATTGGCTCTTTTTAGCGGAGAAAAGACACGCCTGGGTTTTAGCAGCATTAAACTTGACCAGATTGGCATCGCCCCATTCGGAGACTGCTTGCAAGTATAAGTTCAAACGCTCCACCATGGCCTCACGAAGAGACCGGATCTGCGGCCCGGTAGCACGTGCGTTGGACAAGTATCTCTCAGCAACAGTGCTGTCGTCTGCATACCCAAAGGTGCCGGGCTTCAGCAGATCGTTAATGTGCAACAAGAACAATGTTGCTGAGAGTACGGACCCCTGAGGGACCCCGGCATTAATATCCAATTGGTCCGACGAGCAGCCATCGATAACCACTCGAATGGACCGATCTCTCAGGAAGTCTGCAATCCAATCACACAGACCACCGGGCAAACCGAATGAAGGAAGCTTACCAATAAGGCTTTCGTGCCAGACCCTATCGAAAGCCTTCGAGATATCGAGGGAGACGGCAAGCGCTTCCCCATGCCTCTCGATGGCCTCACTCCATATGTGAATGGCATACGCTAGAAGATCCCCAGTAGACCGATTTCGGCGAAAGCCGTATTGGCGGTCGCTAAGGATATCGTTAGTTTCTAGGTATGCCAGGAGCTTAGTGTTAAGTACACGCTCCATACTCTTACAGAGTATGGATGTTACAGAGATGGGTCTGTAGTTGGCCGGGTCAGCTCGACTGCCCTTCTTGGGCACGGGCTGTACGTTGGCTTGCTTCCAAGCATTCGGCACTGTTCCGGTCTCATATGAAAGGCGGAATAGGCGTGTCAAGATCGGAGACAGTTCAGGCGCACAGGTTCTAAGAACTATAGCTGGTATGCCGTCAGGGCCGCTAGCCTTGTTCACGTCGAGGTTGCGCAGCACCCTACGGACGTCCTTTTGATGGATGCGAATGTCCGACATACTCATCTCGCACCCATCAGGAGAAGTACATATTCGCAGTCAGATGTACAACACTGACATAAAGGCGAGGCAACGAGCTAGAAGGAAAATAATTTACTTTTAAAGTTACCATGCCCCATGAGAAATTGGGCAACACAGTGATCCACCTCCAGCCGCACGCGAACGGATGAAAAGAATTGGTGGCGGTCTCGGCCCTTGATGGAATGATCCCACCTACATTGCCATTCGTATAAAAGTTCCTCCCAGACGTCAATAGGTGGATTAAATGATCTAGAGATTTTCACACGGTCGCTCCGCGTTAAAAAGTCCGCGTCTATGGTCTCTCGTGCGAAATAGTACATTGCAGCACATCGCTGCACTTCAAGGTCGACCGGAAGTACGCCAGCAAGTACTGGTAAGGCCTCAGTACTAATCGTCCTGTATACTTTGCATAAGAATATCAAAGCTAAACGCTGGCTTTGAAGTAATTCACGTCGTACCGCCCCTATCAGCCCAAACAGGCGCCCCATAGCACATACAACCCAAGTAAGTAGCCCCGTAAATAGTCTTTAATGTTAAAAAAGACAGACCCCACGTAGATTTAGATATTCTCGTTCCAGACCTGTCGCCATTTCATCAATCCCGAGTTGATCCAGTGCGTTACATCTCGGTCAACCTCGCCATCCCCTTGGACAAGAGACCCTAGGTACCGGAAGTCGGAGCAGATCGGTATGAGTGTTCCAGCGAGAGCTATAGGCACGGAACTGGAGACCGCCAAAATCGCAGAACAAGTATTCTGTTTTAGTTCTGCTCAATTTCAAGCCAACACTCTCCAGTCGGTGCCACTTCCACCTCCAATCTGCTCTGGACCTCTAGGCCACTCTCGGCAACCAGCACAATGTCTTCTTGTATTATAAAATTATTAGTAAGTAATAAAAATAAAAATAAATGTAAAGATAAGTTATTTAAAATTTGCATAACTTTGCTAGTTACCCATAACTACGCAACGAGGATGGTAGCAGCAGGTAAATTTAATGTACCTAGAATAAGATACTATTTTGACGACCGAACGCGTGATAAAAGAGCCTTAAGGCCCTCTTAGGCCCCTCTACACATTCATATGATTAATTAAGAAGCCCGACAACGCATACAATTTCACTGGGGCATATACACACATTCTGATGTTTTTAGAAAAATATTTATTCAGATTTTGAATACCGACTCTGAATTCAGACAGGAATTTCAGAATGTGTGAGTCCAGCCTTACCTCCTACCTTCTCAAGCAATTGTCTATACTACTGATATAAGATGTTATAAAATAAAAGGTACATTTGCCAAATTACTTAAGTAGTTCTTTTTCATGAATTTGTAAATAATGTTCTTAGGAAAGTGGTTTGCAGATTGTTAGGGGAGAGAAAATAAGTAGTTTTTATAATATAAGTCATGTGATAAAATGTAAGTTATTTCCTTTATTCATTTTCAATAACATAGATTGTTAGTTACTTTATTAGTACTGTGAAAATTAAGTGTCCGCACTAATAAACCTTATTTTTATTCCTGTTTGTTTCCTTCCCACAGATAAACTGTGACAAAGGTTTTGTGGGGCATAGTATTAGAACCTATAAACTATAAGTTGTAGCTGGCTGGTTTACCATAGACAAATCCAATGAACTGCACTGACAGTTTAAAAAAAAAGAGGAATGTTTAATTCTTCTGTTGTGATAAAATACTAATATAGATTTACATTGTTCCTTAAATTAATGTGTTTTAATTTACTCTAACATGGTAGAGCTACTGTAATGCTGTAATAATTAAGCACGTTAAAGTGAAAAGTTTATTTGTCGTGAAATTGTTCGCACGTAAGTCAATTACCCAAAAATGACGAGTTCCAATACGGGGACAGCTATTGTTCCCGACATAGAAAAATTAAATTGCATGGGGAACTACGGTTCGTGTAAATTCATCATGAAGATGATCCTCTTCCACGAGGATTTGTGGGAGTGCGCGGATACAAAAGACGGTAAGCCCGTCTGCGATGACAGGAAGAAACATCTGAGCATCAACCCTGTGGCCAACACGCACGTACGCAATGGTCTGGTCTTATGCGCCAGTTGTTTGGGATGAAACTCCAGGAGTATCCCGATATGGAATCATATTTAATGAAAATATGTGATATCTCACAACAATTATCATACATCGGAGCTGCTTTGGAAGATGAATATCTGGCTGTTATAATGTTGAGTGGGCTCACATCCTACTATGACCCACTGATCATGGCATTAGAGAACTGCAACGTAAAGATGTCGAGCGAACTAGTCAAACAAAAACTTTTACAAGAAGAACAGCGGCGGACCAACGGAATGGACACGAGTAGTGGTTCCGTGATGGTGGCAAAACGACGATATAATAAGCCTGTCAAATGTTTCCGTTGAAAAAGGCTGGGTCATATTTCTAGGAATTGCCCCGAGAAGGAGAAAGAGGTGATGAAACCCCAAACTAAAAGCGCGGCGAAAAACTTTATAGTGCGGGTCGTGGCAGTACCGAGCTGTTAAAGACGGTATAAAACTCTAAGCAGTGTAGTTTTTATTCCTAAGTTATCATGTAATTTGATTTCTGTTACTGTGTTGACGTCTAAAGGTTTTCGAGTTGTATTTTTGTTCTCAGTTTTGTAAAATTTATTTTGATAAAGTTTTAATAGCTATTGCTAAACGTGAGAATCGTTTATTTAAATTAAATTAATTATTTATCAATAATAAATTTATTAATTATTTTAAATAATTATATTAAATAATTCTCGGCACGCCGTAGTGTTCATAGTTCATCAGAGTCCGCGTCCACTGATTAAATAGTAGCGAATGTGGGGAGTGAACGTGTTGAAGAAGAAGAAGAAGTTTGGCATCAGCGATTGGGTCATCTAAACTCCAGGAGCATGAACCTACTGAGAACCGGTATGGCAAATGGCATAGAGTTTGACATCAGTAACTATAAACAGTGCATTTCTTGTATTGAGGGCAAGACAACAAAGTTACCGTTCCCGAAAAAATCGTACACGAGAGCTACTGAAATCTTAGGCCTTATCCACAGTGATGTTCTCGTTACATGTTGATTTTTAACCGACTTTCAAAAAAGGAGGAGGTTCTATGTTCGACTTCTTGTATGTTTTTTTTTTTTTTTTTTGTTCACCGATATTTCCGTCAATTGTGGGCCAATTTTGAAAATTCTTTTTTTGTTTGAAAGAGTATGTTTCGAAATTAGTCCCATTTTAATTCGAAGATATCTTCGAAGTTCTTCATCAGATCTTCACCAAATTATACAACAGTACAACAGAACTCTTCAATAAACAACGGCAAATCTCTCGGGACTGCTGCAATCGCACGTTTGTTTATTGTTTATACCATTTCATAACATAACATCACGCCAGTACGCTCTCAGTAAGCAGATCTGTCATTTGTTCGGTTTTGTTCAAGTTTAATGATATTCGGGTAATCTATTCTGGCGTTATAAGAAACTTACTAAACAACTTGCATATTAGGTAGGTACAAATAAAAAGCGAAAAATAAAAAAAACTTTTTTACAAAAAAATACTACCGACTTCCAAATAAGAAAACTACAAAGTGAAAAATAACTTTATTTTTGGAAGTCGGTGTCCATAACGCAAAAAAATGGTACCTACGAAAGACACCGACTTCCAAAAATAAAGTTATTTTTCACTTTGTAAAATACATCTTATTTGGAAGTCGGTAGTATTTTTTTGTAAAAGAGTTTTTTTTATAGATGATTTTTCACGTAAAGCTTTTTGCTATTTTATTAAAGCCAAAAGTGAAGTATTTATTTATTTTTAACCGACTTTCGAAAAAGGAGGAGGTTCTATGTTCGACTTCTTGTATGTTTTTTTTTTTTTTTTTTTTTTTTTGTGTATGTTCACCGATATCTCCGTCAATTGCGGACCGATTTTGAAAATTCTTTTTTTGTTTGAAAGAGTATGTTCCGAAATTGGTCCCATTTTAATTTGGTGAAGATCTGATGAAGAACTTCGAAGATATACAACAGAACTCTTCAATAAATAACGGAAAATCTCTCGGGACTGCTGCAATCACATGTAATTTTATTGTTTATATCATTTCATAACATAACATCACGTCAGTGCGCTCTTAAGGGGTAAGCAGATCTCTCATTTGATCGGTTTTGTTCAAGTTTCATGTTATTCGGGTAATCTATTCTGGCGTTATAGGAAACTTACTAAACATCTTGCCTATTAGGTAGGTACAACTAAAAAGTGAAAAATAAAAAACTTTTTTACAAAAAAATACTACCGACTTCCAAATAAGAAAACTACAAAGTGAAAAATAACTTTATTTTTGGAAGTCGGTGTCCGTAACGCAAAATAATGGTACCTACGAAAGACACCGACTTCCAAAAATAAAGTTATTTTTCACTTTGTAGTTTTCTTATTTGGAAGTCGGTAGTATTTTTTTGTAAAAAAGTTTTTTATTTTATTTTTATTTATTTATTTAAAAATTCGGATAACAGAAATCCATAGTGTTAGTAACATACCTTATACCTAGTGTTAGTAAATAATAACAATAAGGTTGAGAAGCACTTTGCACAGAAGATGAGCAAGTTTTTACTCGGTCATCCTCTCCACAAAATGCCTCATAAAAGGGGAAAACACTCGCTCGGCCACTGTTTTTAGGATGCTATTACCACTGGCCCGAGTTCTAGCTGCCAGCGATGCTATCTTCTTCCGCACGATTGCGTGGAAGCCGTCAGTACGATTCAGTGTAAACATCTCTGACGCGCTACAGAACCGGGGCAGCCGCAAGAGCATCCTAAAAATATTATTATATTGGACGCGCAGGACATCTAGCGACCTTTTGGTGTAACTGGTCCATAGACCCCCCGCGTACAGACCCTGACAATATGCCTTGAAAAGTGTTATTTTGACCTGGTCTGCACAGCGGGAGAATCTACGAGCCAACATATTACCGCGGACCGCCAATGCCCTGCGCTCCCTCTCAATATCTACATTATCTTTCAGGTCGTCGGTAAGTATGTGTCCCAGATATTTAAATTGGTTCACTCTTTTTATGCTCAAGCCATTTAGGGTAAGGTTAGGTGAATAATCTGTACACTTACCGGCGACCCCAAAGACCATGTACTCACATTTCCTAACATTATATACGAGCCCGTGCGCAGCCGCGTAGTCCTCGCAAGCTTTCAGCATCTCCCTAATAGATCCCGCAGTCGGGCCCAGCAGCACCATGTCGTCTGCATAGCTGATGCTGTTAATATTAGTACCACCCACCGAACAGCCGACACTCATGCTGCTGAGCTCGACCATGAGGTCATTTACGTATAGGTTGAAGAGCCTGGGAGACGTTAAACCTCCCTGCCTCACTCCGCACTCCAAACCATATGCCTCGGAGAAAGTGTTGGACCACTTCACGTGATTGGTTTGGTTCGCATACCAAAATTGCAGAACTTTAAGAACTTCCGCCGGTACATTCCTGTCCCCCAGCTTCCTCCAGAGCACATCATATGACACAAGATCAAAAGCTCTGGAAAGATCCAGGAAACAAGCATACACCGGCGTTTTACGATCCGTATAATATTGGACAGTATTCTTGAGGCTTAGGATTGCACTTTCAGTAGACAGTCCAGGTTGAAACCCAAACTGTGAATCGTGCAAGTACAGATGCTTTTCCAAGCACGAATCAAGCATACTGTCCAATATTTTAGCAACGGTAGTTGCAAGAGAAATTGGCCGGTAATTTTCCTTGTCCGAGATATCCCCTGTCTTGTTTTTGACTATTGGTACCACAACCGTTTTCATTAGTTCTGCCGGTAGGTACGCGTGACTAATGCACATTGAGTAAAACAATGACAGGACCCTCGGCAGGTGAACCCCAGCAAACTTAAAATGCTCGATGCTGAGTCCATCGTGTCCGGGTGATTTACCTCCACTCATGTTTTTAACTACAGCTCTGACCTGCTTAGTCGAAAAATACGTTACCGGTTCCACTCCCCCACCAAAGGACTCAGCATCGGTCATCGCAACTGAGGGGCCGAGAGGTGATCGCACTTTGATTTTTTGAGTATTTGAGTGTATGAAACAATTTAAATCCCTTGTCGAGAATCAAATAAATAAAACAATTAAAATTCTGAGAACTGACAATGGAGGCGAGTATGTAAATAAAAAATTCGAGGTATTTTTGAAGCATCATGGCATACGGCACCAGAAAACTGTCCCTCAATGTCCGCAACAAAATGCCGTTGCGGAAAGGGCTTATCGCATGATTGTTGAGGCTGCAAGGTGTATGTTGCAGGGTGCTGGCTTGGATCAAAGGTACTGGGTAGAAGCAATGTGTACTGCGGTTTATCTGAAGAATAGATCTCCAACCAAGGCAGTGTTGGGAGCTACTCCTGAGGTGAAATGGTCAGGATCTAAAGTAAACTTGAACCATTTACGAATTTTTGGTTGCGTTGCGTATTCTGTCGCAGAGTATCGAAAGAAGTTAGATCCGAAATGTAAGAAGTACATATTTATTGGTTATTGCGAAGATACAAAAGGATATCGGCTGGTAGATCCCGCGCATCCGAAAAAAAATATTACTTCGCGTAATGTCGTATTTGTAGAGGATAAATTCTACAAAGACATGTTTGGAGATGAGGATCAGCAACCAGCGGTCAAATTGCCGACTCCATTCATGATTATCAGCAATCCTGAATCAGAGGATGTAGGAGTACAGACGACAGAACCGGTTGAGCACGAGACTCACGACACAGACGCCTCAAGCAGTGATGAATTTGACAGCACTTCGGATTTAAATTACGTTCCTAGATCGTCATCTTGGGATTCTGAACAATCGAGAGGGCGGAGCGAATTCGAAGATGAGTTTGAAGCGGCATTCACCACTGGCGCGAGTTGCGATACGGACACACAAAGTACCGTGTGCGAGGCACTCGGCGGGCCTTAGTCTACGCAGTGGAAGGTAGCAATGGAGGTTGAATACCAATCCTTTGTGGACAATAAATGTCTGGAACTTGTGGATTTACCGAAGGGAAAGAAACCTGTTAAGTGCAAGTGGATATTTAAGAAAAAGAGAGGATTGAACGGAAAGCTGCTTCAGTACAAAGCTAGGTTGGTTGCCAAAGGGTTCACGCAAAAGCGTGGTGTAGATTACTTTCAGACCTTCAGTCCAGTCGTGAGATACAATAGTATGAGAGTCTACAATAAGACTACTCTTAGCATTGGCGACTGAATATGACATGGATGTCGATCATATGGACGTAAAGACTGCTTTTCTTGACGTAGATCTGATCTGATCTGATCATCATCATCTGCCTAGCCTTTTTCCCAACTATATTGGGGTCGGCTTCCAGTCTTACCGGCTTCAGCTAAGTACCAGTGTTTTACATGGAGCGACTGCCTATCTGACCTCCACAACCTAGTAACTGGGTAACACGGTACCCCTTGGCAAGACTGGCGCCAGATCTCAAGCTACTGACTACCCGTAACGACTGTCAAAGATCTTCAAATGACAGCCGGGACCAACGGCTTAACGTGCTTTCCGAGGCACGGAGGAAACTCGGTATGTTGAAAATGGTCACCCATCCATGGACCGACCTCGTCAAGCGTTGCTTAACCTTGATGATCGTCCCGTGCGGCTGTTATTATTTAGTCACGAGCTCTTCTGATCTGATCGTTTATATGGAAATTCCCGAAGGCTTTCCAGTAGAAAACAGCATACCGCTTGCTCAACGCTGTATATGGATTAAAGCAAGCCAGTGGATCATGGAATGAGAAGATAACCGATGCATTTATTAAGAAACTGAAGTTTAAAAGGTTGGCGTCCGAGCCATGTGTTTACGTAATATCGAATGATAACGGACTTGTCGTTCTCGGCCTATATGTTGACGACATTTTGCTGTTTAAAAGGTTGGCGTCCGAGCCGTGTGTTTACGTAATATCGAATGATAACGGACTTGTCGTTCTCGGCCTATATGTTGACGACATTTTGCTGTTTAAAAGGTTGGCGTCCGAGCCGTGTGTTTACGTATGTTCTATGTTATGGGGTTCGGTTTCCGCACTTAGTCCTGTAGTTGGACCTTTGTGCGTGGGCCTTGGCGGCCGTTGGATGGGTTATTCCAGCCAGCCCACCTCCCTCCAGAAGCTTATTAGGGCTCCTGGTTTTTTTAGAACGTCCGTGTAAGATCTGGGTGACCCGAGGGTTTGTGTTCTTATCTGTGTGATCCCTGTGCATTCAAAGAGAACGTGTGTTACGGTTTCCTCAGTCTCCATGCATGCCCTGCACAGAGGACTGTCCGTTATGCCTATTGTGTGGAAATGTTTGTTAAGTGAGCAGTGTCCCGTGATGGTCCCCGTCACCATGCGCAGGCCATTCCTGTCCAGACGTAGCAGACGTCTGGTAAGACTACTGTCCAGAGATGGCAAAGCTTCTTTGGACTGCCTGCAGCCTGGTGCCGAGGACCACCAGTTCCCCGCCTGTGTCTTGGTGAATTCCTGTAGCCACCTACGTATTTGGTTGAAGGGGATGGGTACGACGGGTTCGGGTCCATAGACCGCCGTGCTGGATCCGCGTCTCGCAAGCTCGTCAGCTGCGTCGTTGCCTAAGGATCCGCTGTGTCCCTTTATCCATTGCAGTGTCACCGTGTTACGACTAGATACGGTTATTTGTTCTAGTGCGTTGTGACATTCTAGTATTAATTTCGATGTAATATATTTTTTCCGTAAGGATTGGAGGACTGAGGCACTGTCGGAGAGTATACGAATATGGGTGTCCGTAACCCTCCTGGCTTCTAGGGCATGGACCGCCAGTATGATGCCCACACACTCCGCCTGGTAGACGGTGTTGAAACCTCCTAGCGGTCTGGATATATTTATATTTAGGTCTTGTGAAAAGACTCCGACTCCAGTACCGGAGTTCGTCTTCGACCCGTCGGTGTATACTCTCATCTCCTTCGGGCCTGAGTAATCACATTGTTCTTCAGTAAGTGTTATGTTGTAGTGCCTATGAAAGTGGTGTGTTTTTGGGGCTTTGTCGCATGGTGATGCTAGCATCAGGTTTCGCTTGATCGCGTCTTCTCTTATGCGTGTGTGCTTAACCCTGGAGTCTTGAGTTAGGATACCTGATAGATGGAGTCTAAAAGCGGCCAGAGCTGCCTCCTCCCGCACGATAAGATGCAGAGGTGGCAGTCCTAGCATTGCTTGTAGGGCGGCCGTGGGTGTGGTTCTCATGCTGCTGGTGATTGCAACGCAAGCAAACCGCTGCAGTTTTTCGAGATCTTTTTGAGCTGTGCTGAGGTCTGTCCTGGGCCACCAGACCAACGAGCCGTATGTAATGATTGGTCGAATTACTGTGGTGTATAGCCAGTAGGTGATTATGGGGCTGATCCCCCAATTCCTGCCCAGCAGTCTTTTGCACTGCCACAGGGATATACTGGCTTTTGTGGTAATATAGTTCATGTGTCTCGCCCAATTCAATTGTTTGTCCAAGTAAATTCCCAGGTACTTGGTTTCGGTTGAAAGGCTTAGGGTTGTTCCAAAGAATCTTGGTAGCTGCATTGGCATTGGTTTCCTCTTTTTAGTGAAAAGAATTAGTTCCGTTTTTGTGGGGTTCACTGAGAGTTGGTGCTCGCCGCACCATTCCTCTACTAGTTTTAGGGCTTGACGCATGAGATTGCATAGGGTGTTTTCGTGGGTCCCGTTTACTATTATTGTTATATCATCCGCGTAGCCAACAGTGAAATAACCTTTATTGTTGAATGTTTTGAAGAGGCTGTCCGCTACCAGGTTCCACAGAAGTGGCGAAAGGACGCCCCCCTGTGGACAGCCCTTCGCAACGACGGCCCTTGTAGTGTCGTTAACCGTGACCTGAACCGCTCGCAGTTTGAGCATGTTGGTGATCCAGCCTCCTAGGGTCGGGTCTATGCCGTGTCTGTCGAGGGCCGTGTTTATGCTGTTGAACGTAGTCTTATCGAAAGCACCCTCAATGTCAATGAAGGCAGCCAGTGCTGAGCATTTATGGTCCACTGCGCATTCAATTTTAGAAACCACGTTGTGCAACGCGGATTCTGTTGATTTGCCTGTGGAGTACGCATGCTGTTGTCTATGAAGTGGTTTTACTCGGAGAGGCCCATCACGGATGTGCCTATCGCAGAGTCTTTCTAGGGTTTTCAATAAGAAGGATGTGAGGCTTATAGGTCTATACGCCTTGGGTTGTGTGTAATCAGTTTTTCCAGGTTTGGGTATGAAGATGACTTTCACCTCCCGCCACGCAAGAGGTATGTATCTGAGTGCTAGGCAGGCCCGATAGATCTCCAACAGCCACGGTGTTAGATGATCTACCCCCCACTGCAGCAGGGCTGGGAAGATGCCATCCAGCCCCGCTGACTTGAAGGGTTGAAAGGTGTTGATAGCCCATTTTATCCGGTCTACTGTTACTATATTGTGGGCTCTTGACCAATCTTGTTCCGTTGAAGTCCATACGGTACCCGCCTCCCACGTCCTGTCCTCCATGATTTGACAGTCCGGGAAGTGAGTTTCGAGGAGGACCTTACTGGTCTCATAGTCAGTTTGTGTGTATGAGTTGTCGGGTTTTTTTAGCGCGCCGAGAGTTCGGTCCTGATCGGTTGATAGTATCTTCCGTACCCTGGCGGCTTCGTTATTTGTCTCGATGGATTCACAGAATTTCTGCCATGCCGATCTCCTGGCGGTTCTAATCTGCTTTTTGTATACATATTGGGTCTCTTTGTATATCTCCCAGTCTTCCGGGAGTCTAGTGTTTTTTGCTCTGTTAAATTGCTTACGTAGCGTTTCTCTGAGTTTACCAAGTTTAGCGTTCCACCAGGGGTTCCTCTCGTTCCTACTTTGTGGCGCTCTTGATTTACAGCATGCGTGGTAAGCTTCGGTTAGGTATTCGGATAATTTTGTTACGGTGTATTCTAATTGTGCTTGGTCCCTTATGGTTATCATTGCTAGATGTCTAGCTAGAAGCGAAGCCAGAAGACTTTTATATCTGGGCACATTTGTGCGCCTCGGGTTTCGCCTCGGTGCGGGTTTTTTAGTGTTTGTAGTTAGTGTAAAGCGGATTCTTCTGTGGTCTGAGCAAGAAGGTTCGTCCGATACGTGCCAGTTTGTGATAAGGTTTGTCGCGTTTTCTGTAGCGAGTGTTAGGTCTATGATCGTTTGTCCGCGGACCGTGACCCAAGTGGGTTCTGAGCCGCGGTTAACAATGTTAAGATTAGTGGAGAATAAAAAGGTGGATAGTACCTCTCCTCTGGGGTTCGGCGTGTCGCTGCCCCAGAGCGGGTGGTGGGCGTTTGAGTCGGTGCAGATGATCAGGTCCAAATCGGCGCGCTCACAGTGCTGCACCAAGTCAGCCAACTCCTTTGGCGGGCAATCGATGTCCTCGCCTGGCATGTATGCCGAGGCCAGTACAACATCTGGAACGCTAATTTCGGTTTGGAGCCTGACAGCTGTCAGATCTCTGGAACAAAATTGGGTCAGTGGCGTAAAGGGAATTTCATTGGGTATAAAGATGCAGGTTCTTGGCTTATCTGCGCCATGTGTGTCGAGAATTGTCTTACCTCCGATGTTACCGAGGCCACATATTCTGTTATTCCTGATCTACGGCTCCTGGATCAGTGCGATGGTTCGGGGCTTTACCTCCAGTGCCCTGCGTAAGCTAGCCGTCGCAGTCTGGCTATGCTGGAGGTTTGTTTGGATGATGTTGATGGGTATTTGTGGAGGTGGAGTGGATTTAGTCGGAGACGGATCCATTAGAAAGTCCCTCCGTCTCCACCTCCCGGTAATGCTCGTCGTCGTGCTCATCCCCCGGCGATGAGGCAAGAAGCTGCACGTTCCAACCGGGTGATGCGGGCAGTGTTGGTTCGTCGTCATCGGCCATTGCCGCTCGAGCCATCTCCTCCTCGAGTTGGACAATGTCCGTGTCGCTCGTCTGTGTCGTCGTCGGTTCTGTCGTCAATGTGTTGTCGGTCTGGGTGTCGGCGGGTCGGGTCGTGGGCCAGAAGCGAACGTATATCGACCCTAAGAGGTACGATATCCGTCGCTCCCGCCCCAGGACCTTTTCGGCTTCCTCCGGTGGCAACCCCAGGGTCAAGTACGTCCCGTGTCGGTCGCCACCGACGGTTGTCGCCCTGTACAGTGACCACCTGCTGATGTCATACCAGGTATTCTGACGGATCAGAATACCGTGGAGCTTGCCCACGTCACCTCTGTAACGAGGGACGAAGAGCGAGGCTCGGACACGGGTGGGCACGTCGGTCTGTTTGAGTACCGTCAGTGTAAGGTCGTTGTCGGGGAGTTTAATTTGGGGAACATTCTGGGTCAGCCAGGTCAGAGCATTTTCATCCTCGCACCAAAGCTGCACCGTGCCTTCCGCTATCCGTGGGTATCCGCGGAAGGCCGGGAGCGGTGTCGTCGAGTCCGTGTCCAGCATTCTGTCCTCTAGTGCAGTCTTTATGTGTTCGGCCTCTTGTCGGGTCAGTTCTCTGCCGGGATGGGGAAGGCAGATTGCTACCGCCAGCCGCGCAGGAATATCCTTCGTGGCCCGCGCATAGGTCCTCTGCCCCCCCTGAGCGGAGTGAATTCTCACTCGCTTGGCATCCCCCTGTAGTGTACTTGGCGAGGCCGTGTCGTCGGGGCGCACCCTTTTCAGTGGCGCTGTCCCACTCGGTCCAGGTTGTGGGTTTGGGGAGCTTGGCACGGTTTGTTTTGCCTTGCGTGCGGCTCCACCGCGCTTGCTCCTGGTGTGTCTATTTTTAGGTCCGTCGTGGGGTTTTTCAGTGTCTTGGGGTCGGTTTGCGGCCCTGGCAGTAACTATCGCTTGTGAAGGCATTTCGCTCTGGGTTGCCCCTTCGCGTACCTGCCTTCGCTCGCTATGGTCCGCGTCCGATCGCTGTTCACGTTGGGTTTCCCCTACGCGTACTAGCGGCTGGTCGCGTGGCCCCGAGTCCGGCCGCTTTTCGCGCTGGGTTGCCCCCACGCGTACTTGCGGTCGGTCCCGTGGCCCCGCGTCCGGCCGCTCTTCGCGCTGGGTTGGCCCTACGCTTACTTGCGACCGGTCGCGTGGCTCCGCGTCCGGCCGTTTTTCGCGCTGGGTTTCCCCTACGCGTACTTGCGGCTGGTCGCGTGCCATCTCTTCAGCGTCCGATCGCGCTTCGCTCTGGCTGGTGCCGTCGCGGGTGTTGCGCTTTCGGTCGCCTACTTTCCTCTCGCGGGCTTGGATTTTGCCGCGCTTATTCAGCAGGCGAACTCCTTCCACTACAGCCGGGAGAGTTGTAGAACTGCCAGTTCCACTATCCTTCCCCATGTCTGTCTGTCCGTGTTGGTCTGGGTCTTTGTCGGGGTAATTTGTGCTGCTCCGCACGACGCTCTGTTGCCAGGGGTTCGTGGGAGGCATACACCGTGTAGAGGGTGTCGTAGTCGGGGTCAAGTCAGTGGGCGCGTTGGACGCAGCCGCGGTCTGGTTTATGGGCGCGTTTGTCGCAGCCTGTGCTATGGGCGCTAAGTCAGCAGCCGGCCGCGCTGTAAAGCGCGGCATTAGTTGATCAATCATGCAGTTTGATGCTCCCCCCATACTACGCTGGGAGCTAACCGCCGAAGCGGTGTGGGATTCCCCGGCTTGGCCGGGACCCACCTGGGTATGTGGCTTTTCATTCTGCATTTTTTTTTCATTGATGAAGGGGGGTGGGCTTTTATTGGAACCGAGGTTACCCTTCCTCGGGGACCGACGGGATTAAGGGGATAGGAGGGAAGGAGTTTGATGGATAGGAGTGTGGGTTACTTGGGGGTCACCCTAGGCCTGGGAGTTGACCTAGGGATTTAAGGATCGACGGGATGTGTACGGATAGGGAGGGGTGGCTAGTTGAGGTGATGGACACATAGGAAGGTGGTGTATGGGTTACCCTAGGCCTGGGGTTTGGCTTTCGGGAACTTCTCTTGTCCGGGATCTTTTTAAAAGATGCCCCGACCACAGGATCGCCAATCAGCAAAGAGAGCTGCGGCCCCGCAGCCGGGGTTGGGCTATCCGCAACCTGCCCACCCGCTCGGTTGCATGAGAAGAAGTGCCTGGCAGTCCGGGTCGCCCCACCACGGATGTACGTATACATTCGCGTTGGGTCGACCCAGCCTCCCCCGAGGTTGTTTACGTAATATCGAATGATAACGGACTTGTCGTTCTCGGCCTATATGTTGACGACATTTTGCTGTTTAAAAGGTTGGCGTCCGAGCCGTGTGTTTACGTAATATCGAATGATAACGGACTTGTCGTTCTCGGCCTATATGTTGACGACATTTTGCTGTTTAAAAGGTTGGCGTCCGAGCCGTGTGTTTACGTAATATCGAATGATAACGGACTTGTCGTTCTCGGCCTATATGTTGACGACATTTTGCTGTTTAGCAACAGTCAAACTGAGAAAAGGGCGGTAAAAGAAGAGTTAATGAAACAGTTCGTTATGAAGGATCTTGGGGCTGCTAAAAGTGTATTAGGAATACACGTGAACCGTAAAGATGGTAAAATTCATCTAGACCAATCTAGTTACATAGTGAAAGTTTTGGTAAGGTTTAAGATGACAGATTGTAAACCTGCTAAGACGCCGATGGAAGTTGGTATAAAACTAGAAAAGGCTTAAATTAAATACAGGAACTTGATCGGTTGCCTGATGTATATCGCGGTGTGTACGCGTACTGACATCGCGCATGCTGTGAGTATGCTTAGTCAGTTCAATGATTGCTACTCGGAAGCTCACTGGAAGGCGGGGAAGCGGGTGCTACAGTACCTCAAGGGTACAATGAACTACGGCATAACGTATGAAAAGAGTGGGTTGAATGTGACAGGTTCAGCGGACTCGGACTGGGCGGCCAGTGTAGTTGACTGACGCTGACGGTCTTACACCGGCTACATATTTAAGTTAGGCAATTCTATAATTTCCTGGGTAAGTCGTAAACAGCGCACGGTTGCTCTTTCCAGCACCGACGCCAATTACATGGCTCTGTCAGATGCGTGTAAAGAGGCATTGTTTATCAAGGCATTCATATCAGAATGCTCGATGTGAAGATTGTCGTTTACAATGACAATCAGTCCACCATAAGGTTATCTGACAACCATATGTTCCATGCCAGAACTAAGCATATAGACGTTAGGCATCACTTCATTCGCGAAATTGTTGATAACGGTGTGATAGCCATTCAGTAAAAATGTACAAGTACAATGTTGGAAGATAATTTGACAAAGCCTAAAGGCTTTGACAAGTTCTGAAAAGTATGAACATTTTTTTAAAGATTTATGCTTAGTTCCTCGTAGTGCAGTGAAAATATTAAAGTAGTATTATTAAGGTTACACTAGTCGAAAATTCTACCATACAAACGTAGTCTAGGGATTATTCCACTGTTTGACGATGTACGCTCAAAATAAAAAGTGATATCAATTTGTCTCATCATTGAAAAATTTTTGAAAGTTATGAGCGTCGAAACTTCCACATTTTGACACTAATTTTAACGCATTTTTGGGCGCAAATAAATACCATAAGAAGACGGTAAATTGCAAAACGGCCTCCATAAAGGGATAGTAGTTCAACAATGCAAATAATTTTATTTTGAACAGATAGATTTAGTCGTTTTTTCATGATATCTCGACTGCCAAAGGCCTGTTTATAAAATTTAGCGCCCCCAGTTTCGTCCTAAATCATTATCCATTTCGCTACAAATTTGCAAAAGTGTGTATTCGTACGCGAACTAGCTTCCTACTGCTCATCAAAGCATCTATCTCTTCCGCACGTGTTGTCGGTTGATATAAAATGCATTTTAACCCCGTGCACAAAATAGTTCGTGCCGTTGACTAGTGTACCCTTAATACTTCACATAGAGTTTAAGGGGTGGTGTTAGAACCTATAAACTCTGTTGTACCTGGCTGGTTTGCCATGGACAAATCCAATGAACTGCACTGACAGTTGTAAAATAAAAAAGAAAATGAAATTTTTCTGTTGTGATAAAATACTAATATAGATTTACGTTGTTCCTTAAATTAATGTGTTTTAATTTACTCTAACACATAGTTCTAAAGGTTACACTAGTCGATCATTCTTCCATACAAACGTAGTCTGGTGATTACGCCACTATCTGACGATGTTCAAAATAAAAACTGATATCAATTTGTCTCATCATTATCTAGCCCTGTATGGGAACAAAAAAGAAAAATATTTGAAAGTTATGAGCGTCGGAAGTTCCATATTGCAACACTATTTTTTACGCATCTTTGGGCGGAAATAACTACCATAAGAAGAAGGAAAATTACAAAACGGCCACCATACAGAGATAGATTAGTAGTTCAACAATGCAAATCATTTTATTTTGTAAATGTACATGTAGTCGTTTTTAGGGTTCCGAAGTCAACAAGGAACCCTTATAGTTTCGCTCTGTCCGTCTGTCCGTCCGCAGCTTAGCTCAGAGAATCTAAGTACTAGAAAGCTATAATTTGGCATGGATATATATATTAATAATTCCGACTAAGTGGTAAAATAATATAAAAATGTAACGTTGAGAATTATCGACCCATATCTATCTTGTCCACCTTTTCTAAGCTCTTTGAGGGTCTAGTGCACGGCCACTTATTTCCACAGTTAAATCACCTAATTATTCCCGAACAACATGGTTTCGTTAAATCCAAATCTTCCACCACAAACTTAATCATTTTCACTCAAATTTTATTTGAAAACATGGACATGCGCATGCAGGTTGATGCTGTGTACACTGATTTTCAGAAAGCTTTTGATAAGGTGGACCATAAATTGCTTCTCGATAAAATTGCTTTCAATGGCATAAGAGGCAATTTACTCAGATGGTTTGCTTCATATATATTTAATAGGAAATAAAAGGTTGTTTTTAATGGATTCGAGTCTGATTATGTGGTTGTCAAATCAGGTGTGCCTCAAGGATCTGTCTTGAGCCCATTGCTTTTTATCTTATTTGTAAACGATATAAAATCCTGTATAGTCAACTCTGAATTTCTAATGTACGCCGATGACATTAAAATCTATAAGGCTTGTGCAAACTCTCGGGACTGTTTGCTACTACAAGAGGACTTATGCAGGCTTTCACAATACTGTCTGGTTAATAAACTTCATCTTAGTCTTCCAAAATGTTACTTCATTTCTTTTACCAAAAACAAAAAAACTGAGTGCACACGTGATCTTGGCGTACTGCTTAATTGCAAATTACACTTAGACACCCATAACTACAACATAATTAACAAAGCCTTTCAGATGTATGGTTTCGTAACGCGGTCTTGTAATGACTTCAAAAAGCCTTCTACTTTTCTCTTCTTATATAAAACAGTAGTCCGTTCACAATTGAAATATGCGGTACCCATCTGGTGCCCGTATTATGAAAAATATAAGCACGCAATAGAAATGGTTCAGAAAAAATTTCATCGTGCCACGCACTTCAAATGCTTCCGTACTAGGATTCCCTATGCAGACTTGCTAAAGTATTATAAGGTATTGAGTTTGGATTCCAGACGTTTATTGATCATGGTTGTGATGCTGTACGGTATATGCAATAACAAATACAATTGTACTGAGCTGACGAATGGATTATGTTACATAGTACCAAGAGCTGTTTTTCGACGGGAGGTGCGCGCTCCTCGACTATTCTACACTGCGCGAGTAGAACGAATGATGGGGTGCGGGCCCCTCTCCGCCAACTTTTAGAAACATATAACACTCATTTTTCTGATTTTTACATTTTCGCGCTATCGCTATCTAAATTTAAAAGATTGGTTTCTCAATTTCTTTCAAGTCGCCCATAAGATGTAGGCTCTTGTCATCCGCTTCCTTCGATTCGTGTATGCAGTGTTTTTCTGCAAATTTGTTTTATTTTACTCATTTAACATGCGTTCGTTGTCATACTCCGATGTCACTTCGTGGACAATAGTGTGGGTTATACGTTTTCTCGACTGTATTGTAACTACTTTTTCTATTGCTGTACTGTATAATTGTTTTCGTCCCAAATAAACAAAATAAAATCATAAAAAGGTGTTCCTCCTATAGACGTTAATTGGTTATGTTTTTTTTTCTCTATCCCATGGTGTGGGGTATCGTTGGATCAAAATATTATGGGATTGTTAAAACCATTTTTCGATTCAGAGTCAAGTTTGCGTAAAATTAAGCTTTAAATTGCAAATTTATGTTAGAGTCAAGTGCCCGGGGGGGCAACATAAATTTGCCCTACCATCGAAATGGTTGCTCTTGGCTATGTGAAAAAATTCACGGCTGTAGTAAATATAACGAAATTAAAAGGAAAACTATCACAGATGCTTTACAAGTTTACGAGTAATAGTCGACCAACTTATAAAATTTACTTGGCACAGTAAAATTTTTGTACAAATGCTATTGAAAAATTACTTAAATAACGTTGTTAGCTATGTAAAACAGATAGTAAATATAACATCCTTAATAATAATGATTACTAAATTAATAATGTTGATACTCGAATAAAGCATTGGAGTGGCCGGAGTCGTTGGCAGTACCGGTCCGTAGTCCATACGGCGCATGCGTTCCGAAAGTGAAATAAACAAGAAGCGTGCGCGCAGGTATCCAGGAACGAACCATACCATTCCCCGTGGCTCTAACGCGCGCTAGTAACGGCTCCTTTCGCAATTTGCACCCGCGGTGGTACTCAAATAGATAATATTTTTCTAACTTCAGTTGCGAAGTTGGATTTTATAACTCCTTCTTCAGTTACCAGTTAGTCCTTCTTTAGTTTAAATCAATAGTGAATAGGTTACTTCTAGGCAAGCGTGCTTCACCGTAGACCACATCATCGCTTACATTACATCAGGCGAGATAGTGATCAAACGCGAGCAGATACCTAGATTAAAAAAAAAACATCATTCTATGTGGGCCCGTTTTTAGACGTTGTGTGCCGCTGAAACCGTTTTAATGTTTATGTATCAACAACAAAACCCTCTTCTTAGTCCGCATTATTATGCAACTTCGGAACCCTATTTCTGCGCGTGGCCCGACACGCACTTGGCCGGTTTTTCCATGATATCTAGACTCCCAAAAGTCTGTTTATAAAATTCGTTTTCTCCCTAAATCAACATCCATTTCGCTACAAACTTGCAAAAGTGCTAATTCGTACGCGAACTAGCTTCTTATTGCTCGTCACAGCATCTATATCTTTCGCACGTGTTGTCGGATGAGATAGCAGGCATTTAAACCCCGCGCACAAAATAGTTCGTGCCGTCGACTAGTGTAACCTTAAGTTAAGATTTTATAAACTTTGTATTTTAAGGCGCCGATTCCCTTGAGTAGCTGATTTTAAAATGAGAATCACGTCTAAATGGCTAGTCGTAATTTTTTGAAAAAAATATTTATTATATTAGGCAATTTCCTAATAATTTGATCTGAGCAAATTTTGAGTTTTATTCGTATAACATAGTGTAATTAATTTGTAAAGTTATGTCTAAAACGGACAAAAACACGACAATCACACCAAAACCGCTGGGCGTATTTTAATGAAATTGACACCATCTCAAAGACAATTTAATTATCTACATTTTGATCTGAGACTTTTTTTTAAAGTCATAGAATAATAAGGAAAGTACAAAAAACTACTAAATTTTCGGGTTTGAAACGAGTGCGCTTTTTGTTCCCTCAAGGTCGTTGGCGTTAGTCGTCGTCTTAACAGGTTCACAGTCCCATGAGCCACATTTAGTCTGTTGTATTGTTTTAACTATTGTGTTACTAATTGGACAGTGAACCTGTTATAAAATTGCAATTAACCGGGGACAAATTCAGATTCCGGGGTGCTACTGGGAAATGCCAGATGAAAACCTCTATAAAACTTTGCCCGATCCAGATAGATATATTAATCATCATTGCACTCATTTTCAAATACAGCAGCAGAAATTAATTGAAATTTTCATTTTCTTATAGGTATACATATCATAGAATTTGCAATGAAAGCGAGAAAGTTGGGGAGACTGAGATGCAGGTCTTCATACATAACTCAAAAATGTAAATAGCAAGATACAAAGTATTTTATGATAAATAAGAATTAAAAGAGCCAGTGCTAGATAATACTTGTAATTATATTTAATTACTTTGAACTCTGGAACCTGCAAGGCGGTGTTTCTTCCTACACGTGTACCAAGTAGGAGGTAAAAATAGTACTTAGTATACCTAATATAAAGTATGAGTATCATTTTCCTTTATGAATATCTACTGTTGTTAGCAGAAAATTACTCACATAGTAAATAAAAACATCGAAAAATTTGGCAAGTAGATGCTTAACATTGATAACCAAATTTGCAAAAACAGCAAAAAAAATATTATCGATGCATCATCATATCAGCCGAAAGACGTCCACTGCTGGACATAGGCCTCCCCCAAGCGTCGCCACATTGACCGGTCCCGTGCGTCTCACAACCAGCGGATCCCTGCAACCTTCTTACACAATACCTAAGTGAGGCGGCTGATGAGGCTCAGCAACGGTACCCTGCCGCCCAACTAGTGATACTGGGGGACTTTAATGCCCACCACCAGGAGTGGCTCTTCCCGTGTCAGTTCACTGACCATGCTGGGCGAGAGACGCGAAAGCTTGCGCTAGCGTTAAATCTCACTCAGCTGGCCCAGAGAGCAACGGGGGTGCTGGATGTTGATTCGCATACGGCTAATTGCTTGGACCTTTTGCTTACAACAGATCCAGACCGTTACTCGGTTTCGGTATCCCCTCCTTTGGTTACTTCCGACCACTGTCTGGTGAAGTCTGTATCCATCTACTCCCCGCCCGATCCCAGCCCAAGAGGCACCCGGCGGGAATGGCGGTACAAGTCAGCTGATTGTGATGGGATGCGATCTTTCTTCGCATCCTATCCTTGGCAGCCTACTTGCTTTTCTTTGGCTGATCCTACGTCGTGCACGGACGGAGTGACGGACGTGTTGCGTCAGGGAATGGAGTACTACATTCCGTTCTCTGACGTAACAATGTCTAGCGAAGACTGACCTTGGTTTGGCGCCGAGTGTAAACGCGCCGATGCGCTTAAACATGAAACGTATCTTGCCTGGGTCAACGCTCGAACGCGCAAGGCGAGTGACGTGAGCCAGATGAAGAAAGTCTACAACAGGGCTGCCAAGTCCTGCAAGAAAGTGTTGCGTAGGGCTCGGTTCGACCACATTAGCCGAATAGGGATCAAACTTGCCTCCTACCCAACAGGTAGTAAAGCGTTTTGTTCCCTGGCTAAATCGGTTAAATCGAACTTCTGCCGTCCCTCATTACCACCACTGCTGAAACCCAACGGGTCACTGGCGCACTCCACTGAGGAGAGGAATCTTCGCGTCTGAATCCTGGTGACGCGCGCCCCCTTCTTCTCCTGATGGATGCGAGATGAGTACGGACATTCGCATCCATCAAAAGTATCTACGTAGGGTGTTGCGTAACCTCGACGTGAATAAGGCAAGCGGCCCCGACGGTATACCAGCGGTTGTTCTTAGAACCTGTGCGCCTGAGTTTTCTCCGATCATGACACGCATGTTTCGCCTTTCGTATGACACTGGAAAAGTGCCGAATGTTTGGAAGCAAGCCAACGTACAGCCCGTGCCTAAGGAGGTCAGTCGAGCTGACCCGGCCAACTACAGTCCTATCTCTGTAACGTCCATACTCTGTAAGTAAGAGTATGGAACGCGTGCTTAATAGCAAGCTCCTGGCATACCTATAAGCTAACGACATCGTTAGTGACCGCGAGTTCGGCTGCCGCCGAAATTGGTCTACTGGGGATCATCTAACGTATGCCATTAACATATGGAGTGAGGCCATCGAGAGACACGGGGAAGTGCTTGCCGTCTCCCTCGACATCTCGAAGGCTTTTGATAGGGTCTGGCATGAAAGCCTTATTGGTAAGCTTCCTTCATTCGGTCTGCCCGGTGGTCTGTGTGATTGGATTGCAGACTTCCTGAGGGATCGGTCCATTCGAGTAGTTATAGATAGCTGCTCATCGGACCAACTGGATATTAATGCCGGGGTCCCTCAGGTGTCGATACTCTCAGCAACATTGTTCTTGTTGCACGTAAATGATCTGCTAAAACCCGGCACCTTTGGGTATGCAGACGACAGCACTGTTGCTGAGAGTTACTTGTCCAACGCACGTGCTACCGGGACTCAGGTCCAGTTTCTCCGGGAGGCCATGGTGGAGCGCTTGAACTTGTCCTTGCAGGCAGTCTCCGAATGGGGCGATGCCAATCTGGTCATGTTTAATGCTGCTAAAACCCAGTGTCTTTTTTTCGCTAAAAGGAGCCAATTCCACCCGGCTCCTACTTTCCGTGGTGTGACCGTGCCGATAACGGACCATCTCGAGCTTACGGCGTTACGTTACGTTGACATCGACCCTCAACTTTGGTCTATTCATTGAGGCAAAAGCTCAACTGGCTGCCAAAAGGTTGGGGATCCTTGCAAAGGTGAAGGTCTGTTCTCTCTGCAACTCTTTTCCTGCTGCACATCAATGACCTTCTTCAGCCTGGTATTGTTGGGTACGCAGATGACAGTACTGTTTCAGAGAGATACTTGTCCAGCGCAAAAACCAGCGTGGATGAAGTTCGTTCCTTGAGAGAGGCTATGGTGGAGCGGACAGATTTGACCTTAAGCCTTGTCTCCCAGTGGGGTGATGACAATTTGGTCTCCTTTAACGCCACCAAAACACAGACGTGTCTTTTTACCGCTAAAAGGAGTATTTTCGATCAAACTCCTACTTTTCGGGGTGCGTCTGTTCCTGTGACTGATCGGCTCGAGCTCCTAGGCATGGAGTTGAACTTCATGCCTTCATGCCATGGAGGCTCAACTTTGGCCTACGCCTACGCCTGGACAGCTTTAACCCTATACAAAGCGCAAGTCCGATTCTGCATGGAGTATTGCAGCCACCTTTGGGATGGCTCAGCTAAATATCAGCTTGCCGCGCTTGACTCGGTGGAACTCAGAGCCAGGAGGCTCATTGGCGACGTTGAGCTGGCGGGTGCCAGGCTTCACAGTTTGGCTCATCGCCGCAAGGTTGCCTGCTTGTCGTTCTTCTACAGACTGTACTTCGGTGAGTGTGCTGAAGAACTCCACGTCCTCATCCCACCAGCCCCCTTCTACCATCGGACATCTAGACGCACTGCAAGTTATCATCCTTACCTTGTTGCCATTCCACCAATTCGCACCAAACGCTTCCAAACATCCTTCATAATGCGCACAGCGAATGAATGGAACTCGCTACCTGCGTCAGTGTTTCCGAACGCATTCAACCCGAATCTCTTCAAAGTTAAAGTGAACAGGCTTCTTCTGGGTAAGCTCACTCCATCGTCGACTCTGTCTCTGCCACCTAGACTAGAGTCAAGAGCAAACCCATCACAAATAAAAATAAAAAGGTGAGACGGTACTGAACGCCAGAACAGTTGCTCAACTTGTATCAAGCGCAAATTCAGTCATGCATGGAGTACTGCTCTCACCTCTGGGATGGATCTGCCAAGTACCAGCTGGATGCACTGGACTCGATCGAAAAGCGGGCCAAGAGGCTCAACGGCAATGAGATACTGGTCGAGTCTAGACTCCAGAGCCTTGAACATCGGCGCCAAGTTGCCAGTCTGTCGGTTTTTTATCGGTTACATTTCGGGGAATGTGCATTGGAATTGCATGAACTAATTTCTCCTAGCCCTTTCCATCATCGGACTACAAGACGTACGGCGATGTGTCATCGGTACATGGTGGACATCCCACCCATACCCACCAAACGTTTTGGGAATACTTTCATTATGCGTACAGCTAAGGAGTAAAATTCCCTGCCGGAGTCTGTATTTCCTGAGAGCTACAACCTGGGTGTCTTTAAGTCAAGAGTGAATAGGTTTCTTCTAGGTAAGCGCGCTACATCGTCGACCACATCATCACTTACCATCAGGTGAGATAGTGGTCAAGCGCGACCTTATCAATAATAAAAAATATAAAAACACTGTCTGCCAAAAAGTTGGAGATCCATGCAAAGGTAAGACGGTACTTCACGCCAGAACAGCTGCTTATGTTATACCAAGCGCAAGTTCGATCATGCATGGAGTACTGTTCTCATCTCTGGGACGGATCTGCCAAATACCAGCTTGATGCACTTGAGTCGATCGAATAGAGGGCCAAGAGGCTCGTCGGCGTTGAGGCACTGGTTAAGTCAAAGCTTGAACATCGTCGCCGAGTTGCCAGCTTACCGGTTTTTTATCGATTGTATTTCGGGAAGTGTGCGATGGAATTGCGTGATCTAATTCCGCCAAGCCCGTTTCATCATCGAACTACAAGACGTACGGCGATGCACCATCGGTACATGATGGACATCCCACCCATACGCACTAAACGTTTTGGAAACACTTAAATTATGCGTTTCTTGCACTTTCAGCTAAGGTGTGGAATTCCCTGCCGGAGTCTGTGTTTCCCGATAGCTACAATTTCGGGGACTTTAAGTCAAGAGTGAATAGGTTACTCCTAGGCAAGCGTGCTACACCTTCGACCACATCATCGCTTTCCATCAGGTGAGATAGTGGTCAAGCGCGAGCCTATAGGATATAAAAAAAGCCATCAGGTGAGATAGTGGTCAAGCGCAAGCCATAATAAAAAAAACCTTCACCAGGTCATCGGTCCACCTGGTGGGAGGCCTTCCAACGCAACGTCTTCCGGATCGCGGTCGCCACTCCAGAACCTTTCTGCACTAAAAAAAAAACCGTGGTTTTCTTACGGATCTCAATATTTTTGATTCGATCACGCAAGGAAACGCCAAGCATAGCCCTCTCGATTGCCCTTTGAGTGACTGTAAGCTTTCTGATGAGGCTCATTGTAAGCAACCACGTCTCAGAGCTATGTGTCATCACTGGCAACACACACTGGTCATAGACGATCGATGCATCACAAGTCATGCAAATGAGGCGATTGACTGTTTAACATTTTCAACCATTCAAAACTGCTGACTCGAGTTTAACAATTTGTTTGTCGCAATAATTTTCGTTCCAGAATCTGGTCCTAAGCCATCGAGACATCACGAATAGATCAAAGTTTGAAACCCTAGAACAATCTAGGGTCAAACAGTAATCTCTGGGTGGCGAATCAACGGCACGGACAGGAACACAGAACATGGGTGCCAGTGATGGCACGCGACACAAAAAATCGGGTACGCCAAATTAACAATTTGAATAGCTACTGTATAAAATAACAAATTATGTCTATAAGACATTTAGCATCTAATTTGCAGCTGCAGAATAACTCACGTATTCTTCCATTAATATTATATTTTTCTATTAATTCGCTTAGCTAAGATTCTTTGATGGCACGCCATAGCTACATTATTTTTTTAATGGCACGGTCACCAATAAAAGTGCGCCATCCTTGCCCTAGAAGAAAGCTTACAAAGAAGCAGACCTTAAACCTTCAAGCCACGAAAACATAAAAAGAAGCCCTGATTTTATTGAGATTCCATAAGGGTCAAGTGACAAAAGGGCAGAGGACCAAACAAGATGGTTGACCTCACAATTTTTATTGACAAGGAACTCGGAACCATGCGAAAGGCCTAGCCGAGAACGGTGATAATTTATTTTGATGTCTCATTAGTATGTAGGTATATTGTATTCTTTTTAAAAGTTCTCAATATGTGTAACTGCCTACTTGAAAAATCAACAGAATTTGTATTCAATAAACATCTTGGTTACAAAATATGTCGTAGGTAGGTACTATAGGATCCTGAGGCTCCTGCTGAGGTACCCTAGGCAATCTATGAAAGGAAAGTCGAAGTAAAATAATTTGGCCAGTAAACGGCACTTTTGAAAGTCAAAATTTACACTTAATAAAATAAATATCTAATAATTAATTCTAATCGTGCATTCGCAAAGGTAGGGTCTTAGGCAGAAGAACGGAAAAGAAACTCCAAACTTAGGTACTCTTTTCAAAAAGCGTTTTACATAAAAAATATGTCATGTCTGTTAATTGTGAGAACGATGCACCTAGAATAACACTAGGTACTACACAACGGTTACAAATTAATAAAAGCAATTCATTCATACAAATTTACAATTCCGTAGGTTTAATGAAACAGTGTTTGATTTAGCGTGGATGGCCGAATCGGAATAGCGGCAAACCTACTACATATTCGATCTTCTTCAACTTAATCACGACATATTCCATTCACAAAGAAGTTATGTTATGAAATCATATGACTCAATACGTAATTCGACAATGGCATCTCAATTGAAACTAAAATTAAACATCCGTCCTCGAAATCTCAGAATTGAACAATAAAATTCTCATCCATATTGGTTACGACAGCTGTTCGATGCACCACAAGGTCGCATTTATAGTCACATTAATTTATCAAGATAACTGTAAATGCATCGGAAGTTCGGCAGAAGCAATTATTGACCCGGTGCAAGTTAATGTTGGGGACATTAGCAATGAGTCTACTTACCAACTTTCTGCGTACGCGCCGGCAAGCAGTAGATCGTGAGTCGGTTGCGCGCGCCACAACGGTGCGCACGCGAGTACGATTCAAATAAAGAACTTCAGTGTGCATTCTATTCTACGGTTTAATACAACTGTAATTAAATTGACGTGATCTATTTTCTGTAAGTATCTATAATTGTACTTTTTAATGTTTTTTTTTTTTAGTAAGTACGTCTCTTTAATCTATCCGCGTATTGACTGCAGTTTTCACTTACTAACGATCTGCCGATCTTACTTACGTTTGACTTTAAGTATACTTAGCTATTGAAGTTATGTCCGCCTATAGTATGTCCATCTACGACACAAAAAGTTAAAATCAATAACAGGTACAAGAGAAAATATGAATACAACATACCGTCAATCTAAACAAATAACCGCAGTTTCATGTTAGTTTCACATTACGCACGAAAATATTTGAGCTAATTAAAAAGGGCATTTGAACCTAATATTGGGTTAGTAAAAATTCCTCCTAATTGATATTTAACAATGATTTCGAAATCACAATACTGCGTTCCTAATTGATAGTTCAATATAATTGTATAATAATCTTTGACGCCTTTTAGTAGTGCTTGCCCATATTATTGCTTCACGACTGCATTCTGATCTGATGCAGTTAACGATTATCGTTTGATAGTTCTAATTCCCTTTCAACCATTCTTTGAAATCTTTCATTTGTGACTAGAAAATACCTATCTGCAGAATCCGTGACAATAAATTTCGATAAAATGAAATCATTGTTTTTACCATCATCCGCATTTGTAGTTATGTTTTCATAAGTACCTACCCTACATTATATTTGATAAGTAGGAGCCCTGAGTAACTTTTAAGTAAGGAGTAAAAAAGTTACTAATCTCTATTGACAAGACAATCAACTCCTGCACATATGGTATTCATAAAAAAAGCTGTTTAAATTATCCTAATTGCCACAACTATCTTACTACACAAACATGAAAAATTTTAAAGTTACAATCTTCTTATTTTCGGGTTCATGGAAAACTCTGGTATTGAAAATAAAATAAAATTAGGATTTATGGTATAGACTGATATGACATATATTAGGTTCCTATTACCGAGATGGTTTCACACACCAAAGTCCTTGCATTTTTTATGGTTGCGATAAAAAGAAATCCTCTTATTCTAAGTTTAATTTAGATTTGTCTCATGGTGTCATCTCATTCCAACTGGAAATGCTGAATAAGAGTCCAAATAAAATATGACATTAAATATTTAGAATTCAAGAGAGGTCTGGGGGGTGACCATAAGCTCTTAAAGCGGTATCAATTTGAGATCGAATAAGGGACAGATGTATCTGAATTTTATACATCTGTCACTTACTCGATATCAAATTGATACCGCTCTAAGAGCTTATGTACACCCCCCTGGCCTTTTCTTCGGCCAAAGAATCGGCATTTTCATTCAACGTGGTAATCCTGCAATGTGACAAATTTATTGATACCCAATGACTTCCTTCCCTTTCCCCTTTATATACGCGCTTTTACATTATTATAATTCGTTTATATATAGAGTTCATAATATTTTAGTTAACTGAAATTCTTTTGTAAATATAAAAATACAACTGAATTTTAGATGCAAAATTCCAGTCCAATTAAGAACCTGCTCCCGGAAATTCAGTTAAAACAATAGTCCAATCACAGATCCTTGAGATTTTTAGAATGCAAAATTTCAAACAAATATTTTTTTTCCAACTAACCGGTTGAATGCCGGAATTACCGAAATGTTTCGGGCACTCAAGGGGATAAAAATAAACTTTTATTAAACAAGCTTTTTAGCTAACCGTTTATTGTCATGCAAACCAAACTTGTATGCCTTTCAGCTCAATCGGGAATTACTGTCTTTAAGTTCGTTTGTATGATTTGGCCCACATATACTAACTAACAAGGTAATTTAAATATAAGCCTGTAAAAATAGTCAAATTGAGTGCCTACTCCCGAAAAGTTGGTTGAAACGAACGGTCCACTGATTTGACATGCCGTGTCCTTGAGCTATCAATACCCAGTGACTGGGAAGTGTTACGTATACTGAGCCACAGTTTAGAAAGTCAAAAAGTCAGTGCACCGGCGGGCGTATTGTTGTGTTCCTTCCGCTGGTTACTTCACTAGTTCGGCGATTTGTTTGTAAAAATTGGTAGACTGAATTGCATCTAGGGCAGACTGTAATAATGGTCTAGCGGATGCACGTGGCGTGATGGCGTGCAGTCTCATTTGATAGTAAGCTAGTTATTTGTCTGCGACTTTGCCCCGTAGCTTAACCACCAATAGTGACAAATGGGAAAAAAAAACCTAACTGTACAGGCTTTTCCAGTTGGGGACGTATGACACAAATAACTAAATATGTTCCTAAATGTCAAGACCACTGTAGTAAATAAGGAAAATAAACTGGTTCAGATCAATAAAGTATTGTTTACAATCATTTTACAACACGGTTATAAAATAAATAATAATAATAATGGTTTTATTCAGCAAAATACATATTTACAAGGATCAGAAATCAAAACAGTTTCGTTAGTAAATACGGAAAAACAGCGTCGATGGTGCCTGTACCAATGAATATCATTGTATCACAGGCACCAGCTCATTCCATAATAATTTATATATTCCTAACAGTAATAGATTTTTTGTAACCGGAACAGCCGCGCCCGCAGCTGGGCCCGCGTGGTGGATTACATCCCTTTCCCTATCACGGAGATAAGGCCTATGTCCCAGCAGTGAGCACATTAAAATGATGTTGATGATGATTCGGATCAGTATAACCACAGATTATCTTTTACAAACCCTTATAGAAGTTTACCTCTTTACAAAATTAATTTAATTTATGAATTTGATGAAGTTAATAGGTATTGTATTTAGATACTTATTAGATGACTTCAAAGGACCTTTAGGAATAGCTCATTTTACATGTGAAATTGCCCTTCTGCAGTAGGTACTGGCCATATGAATTCAATTTTTTTTTGTTTGGCTAAGAATTCTAATCTCAAATGAATTTTATTTAAAAACAAATAAATTCTTTTGTCATTTCTTTATTGATTAGCGTTGTTTTCATAGCATTTGAATCTTTTTTTCATCATGGATACGTAAAAAAATCGAGTCGCAGCAACGCGGCACAAGCGGCACGCAACATCAACGACGTTTACGGAGCGAACACTACAAACGAACGCACCACCAGTTATTGGTTTACCCGCTTACGTTCTGGAAATGTTGACCTTAAAAATTAACCACGTGGTCGTGCGAAAACTTTGGTCGACAATGAGGAATTAAAGGCGATTATGGAAGCTGATGATATTCAACCTACGGCTAAATTAGCAGCAGCATTCGACGTTAGCATCAAAATAATATTGATCCATTTGCGTCAAATTGGCAAGGTAAAAAAGCTTGACAAATGGGTGCCCTACGAACACAATGATCGCCAGCGCGAAGTACGCGTCGAGATGTGCCTTGCACTGTTCAACAGCCACACAAACGAAGGAATTTTGTACCGCATTGATACCTGCGACGAAAAATGGATTCTTTTAGACAATCACAAGCGCTCAGCATATTTGTTGGATCCTGGTTAAGCACCTAAACAGTGCCCTAAACGAAAACTTACACCTAGAAAAACAGAAGCTGTGATGAAACACACCAAACCGTGATGTTTGGTGTGTTTCATCACAGCTTCTTACCAAACGGGATGAGCATTACTGCAGATGTGTACTGTGAAAAACTGAACACAATGATGGAGAAGCTTGCCCGTCTCCAACCAGATGTGGTCAATCGCTCGTCTGCGCTGCTCTTGCACAACAACGCGCGAACTTGGAAACCATCTGCTGTGCAGTAGTCTCCAAGTTACAAGAGCTGGTGTTGGAAGCTCTCCTTCATCCGCCATACTCATCAGTCCTTGCGCCTACAGACTTCTACTTATTCCTAAATTTGGACAATTTCTTGGCGAGAAAAAAATAAATAGGTACCCGAGAGGCAGAACAAAATGCCTTTGAAGAATTTGTTGCCTCCCGTTCAGCTGATTTCTTCAAGATAGATCAGTAAACTGCCACTGCGTTGGCAAATATGCGTCAACTGTATACTTTGATTAATAGAAAAAAAAATGCAGAAACTTATTTCATAAGAAACCGCAACTTACCGCATTTAGCTAATAAAACTGCGTATCCCATGCGAAGATAAAAATATCCCACACATACAAAACACTCATTACAGTACATGACAATTAATATGACCATAATCTTAAATCTTTACCTAATTATTACCTCTTCGTATACAATGACTTATAGCTGTAATTTTTAACACATACACACACATTGTAAAAATTTTTAAATACATGGATTTGCATGCATAAGAAGTATATAAGTATGGGAGACATATATGTGCTGTCGGGTCGGCAATGTTTCAAAATCGAAGTTGTGACTTGTCGACACATCAGCATCTCACACCTTTAATTTTGAAACATACTGTCATTGTAATCATAACTTTGGTTACACTTGGTACAATGATAAACGATTATTTATTATTAACTAGCTTCTGCCAGCGGCTTTGCCCGCGTGAAAGTAGAAAATTATCCCGAGGGAGCATATTTCCGGGATAAAAAGTCCTATGTGCTATTCCTGGCTATAATCTATCTCTGTGCCAAATTTCATCCAGATCAGTCCAGCCATTTGAGCGTGAAGAAGTAACAAACATACGAACACACTCACAAACTTTCTCCAGTAAACAACAGTGACTAATCCGACAGGCGTTGTACCTACCGACTCCCTTTTCAATATATCATTAAGTACCTATGCATTTTTTACAATTCTATTTAACTATTCTAAATATTGTGTCCTTAAACATTATTCGGACTACTTAGAATTAATAGCAATGCAGTCCAGCCGTTTTCAAGTGATGCACTTACCACGTAAACAGCATTTAATTTTTAACTGAAAAATAATACTAAGACAAGAGATGTGCAAGAAGCTGGTTATTGTCTTAGTTTTCAAAATTCTGACATTTTAAAACTATGATCGTTAACTTAAGGTCAGGGTTGTTAAAATGAGTGGTTAATTGGCCTTATCCTTGCGGTAGTTTTTTGTTTTTCTTTATATTATGATATTTGTTGCAATTTTAAGCTTATCATAGAAAAATAAGAACTCGTGTAAGTAAATATAAAAAAGCAGAGGTATACAAATAATTAAACGTTTTGTTAGACAAGATCAAACACGAATATTAATTAGTACAGGTAGATACTAAAGACACAGGTGACTACTGATCTGTATTGAGAATGATGTAATGAATTTTCCGCTGGCTCGTTCTCGAACCGTCTGTAGTGTTATGAGAAGAACTGTGGAGACATCCTTAACTAGCATTTGATGCTAAAAGTAATGTTTTTATTTTCCTGCTACCTAATTAAACAAAAATCTGAAGCTTTCATTACTAAGGTAGACTTTCAAATTTAATATAAGTTTGTGTTAAGGCCGTAACCTGACCAAAAAAATAGCATGAGATATGAGCATTCCTATTGGCCTAGCGGCACTGGTGGCGCATGAATTACTGTAGTGAATACGCCCAGATTTTAGAATAACATCTTTATAAAATCGAATATTGGTATTTTGAAAAAAATAAACCTTACAAAATGTTCGTTATCAAATTGTCTATCCATTAGTGTTAGTACAAAAAATAATTAATGAACACTTTACGAGGAGATGCATGCTACGAATATCAATAATTATTACTCATTTTTATGTTGTTGTTGGAAGGAGATTAGTGATACTTACACCTCTTTAAAAAAAAAGTGTACTACCATTTTAGAATGAACATTATGTTGAAATTTAATGTATTTTTATTCATTGATATTTCTTTTTAAATAAAGAGTAGATAGCTCTTAAAAACTGCACAAAAACGACTAGCGCGGTGTTTTGCTCGGGGATGCGCCTTAAACTGAATGCAAGCCTCAGGGTAATATTGTCTTCGGTGACGGACAGCTGCGGCGGGTTCGCGGTGAGTGCTAACTCGTGCCTGTATTCCCGCCATAAGCGGCACAGGAGGACACCGTGGAGTTTTAGTGGGTTGGAGTCCCACATAACTCCACTATCTTTCCCGTGGTGCAGTATGCATGAGCATTTCTCAAGACAAAAAAAAGGTTTATATTGTCTTGCTGCAGGTCAAGGCCCTTCTCCAAATCACACACTTCTGTACGCTGTTAGTGCGAGATACATAGTCCTTTTGGTAGACGTCAAACACAAGGCTGCCCGTTACTTCACCATGATAATATAGTAGCGTTCCAGCTAGAAAATTCAAATATTCCACCAACTACCTATTCAAACCACACGTACCCAAAGTGTGAAATTCCATTCCATTTCAGCTCTACAGCCCAAATCACTACAAGTTTCTTGTCACGTCCGCTTCATCAAATGTCGAACAAAATGACGTAAAAACGTCATAAGCAAACAATTCTACTGTTGATCTACCATCCAGTATGTAATTGAGAAAACACTGACAAGTTTCGCAAGCAGCCTAGCCTTCCTTTAGCTTGACCAACTTGCTTAGCAATCTGATTGCTTCACGGACCCTATACTATAGTAGCGTAGCTTACTGAGAACATTACTTCACTTAAGATTTATCTCCTTCCAAATGTGTAGTATGTGATTTAGAAGTTTATTGCGATAAAATGTTTGTCTTGGTTCCTTTACCTACATGTTTTAATTCAATTCACTGTGTCACACAAGAACCACAAAAAAACTGTTTCAGTTAACCCGAATTTATAAATTTCTAGTTTTTCTTTATCTAGAATCGTTATTTGGATTATAATGATCGTTTTTACCGATTTCAAAAAAACGGAGGTAATCAATTCGACACGTATGCATGTACTATTTTTTGGATTTGCACAATATTCACATAATTATGTTACTCTGTATGGGATTCTAAACACTTGTGCCAAATTTCATAAGCGTATGTATGTTTGTTTGTATGTTTGCTTGTATGTATGTATGTTTGTTTGTATGTATGTTTGTCCACGCATTTCTTTGATACTACTTATCGGATCGTGATCGTTCTTTCAACTTAGGGAACAGTGCAAGTTTCATCAAAATCGGTTCAGCAGTTTTCAAGATATGGAACATACAACCAAACTCCATAGCGATAAACAGCAAGAATTTGGTATTTTGTCAATACTTTAGGTACCTAACTATAGACAATGCTCACTATTTAGTGATAGAGTACTAAAACTAAAAAGAGAGAAATAAAACCTTTTTCACAAAAATTAAACTGACTTCTAAAGCAAAACACTAAAAAGCAAAAATAAGACGGTTTATTTTTTGTGAATATGTTTTTATTTAAATAGCTAATTCGGTCTAGCTATTCTCACGCTATTCGCAAGAGATATGTGGCACAGCAAGGTCGTAAAACATTAACAAGACTATCTTCAACAACATATAATCTTAATATTTAAATTAAAGCATCTGAAGTCTGAACTATCCTAAGTACGTTGTAACCTGATGAACAATACTATTTTTCCTATAAATATCAGCTAGGTTTAGCTTGCCACAGCCTGACAAAAAAAATGAAGGTGGTGCGGTGACCAATTCATTATTTATATTTATCCAAAAACACCTTTGCCCTACAATCGTATATTCACTGGAGGCTTATGATATTACCGACTTGTATTGTAATTCTAAGTATTCTAAGTATTTATCGACTATCGAAAAAAGGCCGGACTTTCACTTAGAAGAAAGTAAACATGCGTGTTTCGATGCAAGGGGCTCTTGTCTTATTAATTAATGAGTAGTACTTATATAACATGAAAAAGATAACTGGTCCAGAATGGACACGAGCTGCAAAAGACAGGTGGAAATGGATGGTTTTAGAGGAGGCCTTTGTCGAAGGACAAGAGGTAACGTGAAAACCGGTTGCCGCTACAACTAGATTAATACTGTAATAGAATTAAGAAAAATATTGTAACACTATCAATGTTATAGTACTTATAACAATAAAGGCCAGATCAGTCAATAAAGGTCAGATCGGCCGCAGCAAAGACAATCTTCATAGGTAGGGGTTCTCAGATGGTTCCGATCTTCGGTGCTTGTGCGGCGTCTCCCCGCAGACCATGGCCCACCTTTCGTCTTGTGCCGCATGTCCTGTTGTCTGTTCACCTGAGGACCTTATGACTGCGTCAGCGGAGGGCGTTGCCGTGGCTGAATTCTGGGCCAGGCAAGGCATTTAACTAAAAAGAGTGTTTGTCATCGACACGCTAAGAAGAAGACAATAAAGGCCTATTTTATCTTCATCAGCTAGTTCATACAATTTTGGTCATTCTTTTTTCACTTCATTGCTTTTTTTGCCAGAAACTGGTATCCCTCGAATTATCAAGTCAATAACCATGATTTCGGGTTCGACCTGAGGTACAGTTGCACAATGGGCCCTTTAGCGTTTTTTCGTTTAGGTTATTTTTTATAAAATAAAGTGGTTTCATTCGTTCTCGTTATGGTTGCAAAAATATGAAGCTTCTTTCCTGTGAACATTGAATATCATAACACCAAAGTGGTTATTATATTTTCCAGTTGGTGGTAAACAACAACAGGAAAATATAACTAAACTAACCTAACTACAGCGTTTGTAGACACCAGACAGATAAAGGATAGAGATTCTACCTGTCTAACAGGTTGTAATGGAAAGGTGAGGTCCTATTTTATTTAAAAAACTGCTTCTGTTCATGTAAATGAACAATTTTCTCCAATTTTTTTTTGTCTTTAATTCTCAAAAAAAAATATATAAGTATCCCATACAAAGTTGTTGTCAGCTGATCAAAATTTGTATGTAGATAAAAATTATTAATTTACCTAAATACAGCTATTAAATTATGACCCTACTTTTCCATTACACTCTATATTATGTTACTTTTGTTAAACAAACCCAGTTGATCTCTGGATAGGCAATAAATTGGTTTTCTCTCGTAATAATACTTCATACAAAGACCTTGTGTACACGTGTGTTAGATGTTATCTAAACATAAATATCATGTAAATAGGTACGAAGCTACACTACTGATTCACAATAATTATTGATTTATCTCTATCAACTGTACAAAGCAAATACCCTATAGATATTGGCCTCTATTAAATTATCTACTTAGTAATACTTAGGTAGTAGTAGATAATCGTGTTCCGTCATTCATCTGTTTTGTACACGAGATGCATGATTAAGAATCTAAGTAGACATGTGCATATCAGGTTCCGTTATCCCCGGCTCCACACGCTGGTCCCAGCGCTCGTACCAATGTTGGTCGCTTAATTGGTGAGGCGTACACACGTTGGCTATTAAAATAGTTCTGTCTCGCCAATGTGAAGATGTCCGATACGTAAATTGCTGTAAGCGCTTTTACAGTACTGAGTGCATATTATAATTTATATTTGTTACTGATTATAAGGTAGATGACGACACATCATAAAACACGGAACCAGAGAGTACGCACTCGATGCGTGTTGCAACAGGACCGAGAAAATCAACAATGTGTGTGACGGATCGCGAACGATAAAACCGTCATACGCCGGCCAATTACGAACGCTCGGCCCAGTGTTGGCGCCAACGCAATTTTCTAGACCCACACGTTGGACGAGTGTCGTTGGGCCCTACATTGGAGCCAACGTGTGGAGCCGGCGTATGGCTTTCGGTGCGCCTTTCATAGTGCTGATTGTGACCACCAGGTGGTTTTACAAGTGCAAGTGTCCCACAGAGGCACTCTTCAGTATTATCCAAAAATCTCGCAGGTTCTAATCTTCCGTGGTCCACTTGGAAGTCCCTGAACCACCTCGAACTGAAGTAGGAAGATGTATCTCCAACCTCGTTTAGTGGAGCTACCTTGACGGTCCCAAAGCATACCTACGGTAAGATATAGTATCTATGCGATCCTTTTGAAGAGTTAAAGGTACCTACATGCCAGTCAAATTAATTGTTTATCAAATAAACAAATTAAGTCCATCTGCCTGCTATATAGCCGTTTTATAGCAACATCATACTACGATCGAAGTTTGACAATTTTGATTTGAATACACGGACAACTTAAGGGTACACTAGTCGACGGCACGAACTATTTTGCCAATAATTGAGTAATTGTACATTTTTCTGAATTACCTGGGTAATTCAGAAAAATGTACAATTACTAACTACTGACAAACAAACACACGTACCTACACACACATATCTACTCTTGTAAAGTCAGGGAAATTAAATGTTTAGCGAATTAGTGAATCACACTAGGTATCAACTTAAGGTTACACGAGTCGAAAAATTTTACATACAAACGTAGTCTAGGGATTATTCCACTGTTTGACGATGTACGTTCAAAATAAAAAGTAATATCAATTTGTATCATCATTGTCTAGCCTTGTATGGAAGCAAAAAGTAAAAAAAGAAAATATTTGAAAGTTATGAGCGTCGAAAGTTTCACATTTCGACACTTTAACGCATTTTTGGGCGTAAATAAATACCATAAGAAGACGGCAAATTGCAAAACAGCCTCCATACAGGGATAGATTAGTAGTTCAACAATGCATTTAATTTTATTTTGAACAGATAGATTTAGTAGTTTTTTCATGATATCTAGACTGCCAAAGGTCTGTTTATGAAATTTCGCGCGCTTGGTTTCGTCCTAAATCGTCATTTCGCTACAAATTTGCAAAAGTGTGTATTCGTACGCGAACTAGCTTCCTACTGCTCATCACAGCATCTATCTCTTTCGCACGTGTTGTCGGTTGATATAAAATGCATTTTAACCCCGCCCACAAAATAGTTCGTGCCGTCGACTAGTGTACCCTTAAGTTGTCCGTGTATTCAAATCAAAATTGTCAAACTTCGATCGTAGTATGATGTTGCTATAAAACGGCTATATAGCAGGCAGATGGACTTAATTTGTTTATTTGATAAACAATTAATTTGACTGGCATGTAGGTACCTTTAACTCTTCAAAAGGATCGCATAGATACTATATCTTACCGTAGGTATGCTTTGGGACCGTCAAGGTAGCTCCACTAAACGAGGTTGGAGATACATCTTCCTACTTCAGTTCGAGGTGGTTCAGGGACTTCCAAGTGGACCACGGAAGATTAGAACCTGCGAGATTTTTGGATAATACTGAAGAGTGCCTCTGTGGGACACTTGCACTTGTAAAACCACCTGGTGGTCACAATCAGCACTATGAAAGGCGCACCGAAAGCCATACGCCGGCTCCACACGTTGGCTCCAATGTAGGGCCCAACGACACTCGTCCAACGTGTGGGTCTAGAAAATTGCGTTGGCGCCAACACTGGGCCGAGCGTTCGTAATTGGCCGGCGTATGACGGTTTTATCGTTCGCGATCCGTCACACACATTGTTGATTTTCTCGGTCCTGTTGCAACACGCATCGAGTGCGTACTCTCTGGTTCCGTGTTTTATGATGTGTCGTCATCTACCTTATAATCAGTAACAAATATAAATTATAATATGCACTCAGTACTGTAAAAGCGCTTACAGCAATTTACGTATCGGACATCTTCACATTGGCGAGACAGAACTATTTTAATAGCCAACGTGTGTACGCCTCACCAATTAAGCGACCAACATTGGTACGAGCGCTGGGACCAGCGTGTGGAGCCGGGGATAACGGAACCTGATATGCACATGTCTACTTAGATTCTTAATCATGCATCTCGTGTACAAAACAGATGAATGACGGAACACGATTATCTACTACTACCTAAGTATTACTAAGTAGATAATTTAATAGAGGCCAATATCTATAGGGTATTTGCTTTGTACAGTTGATAGAGATAAATCAATAATTATTGTGAATCAGTAGTGTAGCTTCGTACCTATTTACATGATATTTATGTTTAGATAACATCTAACACACGTGTACACAAGGTCTTTGTATGAAGTATTATTACGAGAGAAAACCAATTTATTGCCTATCCAGAGATCAACTGGGTTTGTTTAACAAAAGTAACATAATATAGAGTGTAATGGAAAAGTAGGGTCATAATTTAATAGCTGTATTTAGGTAAATTAATAATTTTTATCTACATACAAATTTTGATCAGCTGACAACAACTTTGTATGGGATACTTATATATTTTTTTTTGAGAATTAAAGACAAAAAAAAATTGGAGAAAATTGTTCATTTACATGAACAGAAGCAGTTTTTTAAATAAAATAGGACCTCACCTTTCCATTACAACCTGTTAGACAGGTAGAATCTCTATCCTTTATCTGTCTGGTGTCTACAAACGCTGTAGTTAGGTTAGTTTAGTTATATTTTCCTGTTGTTGTTTACCACCAACTGGAAAATATAATAACCACTTTGGTGTTATGATATTCAATGTTCACAGGAAAGAAGCTTCATATTTTTGCAACCATAACGAGAACGAATGAAACCACTTTATTTTATAAAAAATAACCTAAACGAAAAAACGCTAAAGGGCCCATTGTGCAACTGTACCTCAGGTCGAACCCGAAATCATGGTTATTGACTTGATAATTCGAGGGATACCAGTTTCTGGCAAAAAAAGCAATGAAGTGAAAAAAGAATGACCAAAATTGTATGAACCTTACTAAAGGGTCTCCGCACATTGGTGTCCGCTAAAAACTTTCAACCTTAAATTTTAATTTAAAAAATATTGTGATGTTTGTTCGATAGCATAAGAAAATACAGAAATTCGTGTGACTTTTTAAAAACAAAGTACGTCTAATGTTTGCGACAAACTCACTCATTTAGACGAAACACCATGTTTCTAAACACTTTTTGATGAGTACGTTTTGTGCGAAATTCTTGAGACTTCGATTCGAATTGCAATGCATGTATGTAAGTGTGTTCGGGTCAAGTCTTGCAACTGAATTTTAAAGCAGTTATCCTCCACCGATTAAGATGAAATCTTGCATAAATGTTTAGTTTGGATGACAATGCATGGTTAGCTAAGTGACGTCATTCTAAATCCAATATGGTGGACTGCTTAAGTTGGCGGACTAGTTATTTTTTTTGCATGCCATGATATGGGTATCAAATGAAAGGTTTCGCTGAGAAGAATTCGAAAAAAGACAGAATTAAAAAAGAAATACAATTCCGTTCAGAACTTGGGGTCTGTCAGTTTACTGAATATGATTATTTGTCGGTCCTTAGAAAACTATAGAAATAGTTAAAATTTGTATAAAAAATTATACTAATACTATAAATATTGCACATATTTTTAGTTGTTTTGCGTAATTTAATAAAAATAAGTAATGAATTTTACCAAAACGTTTTGGTTATTACGGAAGTCTGTATTAAAACAAATATTAATTATTGTTAAACCTGTACCATAAAACATGTTGATTTTTATGTGGATTTTCTGAATGTGTTTCCATTTTTAGTTTATTATAATTCTTGATATTTTAGGTTGTAAATAGCTCAATGCTGATTTCCGGTCGTTGTGACAAAATGTCGTGTTTATTTTCTATTGGTGGTGGCTAGACTTTTCCTCGGTGTCAACGAGAAAAGGACAGCCAATCCTCATTGAGCTATGAAGCCGTTGGAATATTGATTGTCAGAAAAATTGGAGATGTTCTGTAAAGCCGATAATAAAGTAATACAATTATTTGAATTCTTATATCTGAAAGTTTTTAACAAAAAAAGTTTTTTTTTTTTTATTTTTTTTATTTGTATTAGTTAAATAGTTAGTATATAGAAATTGCAATTCTTAAAAAAAACAAAACTATAACATTTTTTTTAAAAACAATATCTTAATAAATTGCGTCAAAAACTTTCAGAAGTGACGAAAGTACAAACTCAACGATTGCTTGAAGAAGTTCATTCACCCTTGAAAGTTTTCCTAGCAACTGATAAATCGAAGTGCAGGTATTTTTAGGTATCTACACCTGGACTTTGATTTTAATCCGTCTTATCTTCTATAACGTCAATATATCATAATATTCAGTGCTACAATCTATCACCTGTAATTAACACAAATAGCGGTCAATGCATATCATAATAACGTCTAGAACATTTTTACACGAAACTAGTGCTTATCCTGTGACTTCCTCCGAGTGACTTTCAGATTTTCCTATATAAACTTTAACATAAGGATGTTGTAACATAACATCATCAAAAGGATACCAAAGTTTGTACCCTTCTGATTATGTTGTATGAGAGACCGACAGCAAAGGGTTTGACCACTATCAATCAACAAATCACACGGACGGAAATCCACATCGCCACATTTGATAGCGGTCAAATTCTTCGCCTTGCCGAAATCACTTGCGCAATTCGGCTGCGGGTACGGTTGTCTCACGGGTTTGTTGTAACATTGGCTATAGCTGAAAACTAAACGAACTTATGAGTAGAGAGTAGGCTCTTATATAGTGGAATCATCATCATCATTTCAGCCGAAAGACGTCCACTGCTGGACATAGGCCTCCCCCAGGCATCGCTACATTGGCCGATCCTGTGCGTCTCGCATAGTGGAATGATTCACATGCGAGATGAATGGCCGACGAATCACATGCAAGATGAATGACTCGATGTGGATTTCCGACTATGTTATTGGTCGATGGACGGCGGTCAAACTCTTTGCCTTGCCGAATTCTGCTGTTTCCATTCATAACCTTTCAAACTCCTAAGCGAATGTGTAATTAGCAATGAAGCGTGTGAGTTGTAGATATCACACTAATATTATAAAGGCGAAAGTCTGTGACTATGTTTGTTACTTCTTCACGCTCAAACGGCTGGACGGATCTGGATGAAATTTGGCATACAGATAGATTATAGTCTGGAATAGCACATAGGATACTTTTTAAACCGGGAATATGTTCCCTTGGGATAATTTTCGACATTCACGCGGGCGAAGCCGCTGGCAGAAGCTAGTAAGGAATAAAACTCAACAACACCTTCAATAAATTTATCGCGGGTTACAAAAGCCCAATGTTCTGTCTTGTGTAGGTAGGCACGCTAAGTACTATCCAGGCTTAACGTTGACTGCCGAGGAGTTGACCCCGAGGCAAGAAGACCTACAGGGTTGAGATGTTTTGATACTAACTCCTACTATTTTGCTTGTTTTTCGTCGTCGTAACGAAGATTCCAAATTAATGTGTTTAAGTTGCAGTTCCCGGCCGATAATGATGATGATGCAGTTTGTGCTAGGGAGGGATAGCTACAAGACACAGACAGCAATGATGTAGACTAGTAATTAACAGATATTTACAGCTAATCGTAGGCAAATGCAAACCTTGAGGTTGCGCGTCCGGCGTGGGTAGTTCGTCGGTTCATTATATATTACTGTTTAAACATAGGTAGGTACCTACTGGTAAAGAAGCATTTTTGTTTAATGAGCAATGAATAGCTTTATTTCATTAATATATACGTGTGCGTAATAGTGCGTACTGTGAAGGGTCGAGGGGGTCGGAATACTTAAATAATACCTAGTTGTATTCGCACATATAAATTATTCAATTCAATTCAATTTATTCATAAACAAAATTTTGAGTACAATGATCATCCTTAAAACTACCATTTAAAGATTAATGAGGTGCGTTTCAGCAGAAGACAGAGCAAGACCTAGTCCCGCGCTAAGAATTAACCTGTGTTACAGGCACTGGGCTCCTACTCCTCCATCACACTTGCAACACACTTACTCCTATAAAATTAAATCATCATTCCACATTATTGTATAACGCACCTGAGGCCTGTGGTGGACTGATCATGTGGTCATCCTATTTTTTTTTTCTACATGCACAAAGCACTTAGAAAACGGCCAGAATCATTTTCTGTCAGCACGCTGCAAGTTTCGTGACAGCATGTGAATGTGACCCATGTTCCCATGTAGGTATCACTGCTCACATCACCACCGTACTGCTTGCCTCATATAAACCTTTATACTTCAACGAACCTTGATTTAATTTACGTTATTTTCTTTACTAACATAATTTAACAATTACACACAAAAACTATCGTTAAGGTTACACTAGTCGATCATTCTTCCATACAAACTTAGTCTGGCGAATACTCTGCTGTTTGACGATGTATGTTCAAAATAAAAAGTGATATCAATTTGTCTCATCATTATCTAGCCCTGTATGGAAACAAAAAAGTAAAACAAAATTACATTAGAAAGTTATGAGCGTCGAAAGTTTCATATTTCAACACTAATTTTAACGCATCTTTGGGCAGAAATAAATACCATAAGAAGAAGGAAAATTTAAAAACGGCCTCCATCCAGAGATAGATTAGTATTTCAACAATGCAAATAATTTTATTTTCAAAATATAAATACAGTCGTTTTTTTATGATATCTAGACTCCCAAATGTCTATTTGTAAAATTTCGCGCGCTCGTTTTCGTTCTAAATCATCATCCATTTCACTACAAACTTGCAAAAGTGCTAATTCGTACGCGAACTAGCTTCTTACTGCTCATCACAGCATCTATCTCTTTCGCACGTGTTGTCGGATGAGATAGTATGCATTTTAACACCGCTCACAAAATAGTTAGTTCGTGCCGTCGACTAGGGAAACCTTAAGGCGCCGATTCCCTTGAGTAGCTGATTTTTAAATGAGAATCACGTCTAAACAGCTAGTCGTAATGTTTTGGAAAAAATATATGTTATATTAGACTATTTTTTTAATAATTTGATCTAAGCAAATTTTGAGTTTTATTTGTATAACATACTGTAATTAATTTGTAAAGTTATGTCTAAAACGAACAAAAATTCGACAATCACACCAAAACCACTGGGCGTATTTTAATGAAATCAACACCATCTCAATGATAATTTAATTATCTACATTTTGATCTGAGGCTTTTTTATTTAAAGTTTTAGAATAATAAGGAAAGTACAAAAAACTACTACATTTTGGGTCGCGCGGGTGTGAAACGAGTGCGCGTTTTGTTCCCTCAAGGTCGTTGGCGTTAGTCGTCGTCTTAAGGGTTTAGTTTAAGCAAAATTTACTACAGCTGTTCTTGTAACGTGTTTGTATGTCGTTTTGTGGCAATTAAATACTTTTTCTTTCTTCTTCACACCTATGTGAATAATAACAAGATGGGTTCCTCTGAAATCCCTCAGACCCGTAGCTTAGAACATGCTCCCAATGCTTGTGTATAGTTACTATTGTTTTAACTATTTAATGTTTTTGCCCATTCTATTTTTCGTCGCTTTTTTGTTGGTTATTTAATATCTACTAAAAAAAAATATTCGACGCACCTTAGTCGTCATAAACCACCATGATGAATAGAATAGAATAGAATACTCTTTATTATGTACACCATATAAGTTACAGAATGTATAGACGAAGAAAACAAAAAGTAGTAGTAGTAGTTATTTATAGATTTAAAAAACATTTTTCTAATGATTGACAGATATTTCACAAGATAATTATTATGAAACAGACAGACAACGATCGATAATAGATTATTCCACCTAAAATTATTTGTAAGCAGTGTTATCAAAATGACTCAGTTTATCAATACGAGATATTTATCATCACGTATGTATATTGCACAAAGACGCGTTACTAATAATGTTTAAATAATTACTCCAATTAGCTGATTAATATGCATGAAATGTAATTATTCCATCGGATGATAATTACTAAATAAAACATTAGTGAAAACTTTGACTTCTTCAATGATATAGAAAAACAGTATAATAATTGTTCTAATAAATTAAAATTCAAAATAATTCATTCAAACTGGATAAAACGATACTTAAAAAAATTGTTGGCAAGCTGACATGCTTTTATTTGACTTCAAAAAAGGAGGTAGTTAGCCCTTCGGCGATTTTCTGTATTACAGTTGTTTTCGGGAATCTATTACCCTGGCACACACCAACATTATAAATAAACTAGATGTTGCCCGCGGCTTCGCTCCCGTGGACCACCCCACAGGACCCATTTTCGGGATTGAAAAATAGCCTTTGTCACTCAGGAATATTGTAGGTTTATATTGGTGAAAGAATTTTTCAAATCGGTCCAGTAGTTTCGGAGCCTATTCGGTACAAACAAACAAACAAAAAAAATTCTTTCCTCTTTATAATATTATTAAATATTAGGGCGACGTTATCGCTTAGCGATAAAGCCCTTAAAATAAAGAGAAAAAATAATAATAATAATATTATAGTATAGATAAAATAGGCCTTTATTGTTATAAGTACTATAACATTGATAGTGTTACACTGTGTTAACCTCTCTTGGGAGGTTCATATTGCTGATGTGAGTAAGAAGGTCTTCTACTCTTTTCAGTCTCTTAAACGTCTCCAAAAATTCTTACCATTTCACACGAAGGTCACTCTTGCTCAATCTCTTCTTCTACCGCTCATAGACTATGCGGATGTCTGTTTTCTAGATGCAACGGAGGTACTCCTAAACAAACTCGAGCGATTGCAGAACTTGTGCATCCGCTTTATTTTCGGCCTCCGCAAGTACGACCATGTGTCGGAATTTCGGACCAGATTGAAGTGGCTGCCGATTCGGCGTCGACGAGATACCCATATCCTATCCCTTCTCTATAATATCCTGCACAACCCTACTTCTCCCCAATACCTTCGCGAACGGTTTGAGTACCTCGTCCCGAGGGGCAAACCTTGTCGCACGGCCACTTCACTTCTCCTTCGTACTCCACGTCACACTTCCAGCCGTTATGATGGCTCCTTCTCTGTAACTGCAGTGCACCTCTGGAACTCTCTCCCACACTCCCTACGCGATAGCCCTTCTCTCGAAGTCTTCAAGAGGAAAATTAAAGAACATTTCCTTTTAACGCAATGTTAGTAGTTATATATATTTGTATTTATGTATGTATGTATATATTTATGATTTAATTTAAGATTATTTTAAAATTGTACACAGGATCCTACCCTCTTTTGTCATCATTCTCTGTCACTCTAGGGTTTGCTGTAAGAGAACTCAACATTGAGTCAAGCTCGCCTTTGTACATGTACTTTATTATCACATTATATTGAATATTGTTTTTGGTGTACAATAAAGAATTAATTAATTACAATATTTTTTCTTAATTCTATTACAGTATTAAGCTAGTTGTATCGGCAACCGGTTTTCACGTTACATCTTGTCCTTCGACAAAGGCCTCCTCTAAAACCTTCAATTTCGTCCTGTCTTTTGCAGCTCGTGTCCATTCTGGACCAGTTATCTTTTTCATGTCTTCTTCCCACATCTTTTGCATGTTATATAAGTACTACGCATTTATTAATAAGACACGAGCCACTTGCATCGAAACACGCATGTTTACTTTCTTCTAAGAGAAAGTCCGGCCTTTTTTCGATAGTCGATATCAAACACCAGTTGAACTTTGAGCACGCCTACGCTCGGTAGTTCGGAACTCCTACCATTCGTTTCCCTACCAGCCGTAACTTATACGCGTGTAGCTTGTAGTGTAGTATCTTTTATTTGATAATAATGTACTATCAGAAACTAGCGTTAGCGTAACTCAGTATGTTATCGGATGCACGTAGGGTAACATATAAAATGATAGGGTCAATTATTGCTTTATACATTTCGTGTTTTAATGCGACTGTCAACTTTTTTACCCGTCTCGTGTTGATTCTGCTGACGGCGTGCGTCTACCATGTCTTTGTTTTGGCTGAAGTGTTCTTGAATAGTTATAATTTAGTTTACCCGCCGTATTTGGCTAAACCCTTGGGTAAGGTTCTAAGTGTGGTTTCCGATGTAGTGAATTATTTCATAAGGATTTCTGTTATACAGGTAAGTTAGGCGTAGCATGACCTAAATGAGAGCTAGTTTGGTCTAACAAGTTTGGTGCATGCAAACGCATTTTCCACCTTTGATTTGACGAAGTGTTGTTGTTCTGTTTTTCTTTTATCAGTGTTTTGCTAAATGAAACAAATGACGTAATGACAGCAGCAGATCACTATCAGCTGACAAATGTTTATAGCATTGTACTTAATTAAGTAGGTGTTAATTACTAGCCAAATCTGGAAATAATACTTAAAATCTTGTTGTGTGACCGGTTAGGTTAACGGAAATTGAAACTTATGTAAGCAAACAAAAATAAATGGACTAAATGTGATTGTAGGTACTTAGTAGTAATAATTATAAGAGAATGCGGCTGATCTTTACATTTACCTATTTTTAGTTTTGCCAGTAGAATGTTGTTGATTGTGAATGAGTGAAGGCAATCGGGCAGAGTATTTTTAACCCATTATAATTAACACAACAATCGTGTTTGTAATTTTTATAATTGTCAGCTTTTCACAAACACCGGTTACTTTCAATTCGGCCACGCAAACAAGATCAGAATTTACAGTGAATGACTGACTGAGTCGGAAGATATGACATGATAAGTAGTTTAAAAACGATGCATCCCTTTTTGCATCTTTTTTGTATATCTAAGCCGGGTGTAATAAACTATCAACACGTCACAAATTAAACGCGAATCAAGTGAAGTCATTTGTTGTTAAAAAATATTTCAACTGATCACAGCAGCATTTGACAACTTTTCACATTAATTTGACGATGGTTGTCGTCGTAGAAACTGGGCCTTAGGTTCTACAATAACCCACTCGGTGGGTACCCGCATTGTCGAGTCGGGGGGCTCAGTGGCCGCGATGTCCTATGGAAGGCATCGTGGCTGAGGGTAGGAGGCGGCAGCGGGAGAGGAGTGCCGTTATTGTGGTGTGCCGCTCTGCCTAACTTCCGCAACCTAGACGGGGACGCCACTTTCTGATGGTGGACGCGGTGGGAGCCACTTGGCCGCTCTGGCCGAAAACTTATAGGTGGCGGAGCCACTGTCCTGACCCATCACAAGGGGACCAAGGGTGCCATACACGGCGTCTTCTGGCGCCCATGTGCTGGTTTGGTCCCTGGGATGGTCACGCAATGTGTTCTGGTGCGCCGGTGATGGGGGGTACTCTCCAGAGAAGGGTCTGATGACGGACAGACGCGGCGGGTTCACGTATGAGTAACGTCACGCGTGCCCGTGTTCCCGCCATAAGTGGCACAGGAGGACACCGTGGAGTTTTAGTAGGTTGAAGTTCCACATAACTGCGCTATCTTCCCGTGTGAGCGCAGTATGCAAGAAATTTTCCAAAAAAAACGTTACTACAATCAAACAGAAAGAAAATGCCCTCTACCTTGACCCAGTTACGTGACATTAACATTCAGAGAACTCCGGCGCAGTCTGAACTTTCACGACTGTTACCATAGAGTAGTAGTAGTATTATAAGTATGTATCTACGTGATTTCGTATGTAATCGGACTTTCAATTCGGTACTAGCCTGATAGGTGCCTGGCCCACTACGTCTCAGCATTCATATAAGAGACTAGCTTCTACCAGGGCCTTCACCCGCGTGAAAAGTGTTTTATCATCCCAAAGGAACATTATACCGGGATAAAAAGTATGGAATAGCCTGTGTGCTAATACAGAATATAATCTATATCTGTGCCAAATTTCATTCAGATCTATTCAGCCGTTCTGGAGTGATTGATTAACAAACATACATTCACACACATCCATCCAATCTTTCACGTTTGGATTAAGTAAGTAAGATTAGATCGATAATCCCTAGTGGCTCTGTGGCCACCAATATTAATATTATTGATTATTATAGCATAGTCCCCAAAGGATTTTTAAATTTATTGCAGATGTTTAAGCATATTAGAAGTTCCATCTAGGTCTGACATACCGACGTAGACGAAGAATTGCTAAAATAAAGTGGCAGCGGCCAGGCACAATGCTCGCAGAACAGATAGTCGATGGGACCGAAAGGTTCTGGAGTGATGACCGCGAATTAGAAGACGCAATGGTGGAAGGCCTTCCTCTAGTGGGAACGAAGACCTGGTTAATCCCAAAGGGATAGGTAGATGTTTAAGCATATTAGAAGTTCCATCTAGGTCCGACATACCGACATAGACGAAGAATTGCTAAAATAAAGTGGCAGTGGCCAGGCACAATGCTCGCAGAACAGATAGTCGATGGGGCCGAAAGTTTCTGGAGTGATGACCGCGAATTAGAAGACGCAATGGTGGAAGGCCTTCCACTAGTGGGACCGAAGACCTGGTTAATCCCAAAGGGATAAGCAGATGTTTAAGCATATTAGAAGTTCCATCTAGGTCCGACATACCGACATAGACGAAGAATTGCTAAAATAAAGTGGCAGCGGCCAGGCACAATGCTCGCAGAACTGCAGATAGTCAATGGGGCCGAAAAGTTCTGGAGTGATGACCGCGAACTAGAAGACGCAATAGTGGAAGGCCTTCCACTAGTGGGACCGAAGACCTGGTTAAGACTGCGGGAATCCGGAGGATGCGAGACGCATAAGACCGATCACGGTGGCGACGCTTGGGGGAGCGTCTGCAATTATAATGATGATGATCAGCGGCGAGTCTATTGTCATAAGTCTGGGTTGCTAAACACTACTTCCTCATAAGGCACTTAATGTCGATGGCAATCTTAGGGCCGATTTCACCAATTAAACTAATCGCGATTAGTACAACTAAACTCAGTTTATGCAAATACAGCGTTCTGATTGGTTGAGACCGCTGCAAAACTACCAATCAGAACGCTGTATTTGCGTAAACTGAGTTTTGTTAAACTAATCGCGATTAGTTTCATTGGTGAAATCGGCCATTATTTGCTGAGACCCCTAAACCAAAGTTAATACACAGTACCTAATTTCCATACATAGGCGTAATCAGGTTCTTTGTTCGTCAGTCGTGCTTGTGACTAAGTAGACCTACTCGTATTTGGAGCGACAATTTATTTGTTATGTTTTATGACTGACTAGGGACCCGCCCCGGCTTTGCCCGTGACAAAATATACAAAAACCTTCCTCGTTTCTCACTGTTTATATTGGTGAAAACCACATGAAAATCCGTTTAGTAGTTTTTGAGTTTATCGCGAACAGACGCGGCGGAGGAACCAAAAAAATATACTTTACGACTCTAAACATGAATTTCTTTTTTTTCCAGACAATCATGATGAACGCGTTCATGCGAAGATTCCTCCGGTTCTTGGTGTCACTGCTGGCCATCATCGTCCTGCCTGTGACCTACCTGCTGAACATCAGGAGGAACAAGAAATGTCCGCCTCCCATGAACCCCATACTGTTCAAGTCCGCTACTTCGTTAGCTGCGATGATAAGGACTAGACAGGTAGAAAAAAGTTACTTACTGTGATTCAATTTATATACACAAACCTTCGTTTATAGCTCTTTCTATTATTAGTGAAACCCGTATCAAAACACAAACAGACAGAAGCAGACAGCGACACTGTTTAACATTTAAAACATTATTTAGCTTACATGACGTAGCGCAGTGACTACGCGGGGCGTATTGCAGAGACATTGCGGCGTTGCATTGAGCCTACGCAGCGTAGCATAGCGGCTACGCGACGGAGAAGAACAACTTCGTGGCATAGCATAGAGCCTACGCGGCGTAGCATAGCGGCTACGCGACGGAGAAGTACAATTTCGTGGCATAGCATAGAGCCTACGTGGCGTAGCATAGCGGCTACGCGACGGAGAAGTACAACTACGTGGCATAGCATAGAGCCTACGCGGCGTAGCATAGCGGCTACGCGACGTAGAAGTGCAACTAGATGGCATACCACCGCGGTTAAAAAACATAGCGTAGGTAAGGTTTACGCAATGGGCAAATAAAAACACAGAAGGCTTTATTTTTCTTAAAAAATCTTTACCCCACACTAGGAATTTCTCCTATATCTTGGGTGCGTTTACAAACATTTAAACTAACATACACAAACAGGCTGACCCAGAACAACTATCTATAGGCCATACAAATATTTACTTCGAGCGGGAATCGAATCCGCGACACGCAACCAATTAATCGCTCAACCACTGCGCCAACCGTGCTTAAATCACATATCGTCATTGAAAACTGAATAGGTAACAATTTTAGTTTTTTTAATAAGCATAACAGATGCCTGTCCCCTGTGCCTGTCCCTTAGTAACAACAACGTAACAACATTTCAATCGCCTCACACACATTATAATTTAAAGGTAAGTTAGAGGTAGGAACTTAGTAAATAACGAAAATATTTTTGGTGTTAACGTTAACCTATAAAATAACCGATAACATTGTTTTAAGGCAATGCATTAAACTTAAATATAAAAATGATGTCATGATTTTGGGTAGTACCCTCCATATTTTTAAAACCTGTAAAGTGGGTAGATAGCTATCATGAATAAATTAAAATATAAATAAACATTGACAAGCCACATCAAAATAACTTCCGAATGCAATAAATCACAGGAAGCTTATAATGTCACATTTAAAAGCCCAATAAAATCCTTCCGACGATAAAGTTTAAAAATCTTGTTAAAAAGAAAGGTTTACCTTGTAACGAAAAGGTTAATAATTCGACCTATAGAGCAACCGTGACCCTCTCATCTTGTGCCATTGCTATGCGGTCGTTGGCCATCGTTAACTTGAATAGGGATGTACCAGAGACGGAAAAAAAATAAGTTAAGACCTTTTATTGTGGTGGATCCATAATCAACAAAGGCTCGATCTTCGCCTCGTTGGTCTCCATTACAAACTTCGCTAAGAACTCGCGGAGGCGAATGCGGTTTTACCACATTTTACGATTACTTGCGGATGCTTTCATTGTGCGTATAGCTAAGGAGTGGCATGACCGGAGCCTGTGCTTTCTGATAGCTACAACCCAACCCAACTCGGTCAAACGCGAGTTTATCAATAATAATAAATAAATAAAACGTGCTTGAAAACAACAAAAGACCTTCGTTTAGCAGACCGCCGCAAGAATGCCGCTAATAACTTGTTGAGGCAACTAAGCTTTTGCATCCAAATGCGGTTGTACGAACTCTTGAGGAACTTCCGAGGTGGAAACGAAGCTATGTTACAACCCTACGTCAAACTGCACCTTGCATCAGGTTGCAAGTTCCAACGCCATCCGCATTCCTGTCTCGTGTTATATCTGATAGTTGAGTTAGAGATGACTCGATTTTTACTAAGGTAACGTAGGTGGTGCCATTTTAATTGTAAGTAGGGTAGGGTTGGCAGACAGATGACGGGAGCGAACGCGGGCACAGCTAGTCTAACATAAATACCTACGTGTTAAGTAGGTTCCTGATTAATTCCCGGTTGGGTTTTATCTTTGGCATCTCTTGAAGCGACCTGTTCATAAATTATACCTTTTTTCAGTAAAATATTACACAACAATCAGACTAGCGGAGCTAGCTAGGAAAATATATTGATTGATAGCAAAGCAAAGCAGCAAAAAACATCATTTAAGACATGTCGTACTATTGTTTGATACGTTTTTGTACTAAAATGGTCTTTAACATAGATTTTGTGTATAATCTAAAGTGAGAGGACACTACATACATACGTTATGGTGCACAAGCGCAGCTTTGTTTTTGTATTGCTTACCTCTACTAAGTAAAGGTTAGTCACCAAATTTTCATCTTCTTCTACAAATATCATTGGTTGTAGAACTAAAGTTATTTGTGGAAGAAGATCAAAATTAGTCCAAGGAATTCATTTAATGCCCGAATATCATATATAATACTAGCTGTTGCCCGCGGCTTCGCTCCCGTGGACCACCCCATAGGACCCATTTTCGGGATTAAAAAATAGCCTATGTCACTCAGGAATAATGTAGCTTTCTATTGGTGAAAGAATTTTTCAAATCGGTCTAGTAGTTTCGGAGCCTATACGGTACAAACAAATAAATAAACAAAAATATAATAGTAATAATAGTATAGAAACCGAATTCATTACGCAATAAGACTGCTGGTCATGCCAGCAGTCTTATTGCGTAATGAATTCGGCAAGGCTGCAAGGCTGCAGAGGCTCCATAAGCACGAAGTCCATAATGGACTTCGTGCTTAGGGAGGAAACAAAGGCTGGAACTATGATAGTTCCAGCCTTTGTTTTCGCACACGGGCGCATGATTCGTTCGGGGCCCGAACTACTAATGAATGACAACACAATTTGACAGTGGCACCTACACCCGCAGCCTTATTGCGTGAATGAATTCGGCAAGGCGAAAGATTTGATCCCATCAATCGTCCAATCAAGTGCGAGACATCACGAAAGACGCGTTGTGGATATCCGTGATTGGTCGATTGATGGGGACAGATCCTTTGCCTTGCCGAATTCACTTACGCAATTAGGCTGACAATGTGTTTATTTTTTTTTATCATTACGGAATAGGGTTCACTCCGAAATTCCTGAGTACTTTCGGACGGAGTAGGGGAGTAGACCCTCAGAACCACTCTATACTCTATCAAAAAGGGAAAAACGATGCTAAAACATGATTATTTTACTTTTCAGATCACGTCAGAACAAGTTGTAGAAGCTTATATAGAGAGATGCAAGGAAGTCAACCCGTACTTAAACGCTATAGTCGAGCCGAGGTACGATGCCGCGCTGAGAGAAGCTAGGGGCATCGACAAAATGATCGCTTCGACTGATAGGACGCCTGAAGATCTGGAGAAGGAGTATCCGTTGTTGGGCGTACCTATGACTGTCAAGGAGAGCATTGCTGTTGAAGGTAAGGGGGGAGGGGGTAAACAGGAATTAAGGGCGCGTCTGTCACCATTTTTTTTTTATCTGTGGCTCGCGCTTGACCACCATCTCACCTGATGGTAAGCGATGATATGGTCGACGATGGAGCATGATTGCCTAGAAGTAACCTATTCACTCTTGACTTAAAGACCCCTAGATTGTAGCTATCGGGAAACACACCATCCGACTTAAAGGCTCGTAATATAAAAAGAAGACTTAGGTAGACTATTTTTGCAAGCTTTTATGTAACTTGTTTAAAAATCCAATATAGCGGTCTCTCAAAAAAGGCGTACAAATTTTTAGGGTTCCCTAGTTGACAAGGAACCCTTATAGTTTCGTCATTTCCGTCTATCCGTCCGTCCGCAGAGTAGATCAGAGACTCTTAGTACTAACAAGATATAATTTGGCATGTATATACATATTAATCACGCAGACAAAGTGGTAAAATAAAATCAAGGAAAAATTTTTTTTGGTTTCTTCCTGTACACGTAAAGTGGGGATGTTATTTTCTCGTCTATCCCGTGGTGTGGGCTATAGTTGGATAGGCCATTCAAAAAGATTATGGGTCTGTAAATACCATTTTTCGATTCAGGGATCCGTTTGCGTAAAATTAAGAGTTTTAAATTGCTAATTTTGTATCAAGTGTCCCGCCCCTCCTGACAGCTAAATGGTTGTTTTTGGATATGTGAAAAAAATCACGGCAGTAGTATGTATAACGAAATAAAAAGGAAAACTATCACAGCTAAGTAGGCTTTACAAGTTTACGAGTAAAAGTCGAACAACTTATAAAATGTACGTGGAAAAGTAAAAATTTTGTATATTGATGTATGAGGACAACAGTTTTCGGACGGCAAAGTTAATTTTGTCCATTCGTTAGAGCAATGTTCGGTGCTTTCATTGTATAAGAACGTTAGTAATATTAACTATTTATTTTGGTGAATGTAGCTGTTTACACAGAACCCTCTGCGTGCGAGTCAGACTCGAACTTAGCCGGTTATTTTACTCACCCACATGGTGTGGATATTAATGAAAGGATTAGTAGCTGAGAGGAACACTATTCCTAAAACCTTTTTTTTTTATAATCTGGTTTTGACTTTTTTAATTAACCATTTCTGATTCGATCACGTCATTGCCCTATATGTGACTGTAAGCTTTCTGATGAGGCTCTTTGTAAGCTACCAGGTCTCAGAGCCATATGTCATCACTGGCAACATACACTGGTCATAGACTTTCGTCTTGAGACGAATTTCTATTTCTTGGAATACAAGACGTACGGCGATGTGTCATCGGTACATGGTGGACATTCCACCCATACGCACCAAACGTTTTGGGAATACTTTCATTATGCGTACAGCAAGGGAGTGGAATTCCCTGTCGGGGTCTGTATTTCCTGAGAGCTACAACCTGGGAGTCTTTAAGTCAAGAGTGAATAGGTTTCTTCTAGGTAAGCGCGCTACATCGTCGACCACATCATCACTTACCATCAGGTGAGATAGTGGTCAAGCGCAAGCCTATCAATAATAATAAAAAAAAAAAAAAAAAGACACTGGTAAGTTGGACGAGAAGATACCGCACAAATGCCCGAACGCTGCCCAGCCGAGTCGATTTCGACGGTTGACTTCTCTTTCTCGAAGTTAGCCCTACCCATCTGGATCGTTTGCCCCAGGTAGACATAGTTGCCCACAACTTCTACTCCTATCAAGTTTGGAAACTGGTCAATACATAATTATTTGTTTCTTAGAATGCATTTTTTTATAATTCAAAATCATGAAACTTTCCACAAACAACGTGTTGGAATAGTGGATTCTTTTTTAAACCTCTCTGGCGACATCTCTGCTCACCTCTCTGCCCTGTTATATAATTTTAACAAAGCGTGTGGCACTGTCGACTTTTTCTTTTCTTTTTTTGTCAGGTAAAACCTGTCTTAGATGAGTAGCTACTATAGTATGCTACAGAAAATTAGGAAGTGAACATGTAAATGTTCACTTCCTAATTATTATTATTTTCTTAATCAGAATAAATATCACATCACACTTATATTATTATAAAGGCGAAATTCTGTGAGTGTGTATGTTTGTTACTTCTTCACGCTCAAACGGCTGGACCGATCTGGATGAAATTTGGCACAGAGATAGATTATAGTCTGCAATAGCACATAGGATACTTTTTATCCCGGGAATATGTTCCCTCGGGATAATTTTCGACTTTCACGCAGGCGAAGCCGCTAGCAGGAGCTAGTAATTGATAAACAACTCACGACATTTCTCTGACGTTACGTAAGTCGTCATAATCGATGCAAACCAATATATAACATTGGCTATTTTTGCATGCTTAATATACTTACATTATACATTCACAAATTTACGAAATGTAACGTCTGAGTGTAAATGTTAGTTTTGTAATTAATTACTAGATACGATTTAATTAACCTGGATTATTGGGTCAATGACTAAACAGGTAACTTGATAGTTTTTATCTCACCAACTCGCATTTTACCTATTTATGCCAAAGTCAAATGTTTTGGTGGTTGGAAGGTACGTTTTTCAGTTTGGTAATGAGCAGTATTAGAGGAGCTCATGGCAAAATAATAACAGCCGCACGGGTCGATTTTCAAGGTTAAGCAACGCTTGCCGAGGTCGGTCCGTGGATGGGTGACCATCTTTACATATTGAGTTTCTTCCGTGCCTCAGATAGCATGTTAAGCCGTTGGTCCCGGCTGTTATTTGAAGATCTTTAACAGTCGTTACGGGTAGTCAGAAGCCTGAGATCTGTTAGCCAGTCTGGCCAAGGGGTATCGTGTTACCCAGTTATTGGTTTGTGGAGGTCAGATATAGGCAGTCGCGCCATGTAAAACACTGGTACTCAGCTGAATCCGGTAAGACTGGAAGCCAACCCCAATATAGTTGGGAAAAGGCTAGGCAGATGAATGAGCAGTAATAACATTTAATTGTATCTAATTATTAGTCCAATAAGTACACACGTTTTGTACATTGTAAATCAATTTATCAAGTCTCATACCTACTCTAAACCAGTACCTACATACAACATTAAATGAATCTAAGTACAGCTCTAAAAACCATAACACAAGCAATAACCCACAACCCATTCAGCATATCAAAACCTTCGACCTAATAAACAAACTATTAAAATTCCAGGCATGAGCAACGACTGCGGCACGGTCTACCCATATAGGAACCCTGCTAAGAGAGATGCGGCCGTTATAAGGCTCGCCAGGGCTGCTGGGGCTATTCCTATTGCCGTGACGAACACACCACAACTCTGTATGAACTGGGAGACTTACAACAACGTTATTGGGATCACGACGAACCCTTATGACCAGAAGAGGACGACTGGTGGATCTTCGGGAGGAGAAGTAAGTGTTTGAGGCTATTTTAAAAGAAATTGTTTACCTAGTTCTGTGTATAAGTTTTTAAGCTGACATGGTCACAATCATTAGAATTAATATTTGTTTCGGGATATTTACGCTCTCAACAAAAATCTAAATATACATGGTAAATATCCCGAAACAAATATGAATTCTAGTTCTGTGTGACACAAGATAGTTAGATAAATCAATTAAAACGGATTCTAGTGCACAAATAGGAAAGGAAAAGAAAAACGAAAAGGAAAGGAAATGAGTTAGAAATAAGAGAAGAGAGAACGTCATGACGTTTGCCTTGGACAATGACATGCAAATATTAACAGAATACAATTCATCATTATAGAATGTCATATGAAATCATAATAAATTACGCCTATACACCGTGAAATTTAAGTGGTTGTTTTCCCGCGGCAGAACGACTTGCCTTAAGGAGTACTTTCGAAGCATAGAGTTAAAGTAAAAAAATAACGATGTTTTTGTTTTAAAATAATTGAAAAAAATAAACATAAACTCGAAAAAGTGAGTAACAATAGTAACTTGTAGGTACTAGGTACTACGGTGAATAATACGGTGGTGACGCGAGTTAAAGTAAAAAAATAACGATGTTTTTGTTTTAAAATAATTTAAAAAATATTCATCAACTCGAAAAAGTGAGTAACAATAGTAACTTGTAGGTACTAGGTACTACTCGCGTCACCACCGTATTATTCACCGTAGTACCTAGTACCTACCTACAAGTTACTATTGTTACTCACTTTTTCGAGTTGATGAATATTTTTTAAATTATTTTAAAACAAAAACATCGTTATTTTTTTACTTTAACTCTATGCTTCGAAAGTACTCCTAAAGGCAAGTCGTTCTGCCGCGAGAAAACAACCACTTAAATTTCACGGTGAGTAAAGCTGGTAAAGTAGGCCTGCTTATTTACCAGCTAGGTCCTTTCCAGAATACTTTATCCCATCAAAAACATAAAACGTAAAAAACACAAGTTTCGCGGCGCAGTTCTTCTACCGCAAAAAGTAGTGAGATCGAACGTAAAACCAATTCGGATAATTTATTCATTATGTACCACATTAACCGACTTTGTTTTACTTTTACTTATGGAGTTGACATTATTGTATTCTTCTAATGTAAAACCAAGTCGGTTAATTTGTTTGTTTGTAACCTAATTAATAAGGTACTTACTGAATAAATTATTCGAATATTTACTTATCTACCTGGACAAGCAGTGTAGGGGACGAAAAATTTTATGAACTGTAAAAGTCCCATTTATTGGATCACTATATAAATAGGATTACAAAAGTTACTTATGCCGTTCGTATATCTAGGAAACGGGACGGAAACTGCGGGTTATTGTAGTTTTTCCTTGCTTTAAAAGCTAAAGACAATTGTGTTCAAAATTTGAAGCTTACTGTTACTGAGTCTACTAGAAGTACCTTGGCATTTTGAAAGAATAGACTATACTTTATTGTACACGATAAAAATTACACATCTATTTTATAAGAAATCTTAATTATATGGGTACAAAGGCGGTCTTATCGCTGACAGCGATATCTACCAGACAACCTTACCTCTTAGATCGGTGAGTGAGTGAGTCAGTGACGAAATTAAGGAATTTTGACTTGCAATTATGCCTAAACTACAAGTTCAAATTGAATGTAATTTGGGATTATACCTAGTTATAATATTTGCTCATAATCACTGAAAATTCAACCTTCTAGCTATATCCACAACAAAGTTAAAAGGAGTCTAAAATGACCTGAATGGCTTCGAGAAAAGGATGTTGTGCCTTTGTTTGCTCGACTTCCTCTAGCATTGATGCTTACCTATTAATAACAATTTCTTGAATTTTTGAAATATATTGACATAATAATATGTGTTATATTTCCATAAACGCGCTGTTTCGTGCTGCTTCACAAGCCTATAAACAAATATTTACTGCACAAAGGTATTAATTCAAATTCAAAAACTTTATTTCGAGCGAAGACTCATATAGGGTTAGTAACAATATGCATTAAAACTAAGTATTAATAACATGTGCGATCGATCGTAAACCCGTGGGGTACCAACCTACAAATTGTTCTTGTCCTACATTAGGAGATGCCGCTTTGGCTATTCTTTTTGTACTTGTTACCCTAACTACCTACTTAATTATTTAAAACCAAGCCATTGTCAACTCCATAACAACATAAACCGTTAGCTGTAGATTAAGCAAGCGTTAACTCTCCCAACTGCTGGTCAAAACCAACTTAACGCAATAGTCACGACTTTTTTACGCAATAAGTTCACTCAAGTGTACAACTTAATTTAGGTAATACTTATTTCTTACTAAGTGGTTGCTTGCTAAGTGGGTCTATTATATATAATACCAGAAAAAGTGACATTTCACAAAAGTACGCCACATTCGGTGATGTCATATGCATTATTTGCTCCAATGTGGAAATCTCTACCCCAATTTATGAAAAAAAACCCTCTACTAATACGTGAACTGTTACCAGAACGATACAAATAATGTATTTAGCTTTGAAATTAATATAAGTGGTTTAGTAATCCCAGTTGTAACCGCAACCTATTGACTCATTTAACTTGTTACAATAATTATTAAATAGTACATTTCGTGTCGAGCATAAAATGTCGAGATTTTAACACGAACGATGTAGCCAATCGAAAGCAACATGCGAGTGTCCTTTTTATGCGAGGCACGAACGATTATTTTTCCACTACCAGATGAGCTTACTTAATTAAATGCAAAAAAAATCCAACAACAATTTATTAGAAACGTTCAGACTAAAAACCACAGACTATATACACACAATCAACGCGCGGTTTTTCGAGAGGTAACAGGTTCAGTATCATTCTGCCAGTTACATAATGATATCAAAACGTATTATATTATCTGTGGTGTTGCATAATAGGCAAGGTAGTGGAAAAAGTTTATTTCAATCGTTTCCTTGAAGATGATTTTTGAACTTATGGCAACAATATTGTTTCTGTCTAAGTACATTTCAATTCAATTTCAGCTTCGTTATTAAGATATTTATATCTGATTTCAGTCGGCGTTGATCTCAGCAGCAGGATCCATCATGGGCGTAGGATCAGACATAGCTGGATCACTCCGACTGCCTACCATGTTCACTGGAATATTTGGACACAAACCAACACCCAGACTTCTCTCGGTTGAAGGTAAATAAGGACTAAAATATTTATATCTTATTTAATCTTATCTTTTGTTTTAGAAATTAGTTATGTATTTTATTAGTTAGATAGTTTAATATCCGAATTTAATTATTGTTCATATTTTTTTAGTTTGTAAACCTACCACTGCTGTGTCCTTTTTAACCCAAAGGTTGACTGGTAGAGAATGCCTTACTGCATTAAGTCCGCCTATGTATCACCATTGTGCATTAAGTTTAAATAAATAAAGTAGTCTCTTCTTTTCTCACCTGTCAAAAGTGGTAGCTAAGCCGCTTTTGGTGAGGATGCTTAAGCTCAAAAAAAATAGCAAGAGCCACTGCGATACACCCATAAGTCATGGCTTATTATAAGCCATGGCAGCCTAAGGGTGTTAGAAATAACCTAAGCAAACTCACAAGTTTGGGTTGGTTTGAGCTTACGCATAGTAACTAGAATGAAAATGGGCCCATCCGCAATAATCCCTAGGTACCGAATACCTACTTAATAAAATATTGCCTTGTTTTTCCAGGTCACGTACCAGACTGCTTAGACCCTGACTTCGAAGAATATTTCACACTTGGACCACTCGCTCGATATGCAGAGGACCTCACACTACTGTTGAAAGTTTTACGGCAACCAGGTGGTCCTGAAGTACCTTTCGATAAGCCAGTAAGTTACGAACAATTTTTCTTAAGAGAATCGAATCGATATGGTTAACGTTCATCTAAATGCAAGAAAATTAAGCCTATGCAGTTGCATAATTAAATACTAGCTGCAGACCTTTAATTTGTATATGTTATGGACCAAGTGACGAATACAGTATTATTCATAATGCCCAGACAATTTGAAAAATGCCAAATATGAGTAGGCAATATGCTAAAAACTATTGAAATACTTAATTAAACTGACCGGGCTTTCTGAATCATTTATTGGATAATAAAAAGTGTTGAAATTGTATTTTATATTGAAATGGTAAGTACGATTAGTATAGCAACAAAGTCGACGGTGCTTCTATTTCTGTTTGCAGGGTCTAAAATAACTTAACATGAAAAATCATTGAACCTAACCTATCCGTGTCGGGGTTCCCTAGGCACCAAATACACCCTTAGCAACCAAATTAACTTCGAAAGACAACCTTTTAATTCATTCAAAATGTGCATATCATCATCATTTCAGCCTAAATACGACCACAGCTGGACATAGGCCTCCCACAAGACTGTCGCCACATTGATCGGTCCCGTGCGTCTCCCATAGCATATCTAACTGAATAATATCATGTATTCGCAGGTCGACGTATCAAAATTGAAGTTCTACTACATGGATGGAGACGGCAGCAATGTATCAGACCCTATGGGCCCTGAAGTCAGAAGAGCAATGGAGAAAGCCAAAGATCACATCAAGAATACATATAACATCGAAGTTAAGCCGGTTAGTATAAACCTGTGCCTACCTACTAAATCTTCTACCGAGGTTTAAGCTTGGCGTAACTTTACTCGCGATTAGGGCACATTTTTTTTATCCGTAGTTAACAAAACCAACGGTTAAAATTAAATATGCTTACCAATGGTTTCAAATTTCGGTAAAATGCAATGTTCCATCAATTACTAGTAGGGAGATAGTTTGAGACCCTAAGAAGGACATAATGTAATTTGAATCCCGGCTATCATACAAGGGCCACCCCCTTGTATGATAGCCGGGATTCAAATTAGAGGGGATACACTTACAATATTATTGCGCGACATAAAAATAAGTGGTAGCGCCATCTCTTGTAAATGTCATAAATCAAAGACCGAATACATAGACAAATGCATTTGAGATTTCGCAAGCGATCGATATCCTGATTAGCTCGTTCCTTCCTCATTCCTTTTCCCTTCATGTACGCCTTGATGACAGGTCGCCAGAACGAACCGAAATTTCAACGTGACCGGGCTTCGTGTCTCAACCGCCAGCTTTCCAAGCCACATGGCTGGAGACTGATGCATCTAATTAGTTAGATTGTAGAGAACCTTGTGTACCGTGAATATTTTCCCGCTTATTTTCAACGCACAATTACCAGAACCCTTTAAATACATTCCACTTTTTGTAATAGACACAAGGATGATGAGGTTTCTCAAACTGCTATAACAATAAGGATAGCGTAAAACTAATGCTACGCAGATGAAGTCGCGGGCAAAGCTAGTTGGAAACTAATTGGAAAATTATTTAATAGTTCAGAACCACAGCTTCTTATCACATACACATATCTGTCAAAGAGAACACTCGGACCCCACCCTTGTGAAATTACTCCCCAGATCACTCTCAACTTAACTTTTCCATGTCTTAATAAGTCTTTTTCCATTTCAGCTGAACATCAAACACATAGAACACATGTGGGAGACCAGCATCAGGATCCTTTTGAACATAAAACACGTACAGAACATCTACACGGACCCAGAGAAACGCGACCAATGGGTTTCAGTATGGCCTGAAGTGCTGAAGACATTAGTTGGCATGTCAAACCACAACTTTATTTGCGTATGCTATGGACCACTGACGAAATTCTTCGATGCTTTACCAAAGAGTTACTACAAGAAGCTGCTCTCCATTTTTGATGAAATCAAGGCTGAGTTTGAGGTATGTATGAACTTGCAGAATTACTGAGGTACTTGAAAAAGCACGATATCAAAATTGCTGACGAAAATCTCTGCTTAAATCGATTTTTAGGGAAGCATTTAAAACCATAATAATCGCACTTTGAACATACGAGAATACTGCCCATTTTCAGATAAATTCTAAGGCCCAATTGTTTGATCCGTAGTTAACTCAACTAGTTGTTAAACATAGTAACCAATGGTTTAAAATTTCGGTAAATTGAGTTTTTTCATAAACTGTTAATCTAAAAAATGGTCAAATAATTAACTATCCAACTTATTTGACCTGTCTCGGAGAATTTGGCTAGACTAGGAGTAAGAACAACTTCACACAACTATCTTCTTTGGTTACAGAAAATGCTATCAGGCGACGTAGTGCTACTACACCCAACATTCCCCACACCGGCACATCTGCACTACAGAATCTACTACAAGTTCCTTAACTGTGGCTATCTAACGATATTCAACGCTCTTGGATTGCCCGTCACTCAATGCCCAATAGGACTCACAAGGAAAGGTCTGCCTGTAGGCATTCAGATCGCTGCCAAGAAATGCAACGACCACCTCACAATTGCCGTCGCAAAAGAATTTGAAAAAGCTTTCGGAGGTTGGATACCCCCGAATAAGGAACTCGCCAATAACATAAAGACTGCGTAAAGATATTAATTTAAAGAAAATTATTTTGGATTGAACTTTTTCGCCTAGTACCAAAAATTAAGCTCGAAATGTTGCTGGTTATTGCGGCAACAATAGTTCGGGAGCTGTCTATATTTTTATAAGCAGATTTTAAATAGGGATGTGAGGATGGCAATGTGTAGGTACCTATATTCACAGGGTAAGAAATGCTTACACAGGTTATGGTGTGAATAGGAACTTAGACAGGTACCTACAGAGGTTGGGTCCTATGATAGCTGCCGGTGTGCATCTAATTTTCGTCTGCATTACTGCCACTACTACTATGTTAACACAATGTTTCGACGAAAATGTTTGCCAAAGTTCTGAAATCCTTAGGAGCCTCTTCAAGGAGGATCTCCATTTGTTTTAACTTTTATATTTTTGATGCATTGAAGCTCTCACAGAACAGATAACGTTTTTATTGTTCTGTGGAAGATCTATAGTCCACCAGGCACCAACAAAGCACGATTCTTTTTCAACCATCTACACATTTTGATAGGTACCTACCGAAATCCGTTGATATTCAAAAAATTGTTCTTATTAATCAAGTAGTTTGATGTAAAGTGGAATAAATGATACTGAATTTAATGCGACATACGAAATGCTTGGTTTCTATGCAACATTGTTGAGTTTCTAGGTGCAAGGTACCTTCTGGGTAGGTATGAGGAATAATGACTGTAAAGCTACTCCTTGACTAAAGTATTAATGTAAGATTTTATGTTTGCAATTATTTCTTATTTTTTAGCTTTAAGCAAGACCTGATATAATGACTTTGGTATTAATTACATAATGTTTGGATAAGTCATGAGGTAAGATACAAATGTGATAATAAGACATCATCTACCTAAATGATTCGAATAAATTATTTTATTAAATAATTGTTGTTAATACTTTCACTGGTTTTATTTTGAGACAACGCTAGACCTGCCTACAATACAACCATTTTCCAATTGCCAAACTAGAGCCCAAACTAGCTGCCCCTGTGCTGCATCCAAAGTATGGCGCACGCCTGCTTTGCTTGCATTCATTGCTTCTTAAGTATATGTATGTTCAAAAATCCGTCTACCCGACAGCGTAAAACATGCCATGAATAATAACCTGTTTGCTTTAATTTTAAACACTTGAGTGGTCAAAATGTAAGAGAACACGCGTGCTTCGTGCTGTCAAAACAGTTACACAAGTAAGGTGCTGATCTCCTGAGACTGTGGGACGGGCTTGGCGGCAGACATTCAAGGAGGTGATAGGACGAACTAGAAGTAGGTGGGTAGGTAAGTAGCCTGAGCTCGCGAAAGTTGTAAGGACTGAATTTGAGATCGAGTAAGTGACAGATGTACACACGTCAGATACATCTGTCCTTTATTCGATCTCAAATTGATACCGCTCTAAGAGCTTATGGTCACCCCCCAGGAGACATACCATAGGTATATACCTCAGGCATATATGCTAATAGCTAGAGCTATGTAGCTAGAGGTATATGTAGCTAGAGCTATATAGTTGGATATACCTAGAACAAGGTAGCTAGAAATGGACAGCTAGACTGGCTAGAGCTATGTAGCTAGAGCTATGTAGTTGGATAGCTGGAGCTGGATACCTAGAACTATGTAGCTATAGCTATGTAGCTAGAGCTGAATGGATAGAGCTAAGTAGTTGGATAGCTCGAGCTGGAAAAATAATTGTTTAAGTGGGGCTCCCTACAACAAACGTGTTTTTTGCCGTTTTTTGCGATAATGGTACGAAACCCTCAGTGCGCGAATCCGACTCGCACTTGGCCGGTTTATTTTACTGTAGATAGGTACTTAATCCAACCTCATACCGAATATAAGCAATTAACAAAAAAAAAATGCGAATTTGCGCAATTCCAATATTGCGATCCATTATCGGAATGATCTATTATGACATGACAATTAGCTACCTAATTGTTGGTAAATTATGCAGTTGTGAATAAATATTATCCAATCATCTCGGTATCTACCTAACTTACGTTTTACCGTTTGCCAACCTTCATGACGTCGAGTTTCTGGAAGAAAATATTAAAATTTCATTCTGGTTGAATGAATTTTATAATGTATCACTGCTGATAACGCAAGCTTGACAATTTGCCATTGCCACATTAGTTTTGGTTTCTGAAACTCGGCGTCAGACTCGAAGAACGTAAAATAGTGTGCCTAGTTTAACTTGAAAGTACATAATGAGCTTCGCTCAAACGCCTTAGACGACCGATGTTGAGTAGCAAAGAAATTCTAAATGCCTACTAGATATGTAGAATATCAACAGTTATGTACCTATAGGTAGGTACTGCTGTTAGAAGTGAAAACTTAAAACTTTGGAAGAACTGTGACACAAAACTTAGTGGTTAACTTAGTGGTGGTGGTACACAGAGAACTGTGTGTGACACAGAACAGAGAAGGCGTTTTTTTTGTTCTGTGGTGTGTGACACTATGTCGATGACGCGAAACCATTTTGCCCCTACGTGACACGTGATAAAAATAAAAGTTTATAATAGGTAGGTATTTATTGTAAAAAAAAAAACAAAATCATATACGCAAATATGACCATGTTTCTGAATGCCGCGAGAAACTCAAGTGGTTGCCAATTCGCCTTCGCCGGAACGCTCATATTATTTCCCTCCTTTATAATATAGGTACCTACTATTTTTCCCGTCTACTCCTCGTTACCTCATAAATCGATTTCAGTTTTTATGTGACTCGCACACCAAAGTTCTTAGGTTAACATGAAACTTAAAATGGCAATGCATTCCACTATCTTCCCAGCGATTCTTCTTTTACTGTCCAGGCCGCTCTTCTATGGAATGCATTGCCAGCTGTGACAATAAAACGCGCTCAATCACCAATCACTACCGATCTATAAAAGACTTGCAAAGGAGCATTAGGTAGGTACCTGTCACTGTGATCATAATCTTGTTGGAGCTGTATTGTTTTCTTGCCTGTATATTTATATATATGTATGTATTTATGTGTCTATTTTATATTTAGTGCTTACTATGTTTGTAACTTATTTTTGATTTAAACTTGCACCAAGTGCAACCCCATGTCGTGTCCAGGCTATCTCTCTCCATTCTGGGTTGCCTGGAAGAGATCGCAGAACGCGATAAGGCCGCCTGTTGTATGTTTGTTTTATTTTAAGGTTTGCCTAAGTATCATTGTTTTTATCTTGGTGTACAATAAATTATATATAAATATAAATACATATATAGAATATGAGAGGTTTAGTGTGAGTGCAGGATGGAGATGAGACCTAACTACCTATATATCTTTCTACTCCTTCATGTACCAAAATTTGCATAGGTAAACGTGCGTGACGCATCTTTAAAATGTCACTCTCAATAAAATTATTCTCATCCAGTTTTTTAGGCATAACAGGCACTGCGATTTTTATATCCGCGAATGAAAATCGCAGTGCGTGTTAAGCCTTAATCGCCGCAACACTATGATGAAATATCAAAAAGAATCAAAGATTACTAAAAAGAATGTCACAATAATTATATTAAGTAGGTACTCAGTTTTACACGCATAGTAAGTACAAAACTACCTATAGGTATCTTACACCAAGCTTCCCTTTTCAAGGTTAATCTCTATGTCTAGGACAAGCACACGACATTGTGCGGCAGCCGAGTATTACGTTAACTTTATAAGGCTTCTTCGTGCATCATTACTGGAAATCGTGCTGTTTGGTAAATTATGCCATAATACAAACAAAAGTAATTAAGCCGCTATTCAGACAAACTACTGACTTTCTGTGACAGGACTTTTATAATATTATTGAGGTGCAAAGATAAAGTGATAAAATATTGTTTATAATTGGAGTGCAACATAAATAATAGTAAATAAAAATAATCCTATTATTACATGGTAACAATTTATTTTCGGCTTTGATATCGATACACAACGATTACAAAATCGATTCAAAAAGGCCTTGACATGGCTCGACGCTAGCTAGAATCACGCAGTGTTGCTAAGTTTTATCTACCCTATAAACAACATCGCTAAAGAGCGCTGTAAAAAGAGTAAATCTCTTTAACATTGTGAAATATAGATTATATACTAAATAAAATAAAATAAATAATAAGGTTCTGAAACTACAAAATTAAGCTTTGAAGGGCGTGGTTACACTGCTTCGGTAACTGATCTGTATGCATTTCCGAAATACCAAATTAGTGGTAACAATGCAAGGAAAATGCTGTCATAGGTATTTTGTTGCAAGATTTTACGCTGGCAACTATAGCATCACATCACGCGTTCTATGGCCGAAATCAGAGACAAAATTATATATTTTTTTATATTCAGTGCTTTGGCATTTCAGATTAAAAGTAGCAAAACTAAAATTCGTATAAAATTGAAAGAAAATTACACTAATATACTATAGTTTATCTAAAACACAAAAATGCAAGTAAATCTTGAAAAAGTAAATTCTTTAACCATATTCACTCAAGGAAATAAATTATGTGACAATTGAGTTGACAGAATCTGTCAACCAGTTTGACGAATATGAAAATTAGATTGATTTTCTTTTTCAATATTTAAAATTTATCGAGACTTGATCAAAATTTATAACTTTACTAATTTTTGCAACGTTCCATCCAATTTTAGTCTATTATTTTTTATTTGCTAATATACGAACAACGCACGCGCAGAACACCCATCGCCCAAAAATCTCCGAGCGCCATATTGAGAGGCAGACGTTGTATGACTTGAGTGATTAATCGTGGTTAGTGCAATAATTTGAAGTGGATTATTTGATCTTGCCCTATGGATATACTCTCGGGTACGTAATAAGTGCAAAGGTGTATTTACAAAACGCTAATACTCACCCAGTGAGCCCTGGCAAATCACATCGTAACCTAGACATAGGCCGTTCTAGTTATCAGTAGATTACCTAGGTATCATCAATCCACTGTTTGCTCACAGTTTTAATCTTATTAATAACACGTGTGTAGAATAGCCATAGGTTTCTTGAATCTAGTTACATTAACAAGATTATGCGATCGCTTCGCAAGGTTCCACGCTCGTATATAAACGGATTTCGATGTGTTTATGTCGGCAGTTGACAGAAGCGTTTATGTATATGACCGATCATAAGTCACCACACCCAGTGACCGGATTGTCGGTTTTAGTATTTGATCGTTTTTATTTCGAATGATTGTTCGCGCGTTGTCGCGTCGGTGCGTGTTTTGTGATATTAGTGTCGTGTTTAACGTGATACAGTGAGTGTAATAATAATGTAATTTCTAGGAGTGGTGTGCCTCGGTTGAAAGGCCTGACAGGGCCGGAAGGACAAGGCTCCAGACAAGAGGAAGGACTGCGGCACTCCGCCATTCAATATCATGGAGTGTTGCATGTCGGAGGAGGCCAAGGAGCAAAAACGGATAAATCAAGAAATCGAGCGTCAGCTTCGGAAAGACAAACGAGATGCTCGTCGGGAACTCAAATTGCTGCTGCTTGGTGAGTGCTTCTTGTGACAATAGCAATTCAGTTCTGGCTCTCGAAACACCCATTTGTGCCTAAAACCTGAAGCCACCATATCAAGGAATTTCACTGATTAATTTACCCAAATCATCATAACCATGTTCCTGATTGATTGCTCCATAATTTGCCTACTCATTTTAGTTGCCCTACATTTGTCTGTGGTCAATATCAAGTACATGAGTATGACTTTTAAATAACTGATGATGCTTTTAGTTAAGAGAACTGAGGTGAGTCAGATGATTCCATGCCAAAGTTCACACCTGATCAGTTTACTTGTTAGCAATATACTTCATAAAATGTTAATATTATGTACAAAGGTTTTCTGTGGTCCAGCTAGTATATGAATTGTGTCTTTCTCTTGTCTCTTTTGCAGAAATATCTGTACCTAATTTTCAGGCACAAATAAGGCTTGATTTTGACAAACTAGGTATTTGTAAATACCTAATGAACTTGATGGGGAAAATGTCCTGATTTAGCAATAGCTGTCAGTTGGTATTAAAAAAATTGCAGAAATATTTTTTGCGGAGAAATTAACACTACTTTCAAAGTGGTACATAACTGCAATACCTGGTTTCTAAAATGCAAAATTATCTTCTTATTAGACTATGATACTGCTTCACTCGCATGATAAGACCAAAGATGCTTCAAGTGCATACATTAAAAGTAAAGTAATACCTATCGTAAGATATTGTAAATCCTAGAAGGATAACTTGCACAAAAGTATAGTTCTCGCTAAACTTTTTGGCCACCCTGTATTTGGCTAAGTAGTAAATCTCATACAAAAACAGCACCAATCCATACCTTGCGCATTGGAAAGCCAACTTCAGGGTGGCCCAGAAGATGGCGAGAACTATATCTATATGAAATTTTTGTTTCTTACTTGAAACAGAGTCCCATGCATATTTTTTCTCTGTTTAGAAGGCCTAATTGTTTTACTGTGTTCTGAAATTAACAGGGCATTATCCCCATGCTTGTAATGAAAGCAAATTTGAAAATAAATATCAAAGCTTAGGCATTTTTTAGCTCACTAAATAGGCAATGTATGTTATTTTATCCTCATGTACTGCCATACATTTTTAGCACCTATTGAACAATGAAACATCCAGTTCTTTTTTGGAAAACATTGCTATAGGTACTTGAAATTTCTCCCTTTGTCATAGCATATTGTTTGTATCCCCGAATGAGTTGGTATAGTACCCCACATTTTGACAGTTGAGTCAACTGTAAAAGAGGCGAGCTGATTGCCGTCACCCAGGTACTTGCTGTCAACCAAGTACACATCCAATCTCTGAGCTGCTACTGAACAGTATATATGGAAAATCCCTACAATGTTTTGTCCAACATGAGAATAAAACCCCGTACTCACCAGTAATGCTTACCACCACTAGACCAATAAGGCAATTAGTCCTAATATCATTTGTGTGTACTTAATTCCAAACATAAAAATCTTATTAGAGATTATTTTAAAACCTAATCGGGATCACAAAGGCTTGATATCCCAACAGGATACTGCAACCAATAACTCTAAGATTAAGCATGAATGTAGATACCTATTTGATAACATACTGACTTTCTTATCACTATGAATCATGTTGTGTTTAGTTTTTTTAAGCAAAATCAAATTCATGAATTTTGCAATTACTGCAATCTGCAAGAAGTTTTTTAAAAAAAGTTAGGTTTTTTTATCAGCACGTTGACAAAATCACACTAATATAATAAAGGCAAAAGTTTGTGAGTGTGTGTTTGTATGTTTGTTACTTCTTCATGCCCAAATGCCTGGACGGATCTGGATAAAATTTGGCACAGAGATAGATTATAGTCAGGATACTGTTTTACCATACAGCACATAGGATACTGTTTTATCCCAGGAATAATTTTCGACTTTCACGTGGGCAAAGCCGCTGGCAGAAGCTAGTAGTATCATAATTTATGGTAATGTCAGGATTTCATAACAGAATAAAAAATAATAAAAAGGCAATAATAATGTCGCTTAGGTTTTAAAACAAGGATGAGCACTCCCTCTGTAATGTGTCAGAGAGGCCTTGACCTGCTTATGAACTTTTATTATACTTATTTAAACTTTTCCAACTATTATTATTATGTGGGTACTTCAGTACAGAATATTAGATTTTGTTTTATTATAATTAATCACTACATTCCTCATTATCAAAACATACAATTTTCAATTAAATATGCAAATATTATTAAATATTATTCCATTTATCTACGCAACATTAATTTATACATGAGTGTATTAAAACTCAAGTTTAAAAATATAATGGATTAAGAGACTTTTTATTGAGCATATTTTAAAAAGGTTGTTCACAAAAAATTACTTACTTAACTTTTTCTTTGTAAACATGGTAAATGGGGATACCTTATAGTAAATTATAATTACACAAGCTTTAGCAAAACTGCTATTAGCAGTGTGTATGTTGAAAAATTTCTTTTTTTTTATTTACACTGTAGAACTCAATAATTTTCTTCCATTTTCCTGTGATAAAGTAGCAATTACTTTCATAACATGGTAAACGGATATCATATTTTTATTAGTAGTGACTAGAATTGCCATAAAATCTGCAAATGTCCATTTAAACCATTCATTTATGAAGATTAACAAAATAGTGATAAGGTATGTGTGTATGAATTTTACAAATTAAATAATTTATGTAGGTACACTAAAACACAATGTGTAAAGTAGGTATGGCTTTTTACTATGGTGCTTCTCTTTCTGTTCCTTCATGAGAAACACTTTTAACATTAAAGTTTAACAAAAATAGTGAATTTAATATTTGCTTCGTTACACTGATTCATACCAGTTCATGCAAAGAATATTTTGATTCTACCGGAAAGACTAGAATTGCCGCTTAAATGTGAATAAATTAAGTGCCTACCTATTTATTACATTGTAAAATGTCATATTTTCTAGTAATCTACATACTTCTAACATTTACTGGTTTTGTTATTATTGATTATAAATAAATATACCATCTCATTTCAATTTTGCCCTGATGAAATAGCACAATCACAAAAGGCAATTAATATTTTATGTATTACTGAAATAACCTGCTACGTACCCATTGTTTACCTATCAATTTGATTTAAATTGCTATTTTAAATGATGGCATTGTGGTACCTATTAACATATCTACAAACTTTATAGAAATAGGTAGGTACCAGCAATTTAAATCCGGGTATAGTTATAACAGTTACATACTAAAGAAATAAATTTGTAGGTATGCCTATATTGCTACTAATTTCATTTAGAATAAATTACATTTGAAGAAATCTGCATGTACCTGTATATGGTTAAATATGAAATATTTATATTTACATTTAGATAATGTTTATAAATGCCTACCTATCTATATATTAAATGTAGGTAAAATCATGGTTATTTCTGTTTAGAATTTAGAAGAATCAAACACAATGTTATCATATTCTTACCAACAAATAAAGTTTGATACCTAAGTGCGAATCTGGCGTCTGGTAGGTAATTTACATTAAATCTACAGGAAAAACACAAATTAAATCTATGTTATTATTGATGTACCTTTTATGGCATACAATAAAAAAAAAAAGTTATGTGATACCTTTGTATCAAACTCAAGCATTTATTCAACTGCAGAAGTAATGCTACCAAACCTAAGTCTGTAGTCTCTGTAGACTTTTAAATACCTCACATAAAAACCCAAAACATGAGATAAAAGAGAAATTTTATCGTTATATCTTTAAAAACTACAAGATGGCTTCCACCATTATTCACCAAATATGCTACCACAAAAATGCAGGTTAGATGACTGGCTCTAAACAGATAAAAAAAAAGCATTTCCAGCATTTAAGATTATTCGGTGTAAGTCAGGCCTTTTGTAAACCGAAGGGCCATTTGTAAAAACAACTGCACTGTGCTGTTTGTAAAGTATAAATATTCCAGACATACTTCCACACAACTCCTGGCTTTTTTCAGAATATACAATATTTCGTCATAATTATTTTATATATATTCATTTCCTTAAAAGGAGTTGGAAATGGTCGTAACTTACTAGTAAATTAGGAAAATAATAAATACCTACTATCACCAGGAAAGCTGCAGACATGTTCTGTGTTAGGAGTAATTAATGAATTTCCTTTAAAAACATAATGCAGTTAGTATACTCCCAACTCCCATGGTCTTTATTTGGAGCTTTGGTATTGAATGTGCTCTAGAAGTTATTCAACAATAAACATCATCTCTCCACTACTAGTAGGGAATGCTTATGGCATCAAGGCCAATTATGTACCTAGGTACCACATCATCGCTTACCATCAGGTGAGATAGTGGTCACGCGCGAGCCAAACTATAATAAAAATAAAAACCTTTGAGGTGAAGTGGGTAACCTGAGCTTGTGGTAGACTCTTTCGTCATCAGCTGTCGCATCGTCAGTAGAGCTGTTCTTCTTCTTTCGTGTGATGTGTGGCCACCTCTGGTGTCAGAGTTAATTGAGCCAGAGTAATTTCAGACTTACATTAACTATATAAGTGCAGGTTTCCTCACGATGTTTTCCTTCACCGTTGCCTGTGATGTCCAAGATAAACTTAGAAAGTACATATGAATTTGAAAAACTCACATTGGTACTTGCCCGGATTTCAACCCACGACCTCAAGCACGAGAGGCGATAGAGCTGGTATTACCACGGATATAGTGGTAGCTCTCTCCGCTCAGGATTAGGCTGCACCAGTTTACTACCATTTCAGCCTGGCATCATAGACTTAGTCATTTCATTATGTCATTTGAATAAGTTTGGTCATTGTTTCAGGTGCCTTATGTACCTACTTACCTACATAAAATAGCTGATTGTGGAAAACACACCAAGTTATTCTCTTTGTCTTTTTAGTCCTTCATTGCGATTGTATTGATATTATTAGCAACAGATCATAATGAAGTGGCATCCACAATATTATTTATTTATTTTCTTATTGTCGGTAATCATAATATTGCATTACTCAAATAACTCATTAAGGTAGGTAGATACGTATAAGTACATAATTATCCTCTTATGTAATTCTAGATAAATTATACAGCTTCATATAAAGAGATGAAGCATATAAAGAAATATGTTTAGTTTAGCTACTGGATACTATTAACAAAATTATACGAATTCCAATTCGTAGTACCTACATTTCAGCAGGGAGTCATAAAAAGAACTAAATCTAAAGTTTAGAACTTGTAAAAAGTGCAGTTTATCTTAATCAAGCAGTAAATGAAACTAAAATAAAATGTACCTAATTTGGCAAATTATTGTTGAAATCACCTGCCGACAAATATAGAGAAGTCTAAAATCGGGGCGCGTTATAATTTTCGGGGTCGACTGAGGTAAAACTAGCACGGCGACTGTCATGTGACACCCTTAATTCTGCACGCGATGAACCAACGTGAATAGCCGCTTCGGGTCTTAATAAAATAATCTAATTAGTCACTAAGTCGAATACTCCAACGAATACGTAGAAATGATACTAGCATCAGTATGTATCCTCGAACATTCAAGGAAGCCTCAGATGTAATTTTAAATTGAACAATTACCTAAATGCTACATGACTCATTTTGGTACTAGACGTCCTATCGCCGACTAGGATCAGTATTCATTCGTTCCATTTTGAATCTAGACAGATTTTCTCAGCCATTACATGGATAATAAATTAAAGTGCATAACAGTAACTAAATAATTGATAAATCCGCTGTCGGAATGTATAAGTATTGTAATAATTATCAATCATGTAACGCAATCAGTAGTTAATGAAGAAATCTACCTACTGTATATTACACTGCTTAGCAACCACACGACCACATTGCAATGCGCGGTATAAATCTAATTCTGAATAGCCATGATGGTTTTCACATTTTATTGTAACCATTTGATTTAACTCCCTATAAAACATAAGCATATCATTTGTGTAATACAGCTCTCCTAACTGTGGTTTATGTTATGACCTGTGACATGAAACAATTTTAGTATGTTCAACACTGCTTTTACCAAGCAACCAACTATACAGATAAATCTACTCGCCACGGTTTCTTGATCACTCTATATCAGTTTGTATTCTGATTTGAAGATCTCTGGAAAAGCCTCGGGACGAAAACCGAAGCTTCATGCTAAGTGGCCAAATAAGTCATGAGCTCGATTACTGCCTTTATTTCCTGCTAGTTCAGACAACCATCCATCGCTGTTAGAAGTGTGGCCACGTTTGTTGCCAAGCAGTTTACTTACTTCTTCTTCGACTTGTTGGCACCACAGTAGGCTTCCACCATCATTCGCAAAATATGCCACCACAAAAATGCAGGTTAGATGACTGGCTCCAATCAGATAAAAAAAGGATTTCCAGCATTTAAGATTATTCGGTGTAAGTCAGGCCTTTTGTAAAACGAAGGACCTTTTGTAAAAACAACTACACTGTGCTGTTTGTAAAGTATAAATATTCCAGACATACTTCCACACAACTCCTGGCTTTTTCCAGGATAAACAATATTTCGTCATAATTATTTTATATATATTCATTTCCTTAAAAGGAGTTGGAAATGGTCGTAACTTACTAGTTAATTAGGAAAATAATAAATACCTACTATCACCAGGAAAGCTGCAGACATGTTCAGTGTCAGGAGTAATTAAATTTCATACACATAATGCAGTTAGTATACTCCAACTCCCATGGTCTTTATTTGGAGCTTTGGTATTGAATGTGCTCTAGAAGTTATTCAACAATCAACATCATCTCTCCACCACCCTTGGTCTACTAGTAGGGAATGATTTGAAGATCTCTGGAAAAGCTTCGGGACGAAAACCGAAGCTTCATGCTAAGTGGCCAAATAAGTCATGAGCTCGATTACTTCCTTTATTGCCTGCTAGTACAGACAAACATCCATAGCTGTTAGAAGTGGTGCCACGTTTGTTGCCAAGCAGTTTACTTACTTCTTCTTCGACTTGTTGGCACCACAGTAGGTGTAGTTCTCGCTAAACTTCTAGGCCGCCCTGAAGTTGGCTACAATGGCTGCGTATTAGTAAATCTCATACAAAAACAGCACCGATCCGTGCCTTGCGCATCGGAAAGCCAACTTCAGAGTGGCCCAGAAGTTTGGCGAGAGTTATTATTCAGATTATTTTGGCCCAAAACTATAATTTCCACGGAATCGTCGTCGGTGATAGCGCATAGAACTCTTTGGCTGCATCAATTGGGGCAAAGAGGCAGGATAGGGGGTGGGGCATGATAATTTTACTTTCTGCAAAAAGGCTGTGTCAATCACATCGTCAGCCAATCAAAATACACATCTTCCTATAAACATGGCAAGAGAAAGTCCTATGAACCACTCTGTAAAAAGATATGACGTCATTAATATTTATTTTCTGTCATGTCTCAGGTACTGGCGAGTCAGGCAAATCGACGTTCATCAAGCAGATGAGAATTATCCACGGCTCCGGCTACAGCGACGATGATAAAAGGGGTTTCATAAAGCTCGTGTATCAAAATATTTTCATGGCGATGCAGAGCATGATAAGGGCTATGGAGTTATTGACTATTCAATATGGAAATCCGTCCAACAGCGTGAGTATTATTTTTAAATTTTTATAGATTACCCAACAATTTGGTGATAAATCTATCGCTTTAACAGTATAAATGTTGTTTGGTTGTTCATTTTATGACATATAGGTATATATGAGTTCAGACAAAGATTTCGGGGTGAACATGATGTTCTAAGTGTGCCTGATTGAATGATTGCAGGCCCACTATTATGTACTGAACATGCAAATACTTAATTGCCAAAAATCGGAAGGATATTTGTTTATATTTCAGTACTTCCCTACCTATTCAAATACTGCTTTCTGATGATTTCACAATATAAACTGAAGTATAAGCTATGCGATGACTATGTACAAACGTATATAGGCATTACATATAAATAACAACAAATAAATGACTGAATGTGGACAAACTTCAGTTGTAAAGTAATGCATCAATTTAATAACCCATTTGTCCTGGTGACAAATCACATATGGGAATTTACGGTGAAGCAATAGCTTTTACGACAGCAAACAGCATTCCATTAATTACTTATTTAATTTTAGCCTGTGCTGTTCCACTGAAGGACAAAGGCGTCCCTTTCATCTTACCATTCCGCCCGGTTTTTCGAACCAGTCCTATCTGTAGGTGTCGAACACGTCCCGCCATTTTCGCCTGGATCAACCGCGATGCCATTATTTTCTGCGACCATATTCTGCTAGCCAATGATTAGTTCTAAATTTAAGTTTGGCGGTGTTTTTTTAAATGACATCCGCAATGTGTATTTTGGAGCATTCCATACTGAAAAAAAAATTGTACAATTACAGGAAAAGGCGGAATTGATATCATCGATTGACTTTGAGAGTGTGACAACGTTCGAGAGTCCCTACGTTGAAGCCATCAAGGCGTTGTGGGCCGACGCAGGCATACAGGAGTGTTACGACCGCAGGCGAGAATACCAACTCACCGACTCCGCCAAATAGTAAGTTGTGTTATAAAAAACTAACTAGAACTTAACAATCATAAAATACCATCTATTGTGTCTGTATAAGAAGAATGCTAATCTGGGATTGTGATTAGTGATTGAATACCATGTTGGTACAATACCATTGGTATTGTATCTTAAAACAATAACATCACAATGAATAATCACATGTAATTATCTTTAAAATTAAATATAATTTCTTCTAAAGCCAGTAACATTGACTCATCGCCATATCTGCAAATCCCGGGTACAGGAAACTAAATGATGGCCGGGAATGTCGAATAAAACCGCGAAAGATTGCTTCTTCTGTATAATATGATGTCATAATCCAAATGAGTAATAATTCAATAAGCTGAGTGCTTCAGAACGTTCACCTTGCGCAATTGTCTATGTTGCCTAGTTTCTTGGGAATACTTAGAACTCACAAGTTATTCTTGGCAATAACACTAATAAGGTGTTAATACCTGTAAGAACTACTTAGCCACTGGCTGTCTAAGAATGAGAAGATAGCAAGTGAGTTTATACAAGAGGTAATGAAGTGTCAAGAAACTATCAAATCTCTTACAAAAATTAAGAAGCCCAAAGAGCAATACTTCATGTCTGTATTTACATCAGCTATGCAGTCTTCCAAGATAATTTCTGAATTTCATGTTAGCTCTGTTAAAATTCATCAAAATCAGCACATTGGCGTAGACGCAAAAGCAAAAAATAAACTCAACTACCAACATTGATTTAAAATTATGTAAATTTGACCCCACACTGAGAAAAGATATTTCTATAGCTACTTGCAGGAGATTGACCGCGTGGCGGCACCAAATTACTTACCAACTGAACAGGACATACTGCGCGTAAGAGTCCCAACAACTGGCATTATAGAATACCCATTTGACCTGGAAGAAATACGATTTAGGTAAAACTTGAATATGTTGGGCTGTGCATGACTCGCTTTACAGGTGCATGTTAACATGGGACTTGACTGTACTGTCTCCATACTCTGTTCATTCTGCAACTTTTTTTTTTATGTGTATGTGTAACAGGGTATCATAAGTGCATGTTTGCGTACTGGCTGTTAGCGCTGCATGATCTATATTTCAGCTATTTAAGTGATTTGGCGAGAATCGAGAAAGACGATTACCTCCCCACCGAGCAGGATATCCTGCGAGCTCGTCAGCCGACCACCGGCATCCTTGAATACCCTTTCGATCTTGACGGGATCGTGTTTAGGTATGTTCAAAACCACAGGATTGTTTGGTGCGATTGAAGAACACTAGTAGTATCCTGAGAGCTATTTCCCCTTGACGTAATATTGTGAAACTGTACAATGTACATTCCATATTAACGCTATGAAACAATGAGTATTGTTTACCTTAGTAACTTCAACAGAAATCCTAAAAACTGTATTGATTGAAGCTCTTCCCTTAAGCTCAAGGTGTGGTTTTGATATCCTAATTAACGGTTGGCCCTGCTTCTGTATTTGCTTGTTTATTATTTGAACAAAATGTGCCAAAATATTGATACACACTGTTCAAATTCTTGTTGTGTTGTCATTAATATGCTTTTGAGCACAGTGCTTAGCTTATTGCTTGGTTTGGGTACAGCATATATTTGAAGGGTGATTCTCATCTTAGAAAAACTAAGATTTATATCATCTTTCTTCTCTATATTGTGGCAGAAAAATGGTGGTGAAATTATAATTCTCAAATATATAAGAGAATTTTACGCACGTGTCGATCACGCTGCTGTCATTATTTTGTAATGATTATGGTCTATTTTGAACAATTTGTGAACTACAGAACATTAGCAGAACTTGTTGCTAATAATGGTTCCCCTTATTTCGTGTTTTCCTTTGTATTTTAAGAAATTCTCTTGTTATTATAACCCTACACAGTATACTTAAATTAAACGAATCACAAGCAATAATCATTACAAAACTTGTTACCATTGTTGTGCCACCAACAATAAATTCCCCGAATTATTTATTATTCATCTACATTGTAATTATCACAAAAAGCACCACCATTTTTAAAATTTTGGATTGATTCCATTTTAAGACTGATGTTGACTAAATAGTTCTAAAAGTTATCAATCTCCTTTGTCATTAAAGTTGTAATCTAAAAGGTGGGCCCATAGTTTCAATAAAAGTTGCAGCTATGCTGCATTGCCCAGAATCTCAGTATATTTGCACACTTTTGAGGATATGTTTTGTTTTTTTTTTGTAGTGGCATTAAACTTTCTTTCATTCATAGCACTAAATCATCTAAACATTAAATTCTAGCATGTTTGGCGTGGCGAAGATGCCAGTTTTGATTAGGTCAGAAACATTCTTAGCACTTTCACTGCTAATCTATCACTTATCAACATTGCTGTTTATTATTGCTTGTCATAACATTCAAACTCTCTGTAATAATTCCCTTAAATATTAACACCACCGTCCTTCTGCGTGATTCGTGGGTTTATTAATTAAATTCTGGGTACTTCACTCATTCTTTGTAAAAGATAATAGCCGGATTGGCTTGTAATATTTCCGTCCCAAGTATGCACTTGTATCATTTTGCTTCGCAAGGCAAACTTGGGGGCGTCCGTTTTGAACGGAAGCTTTAAAAAGTAGATAAAAATATACAGTAAACCTCGAACAGCAGAAGAACACCATAATAATCTATGTTGTAACCCCATCCTGCACTTAGACATAATAACAATTACTTTATATTCCGGCTTGACTGTTTCTCCATGTTGTATTATTATTAATTAATATTGTACATCTCATACAGAATGGTCGACGTTGGTGGACAAAGATCCGAGCGAAGGAAATGGATCCACTGCTTCGAGAATGTGACCTCAATCATATTCTTAGTAGCTCTTTCTGAATACGATCAAATTTTGTTCGAATCGGAAAATGAGGTGAGTTACTTTATATCTATATTTCTATACACACTAATTTAAGATACTTTATTTATAAGAAAGTACAGCTGCTCTTTGAGCACAAAACCTAATTTTGCCGATAACAGTGTTGCTATGATTGAATTAGTGCCAGTGTGTACAGACACAGGAGAAAGTTCATCTTTGTGTCTGGATAGCAATAGCAACGAATATACTTATTCATAATTGGCCGGTTGCTGGCGTGCTAGTAAATATTATAACTGAGGTAAAATAATGTAGTTGGTGCAGGTTTTAAACTGTTAGGTATTTTGCACTAGCAATAGACAGACTTGTGTGGAAAAGGGAGAGAGAGTCTTTGCCCAGCTGTGGGACAAAATAGGCTAGGTAGATAGGAACGTACCTATTTATTGGGTAAGGTCGCTTGCTGGGAAGAACCATACAGCACATAGGCCATGCCCATCTAGTCAAGATGCCAGTAAAATTCTGTTCAGTACAGTATGCTGTACTAAGTAGTAAGTACATGATTTAATATTTTGAATTTAACACAAAACAAAAAGTATCCTCCTCTGGTCTGCATTGGCATTTACTATGTGTAGGGTAAACCCAATATATATCCTAAAAAAATTTGATTGTCCAGACAAAGTGTTGTTGTATATAAAGGATAACTATGAATAACACCTGAAAGGCATATTCCTGACGTAGGTATTGTTTACCTATCTTTTTTCTTTAAGCCAGCGGGAGTTTCCATACACGTCACTATATTTGTGTATTGAAAGAATTCGTCTGTTTTGTTTGGATTCTGCCTAATCTTGAAAACTGATTTACAATGCTCACTTCAATTTATAATTCTCGCCAAACTTCTGGGCTGCCCTGAAGTTGGCTTTCCGATGCGCATGGCACGGATCGGTGCTGTTTTTGTATGAGATTTAACCAACTTCAAGGCGGCCAAGAAGTTTGGCGAGAACTATACAATGTAATGAGGAACTGGCTAAGTTAAAATAGAGGTCGATCGCTACTCTTGCCTTGAGTCAATGGATGGGTTATTCATTTACAAATCAAATCATTTTTATTTGCTCAAACATGAGTACGTACATACAAAACAAATTGCACATAGCATGAAGGGATGTTAGAATACAAAATGATAGAACGTCATGTTGGCCTTGGAAAATGGCATGCAAATTTAATGAAGAATAGAAATCAAGATAATTAATAGAATGTCATATTTAGTAATAAAAAATAAATGTCGTGCTAGAATAATACAAGTTTACATTATGATTCTAAAATGTCAGCATGATAAAATAATACAAGTCAAAATTATGATTCTAGAATGTCAGAGAAAAAAAACGAAAGATATTAAAATAATAAATCAATTCAGAATAATCATTCCGGAATGTCAAAGCAAAATTATTAAAAAATCTCAAGATATTAAAATATTGAATGTGTAAAATGCAAATGTAAAAAAGTCGTGCAAATTCAATCATATAATACAAATCAAGGATGTGATTCTAAAATGTCAGAGTAAAATAATAAAAAATGTTACTTATCGAAACCGATCCCCTGCCTTAGAAACCATGCTAAATCGTTTCTCCCGGCTGTTAATTTAAAATCTTTGGCAGTCGTTACGGGTAGTCAGAATTCCGAAAATCCAGCAGCCAGTCTTACCAAAAGTATGATCCTCCTTCAGTGGGTGTGGAGGTCTGGCAATCTCGCTAAACCGTTACTCCCGGCTGTTATTTTAAGATCTTTGACAGTCTTAACGGGTAATCAGAATCCCGAAACTCTAGCAGCCAGTCTTACCAAGAGTATGATACCCCGTTCAGTGGGTGTGGAGGTCTGGAAATTACGCTAAACCGTTTCTCCCGGCTGTTACTTTAAGATCTTTGACAGTCATTTCGGGTAGTCAGAAGCCCGAAAATCTAACTTCAGTGGGTGTGGAGGCCAGATAGACAGATGTTCCACCTATACTGGTATTCCGACCATGCGCGGTAAGATTTTATGACGCAACTTGGGAGGATCCTTTGTCTAGTAATGGTCTTCGATAGACTGAGTTGATTGATTGATTGAGTGCGGTCATGACCTCTTGGCCACTTAACACATGTACATTTAATATCAGCTGGTTAACTACTGATTGAACACTGAAGGCGCTTTTGCTCTGTTAGGGTCAGATTTCAATATTTATGGACATTTGTTATGTACTTTAGGCAGTTCGGAAAGTAAGTAAGTACGAGGTAATGATCACATCACATCACATCATCAGCCTATTAATGTTCCCACTGCTGGGACACAGGCCTCCTCTCTGTGAGAGGGGATGGGCCGTAATACACCACGCGGGCCCAGTGCGGGTTGGTGGATGTCACATGTCTTCGAATTTTTGGTTCTAGGACATGCCGGTTTCCTCACGATGTTTTTGTAATGATCTTATCTGTTATAATATACCTTTCTAGGAGGCAGAGTTTTGCGTATTTTGTAAGATCTCAAAAAGTAGTCAGTAGTCGAACGTCTGACGTCGAAGGGATATCAAGTTTTACAGAAAATGGGTTGTAGAGTCCTGATGGAGTGTTGGTCCATATTAGATACTAGCTGTTCCCCGCGGCTTCGCTCCCGTGGACCACCCCACAGGACCCGTTTTCGGGATTATGTCACTCAGGAATAATGTGCTTGTTGGGCTTTCCATTGGTGAAAGATTTTTTTAAATCAGTCTAGTAGTTTCGGAGCCTATACAAACAAACAAAAAAGTCTTTCCTCTTTATAATATTAGTATAGACTAGCTTCTGCCAGCGGCTTCGCCCGCGTGATAAATGTTTTCTTATCCCAAGGGAAAATTATACCGGGATGTAAAGTATCCTATGTGAGTCCAGACTATAATCTATCTACGTGCCAAATTTCATCCAGATCCGTTCAGCTGTTTGAGCGTGAAGAAGTAACAAACACACTCACTAACTTTCGCCTTTATAATATTAGTGAGAAGTGTTATACTAGCTTTGAAAGCGGCTTCGCCCGCGTTCAAAGTCAAAAATGATTGCGAGGGAACACTTTCCCGGGATAAAAAGTATATTATTATCCTATGTGCTCTTTCTGACTATAATCTATCTCTGTGCCAAATTTCATCCAGATCCTTTCAGCCGTCCTGGCGTGGTTGAGTAACAAACATACATCCACACATCCAAACTTTCGCATCTATAAAATCTATACTAATATTATGAAGAGATAAAGTTTGTGAGTGTATGAGGTTGTAGGGTAATCTCTGGATCTACAAAACCCATTTCGATAAATTTGGTATGGAGATAGTTTGAGACGTTGGGAAGGACATAGGATAGTTTGTATGCCCATGGGATGATAAAACACTTTACGTGAGAGAAGCCGCGGGCAGAATCTAGTCATCAATCAATACATATAATAAATCTGTAGAAAACTTGTTTTTGTACATCGATAATAAAGTATTACTAAGTTTTTGTTTCATCGCAATCGGTTCACTCTATCAAAATTTAGATAAACTTAAAGTGTTCAAGAAGTAAAATTATCACAACACACGCAATTCAGATTCTCGGACAGTTAAACTCCATATTAGATAGAGATGGCGTTGTGCGTTTAAAGTAATTTTCTAAATGGCGGTGTTAAGATTCTCCGGCGTGAAAGAATGATGACTATAGAAAAATAAAATTAGGAAGGTAGGTAGGGTAGGCAGGAATTTAAGTAGGGTAGGGCAGGCAGTCAGTTAACGGGAGCGAAGCCGCGGGCACAGCTAGTATTAAATAATAAAGTAAGAGTGGTATTCAGGCGCTCGTGATTGGACTAGAAGCCAACCCCATTATAGTTGGAATTAGAGCAGTGCGACCAGAGAGCAATGAGAACAGTGGTGGGCCAGTGGTAACGGCCGCGACTTATAAGTTGTAGGTCGGATCTAGGTTCCAACCCAGGCAGACGCTTTACTTTGTGTAAATTATTTCATCGCCACTGCTCTCAAAACGGTGAAGGAAAACATCGTGAGGAAACCGGCATGTCTTAGAACCAAAAATTCGAAGAAATGTGACATCTACCAACCCGCCCGCCCGCGTGGAGGTTTACGGCCCATTCCCTCTCACAGGGTCCTCCCAGGGCCGCACGCACAACGGACCAAAATGAGAGTCGTAAGTGCGGAAAAAAGCTATCCTATCCTATTAGGAATAGGGTTATACAGTCGATAGCCCAAACCGTGCTGCGGAAACTGAGAAAGAAAAATAGTTAGCTCATATCACATTTTCTATCTTTCCAGAATCGAATGGAGGAGTCGAAGGCGTTGTTTAAGACTATTATCACGTATCCCTGGTTCCAGCATTCATCTGTAATTTTGTTCCTCAACAAGAAGGATTTGCTCGAGGAGAAGATCATGTATTCACATCTGGTCGACTACTTCCCTGAATACGACGGTATGTACTCGGGTCTTTTGTGGTTTTTTTTTCATTCAAACGAGGTTCATAGGTTTGACATACGCCTACATGGTGTATTAGTGTTGCATATAACCTTACTTCTTCAGTAACTTGTCAATAAGTTACCTGTTCAATTGCTGTTTCACTGAATTGACATGAATAAAGACAAGGACAGGCAGAACTGTAATTTGGTTTGTCAACAAACGATTTTTGTAAGTCCAAGTGAGAGTGCTTGAGGTTCTCTGTTTTCTTATTTATTAACACCTTGTATAGAGCAGTGGCAGTGAAGTAATATTTGTCAGCAAATACATAATGTGTATGATTATCACATTCATTTTGTTAGAGATAACACAAGGATTATGAAATCAGTAAATTTTTCCTATATATTACCCTGATTCATTCTTAAAGTTCTATTTTTATTCCTCAATTCGATTAATTTTATAAAAGATGGTTCACCAATATCTGATTTGTGGATATTTGAACACTTCTAATCAGTTAAATTTCTTCACAAGATATCCAAAACTCACGAAGTCCACTAACGGGACTATCTCGATGTTGAAAAGATAAATGCTACGTGATATTTACTGTAAAGATATGATATCTGTATCGTTGTTTATGCGTTAGCAGAGCTGTAGAGTTAAAGAAATTGATTCAAAATGAAAATGGAACCAAGGATAAAAGTTGGGTACTTCCCGAGGCCCCCGGGCACTAACAAGTCTTATCTCTACAAATTGGGCACTGTATTATGTTTTTCCCTTGATTGTCATGGGAACAAAATTAGTTAAAATTAATAAATTTTGCTATAGCCGAAATATGAAATATTTTCGTGAGTACTAGAGTACTCTATGGTCAAATCTAGGAGCAGGATGAAATAGTATCGTCTCTGCCTCTCAACCTGTTACAACAAGAAATAATGAATTAATTTAACAAATAGGTCCAAAGCTGGATCCTGTACCAGCATTAGATTACATTCTTCAAAAATATTTGAAAGAAAACCCGGATCCTGAAAGATCGTGCTACTCTCACTTCACCACTGCCACAGGTTGACAAACATATCCTGTGTGGTATATGATGCTAAATTACGCTAGACTTCGCTAGAGTTGACTAGGCACTGTATGTTATGCTAGAATTTAAGTAATTTTCATTGGTAATGGAACATGTTGAAAGCGAAACAAGACTATTCTAAATGAAAAAAAGGTTTGTGGATGATGGTATCACTTGATAATGGTTTACTAAAAGCATAAAAACTGGTCATTTATGCTACGTTTGACATTATCATTGGTTCTCACAGCATTGTGAGTCAATCAAAACATTGGACGCAACCCTTGGAATAGTTCCGCACCCTTTGCTCTTCGTCTATGCGAGCAAGCACAAAGACTTGTACCCTGGGGGCAGCATACAAAGTCTTGATAAAAAAAAGTTAATTCGAATTTCAAAATGTTAACATTATCCCACCATTTGTGTTTGCATCTATGCAAACAAGCACAAAGGCTTTATACCTGGCAGCATGAAAAGTCTTGATGAATCCAAATTCTGAATTCAAATCTCAACATTCCGCACCAATGAAGATTACTTTCCATATGTATGTAAAACCGTAGTGCTAGATATGTGTGTGTTGTCCCGAGTACAGGTCCGCAACGCGACGCCAACACAGCGCGCGAGTTTATACTGCGAATGTTTGTGGACCTCAACCCCGACGCGGAGAAGATTATCTACTCTCACTTTACTTGTGCGACAGGTTAGTACCTAAATGTTACTTTTATCCCGGTTGTAGAACAAGAGCTAAGTTCGTTTAACTTGGTTGAGGTATTTTTCCAAACTAAGTAAAATTAAATTTAAATCAAATAATTTCTTAATTTTTTTTTTAAAGTCAAGCTTTTTTCTTAGTCTTATCAACAAACACTTTCATTAAATTTAAATCAAATAATTTCTTAATTTTTTTTTAAAGTCAAGCTTTTTTCTTATTCTTATCAACAAACACTTTCATTAAATTTAAATCAAATAATTTCTTAATTTTTTTTTTAAAGTCAAGCTTTTTTCTTATTCTTATCAACAAACACTTTCATTAAATTTAAATCAAATAATTTCTTATTTTTTTTTTTAAAGTCAAGCTTTTTTCTTATTCTTATCAACAAACACTTTCATTAAATTTAAATCAAATAATTTCTTAATTTTTTTTTTAAAGTCAAGCTTTTTTCTTATTCTTATCAACAAACACTTTCATTTGATACCCATATCATGGCAGTACACAAAAAAAAACTAGTCCACCATCTTGGGCCGTCCGCCATATTGGATTTAGAATGACGTCACATATCTAACCATGCATTGTCATCCAAACTAAACGTGAATGCAAAATTTCATCTCAATCGGTGGAGGATAACTTCTTTAAAATTCAGTTGCAAGATTTGAGCCGAACACACTTGCATACATACATACATTGCAAGTTAATTAAATGCTTAAAAAAAATAGATACGACACCCTAACTAAATCACTATGTACAAAATTATGTAGTATTTTAAAGATAGAGTCAACGACGATGTCTCTGCTAGTATTAACTGTGTGACAGACATCGGTGGCTTCCCCCTACAACTATAATTTACAAACTAATTTGTGAATAATTATACTGATTTGCTATTTTACAATTTGAAATGTGACCGCTAGAAATACTTCATACATAATCTGCGGTTTGCACACAAGTACGAAAAGCTACCTCAGCCATGCGAACTAAGTTAAACTAACCAAGGCTTGGAAACCGGTAAAAAATCGAACCGGTTGACGCCCAACTACATAGGGCACTTTTTCTTTCGGTTTTGTTCTACCTTTAACCACAATTAAACGGTTTTAGGCAACACATAAATAGGATTTCTGGCATTAACCGGTTACCGGTTATGAACAGTTTTATCACCTACCTTCAATGCGTACCGTGCTGAATTACAAAAACGATACAGTCGTAAACAAACACACATTGTTAACGGTCGTATGTCAACTAGTACAAATCTGCACAAATAATTATATTTGTGCAATCAACGTGCAGGAAGACACGAAAATTAGCGCGTGCCCTGCCTAAACCGGTTAGTTAGAGTTTTCTATAATGCTCTATTAACGTTTAGACTCCGAACAAAATAAACGATAAAACCGGTTATAACAGTTCATAAACGGTTGTTTTTAAACCGTTTCCAAGTCTTCAAACTAACTTAGCTCTTAGTCGCAACTGAATTTAGGCCCACTAACTCAATGCATTTAACGCTAAACATATTTAAATCATCATTCTGTCTTCGAAATTACCAAAAATAGACGATGATTTAATTTCGTTTGGTGTCGAGTTCATTTAGTGATTTGTGGTGCATTGGGTTCTTTAGGTTACAATTGAAATCTAGTGATAACATAGTATAACTGCTCTAAATACTGGTCCATCGTCTTTGGTCTTCATGTTAAAAAGAAAAATATTTTACAATGTTTTCAAAGGTCATAATGATAAAATGTGCACTGGTCTGTTGCCTCTGAAGGTTCATACCATGAGTACAAATTGTACACTTCGCATAGTTGCTATGCAAAAATATTTATTATGGATGGTTACAATTATATGAAGATACCATGAGTACTAATTGTACACTTCGCATAGTTGCTATGCAAAAATATTTATTATGGATGGTTACAATTATATGAAGATACCATGAGTGCTAATTGTACACTTCGCATAGTTGCTATGCAAAAATATTTATTATGGATGGTTACAATTATATGAAGATACCATGAGTACTAATTGTACACTTCGCATAGTTGCTATGCAAAAATATTTATTATGGATGGTTACAATTATATGGAGTCATGCTGTGATACAACTATGTTTTCAATAATGCTATTGGAATCAAAGTCAGCTAAATAACTAAATCGTCCTTATTAATTAGTTATCTAATGATGGCATGAATATCTCATCCTATATATTTTCTCAATAGAAGTAATAGTCTACTTTTCAAAATTTGAAAGCATTAGAGAAATTTTGCATATCAATTAAAATACGTGTGAAGGATTTTTTTCTTAGAAAAGGTATTTAGCTGACTTTGATTTCACATGAACCACGGCAGAGTTCACAGTTCGAATTCAAATGACTAATGTATTGAATTAGGCCTTCATCTAAAAATATACATTAATTTTTGTTCGATCATGTTTCCAGTAGGTACGGTATAAAAACCTTTTCCTCTAATTGGGTCATTTGGTCTTGTGACCAATCAGGTAAGTTTATTGACACAAATCTGTTCAAAGTGATTCCTGTGTGAGTCAACACTTCCATTGTATTGTAATTGGTTTCAAAGTTTCTGCACTTGATAAAATATAAGGAAATACAGAAGTTATCCTTGAATTTCATGGTAATGAAATTCAATTAGTTGTTGTGGCAACAAAACTAAACATTTATAATTTTCGAAGTCGCATTTTCTCCAATTTGTAAGGTAAGCGGTAGTCTAAGCTATTTTATTTTCGTGTTATTGCTACTTCTAGTGTCCAGTCTAGTTAATTTACTTGATGCACAAGTAAAATCATTGTACAAAGGCGGACTTAATGCCTTAGGCATTTTCTACCACTCGACCTTAGGGTGGTGCTTTGTTAAAAAAATAATTTACGTATGTAGTCAAGCTAAATAAAACTGTTTTAAAGCACAATACACAGTATATTCTTACTTGACTATTACTTATTAAATAGTTCCTATGTTATATATTTGGGCACAGCGTTATGTATCTTAAGTTATGCTTGTTCTTATGCTTTTCGTGTATTTGTGAATGCAATAATGTATGCTAGTAATGTTTATTTAGTGCTTGTCGTTTGTTTTGTCTGATATTTAACTTTTTTTCAAGAGTTTTTTCCATTTTTTATGACTTAATTAGGTCAATAAAACGAAAGCCTACAAATACTAAATTCAGTTTTTTTTCTCATGCTGTGATATCTTTTACAAAAAATATAGAATTTTACTCATGTTGAGTAATTTTTTTTTGTCTTTTCATAAGTTGACTTTAATTTTGTTGCTTTGCCTTTTCTTGGAGATCATGATATTTGCATGTTTTTATTTTACCTTGCACAACTTACACTTTTATTTATTTTGTTTATTTCGCATGCTGCCTTGGATGTTTTTAAAGACACGGAAAACATTAAGCTTGTATTCTGCGCTGTGAAGGATACTATCATGCAGTCAGCTTTGAAGGAATTTAATTTGGCATGAATTATAAATCTAACAACATCATTTTACATATTATTATAATATACTCTGTTGAATAATTAAACGTCTATTTTTAATATTAATTTGCATGTTTTATTCACTTATCCTCTTTACGTTTTTTTTAATTAGGAATTGTATGGTTTTCATTGCTGAATATTTTGAGCTTTTTTTGGACCTTTTTAATGCATTAAGTTTTAAGATTATTTATTTGTTTGCATTTAAATTATTAACAAGATTACTAGATTGGGAACACTGCATGCAAAATTAAATATGATTAGGGTTACAATTCCATAAAGAAAATGTTTCTATACTATTCAATATATTTTTGCCTGAAAATCATGCATGTATTTTAAATCAATTTTACGGTACGCAATAAACTAACCTGTTATTATAACAATGACATAATTAAATAGGTATGTGTTCTGTTCTATGTATAAATTAAACATTTCTGTAGTAAATTCTATACATTACTTATTTTTATTGTATTCAATAATATTGTGTAATTTTGTACCAATGCGAGAAACTATCAAATACTCTCAATCGCTGTTTACCTCATCTTTAAAGTAATGTCAATAACATTAAAACATATAAAATAAGGGGAAAATGAAGTAGCAATGCGAGCGAACATCTTGTAGATAAGACTAAAAGTGCAGTAATTTTGAAACCCACAACTATCTTCAATTTAAATTTCACGGACCTGGTGCATGGTAGCAAGTAAGAAATGATAAGTATAATAACTGTATAAATATGTAACCTACTTGGAATAATCAAAAACTTTCAATGATGTATTTAATTCCAGACACTGAGAATATCCGGTTCGTGTTCGCCGCAGTCAAGGACACAATACTACAATCCAACCTAAAGGAGTACAACCTCGTCTAAGCGAAACCAACAAGGTCACTGATACAAATCTGTGATTGTGTAAAACACATAATTTAAACATCATCACTGCACGTCAGAATGTGTATGTAAAATTCGCGAACTGAGACCAGATGGACGAACTAATTTCAAACTTAAAATGTTTAAAGAAAATAAGGATAGATTGTAAGTCATTTAACCCAAAAAATATAGTTGGGAATGCGGCCAAGCGGGCCCTCGCAAGCCGCATTCCCTCCGACAACATTCGTTCTCGATCCGGACGGAATGACGGATCGTCTCACGACGCGTCAGGTTTTTTGACATGTTTTTTTATGATGAAGTTATTCACAATTTATGTATGTGTCTGTATTGGTGAATATTAAATTGTGCATTTTAAAAGTTATGGTGAGTCTTGGCCTTACCATGAGCTGCTTTTAGTCATTGTTTTAGGGTTTTTTTTTTTGTAAAGTTTGTTGCCATAATATCTTTCTACATTAGTATACATTTTATTATGTCCAGACGGATGGATTTGAACAAACTAGTCCAAGGAAACGCGTGTTTAGTATCATCCTCGTGGGTCGAGACATGACTTCCTACTAAGGTATTGATCGGGATGCTTCTGTTACTATTACGTATTTATTTTAGCTGTGGTAAGTTGTCTGGTAAAGTTGCATCAAGTATCGACCCAGAGATGCGCGTGTCGGGCGCTCGCCTAGCCGGCAAACTCTCTACCTACCGATTATTAAATTCACTAGACTTAATTATAAATCGGTACCCTATTTTGTGTTAAATTGAAAGATTATAACTTTATTACTGTATTTAATATTTCGTTACTTTTGTACATTGGAATTTTTGTTACTTGAATATATGTTAATATTTAAGCTGTTTATATTTAAATATGGTGTTTTTCTACACGAATTGACTTCACGCAAAATGTTTTGTGTTAACTGTAGGCTTTGTGTACGCTGTGGTCTGGTGTATTTGGTTTCTTCCTAACGTTATCCGTGTACAATATTCATTAATAAACAGTATAAAATATAGGAGTTACTATGTTAGTTGTTTAAGGAATTTTTGAATGCATTTGATATAAACTTTTTTTACTAGAGAAACCCTCGGATTAATAAAGCGAAACGTGGAATGTAAAAACCGAAACCGAAGTTTTTTGCACGAACGCTTTTACCAGTATGTAAAATATTGTACATTTGGTATAAATGAGCCGTGTGAATTGAGCTGACAGTTCAGTGCCAAGTTTTGCTATTGGCATACTTTTATCGTAACGTAACTTAAAGCACAAACTATATAACTACATTTTATAATTGTTTTCCATATTTTAGAATATTTTATCGTACCATGCTTAATTAAGAGTGTTGCTTCGTGTTATTATTTAGTTTTATTAATGTATAAGAAACCAAGTTTCGTTTTGAAGATATATAATTATTATTATTTGTATTATTTGTTGTTGTGTCTTAATTTCTCTTCTATTCTATTCTATCCAAGTTTCTATATGGACCGCTAGCACAAGTGACACTGTCAATAGCAAAACTCCATGCTTTAATTAAGATACAGCTGTCTGATGCTCAAAGTAATGTGACGTTGAAACTTAGCGCACAATATTGGAAAATTTCTATTTGATGTTGACCCACTGAAGTGCAATCTGTGTATGCCGTGTACATAGAAACTACTTTTCTTTTGTGCATTTGTACAGCAATATTGTGAATTAGTTTTGGGACCCGACGCGGTTTAGTTCTTACTGTGCGACGACACGGCACCTTAGTGTAAGCTAATTATCATATACTGTACACGTATACTTTCAAGTGTCAATCTGTTCATACTAACTCGACGCCATCGCCGCTCGTCTTCCTATCCGCGTACCTATGTACATAACTACATTTTCATATGTTCGAATGTAATATTAACTTTGATACATACGATTGTATGCTATTACTGGTTCGCATTGACATTCAATGCATGAGCTTGAATTTATATTTATTTGCAGTAGTCTCAAAATAAAACAAAGCACAATGATATGATCCATTGGTGATTAGTTACATAAAGACGAGCGTCGAGCGTTCGGTACGGCTGTCGTCCGAGTCACAAGTACCGCCACTTCGTATCTTACGAATGGACTGAATATCGTGTACCGGTGTGTGGTTCTTACTTATTTGTTTCTACGGTTGGGCTACACAACATATTGCTATAACTATATTATAGTCTAACGTTGCTTTACCTTTTGCGTGAGATTGTGAGAATTTTAGCTTAAGTTCCGACTGAAGATGGATGCCTGAATGAAATATTGTAAATTATAATTTCTCATAAAATATAATTTTTTTCAGCTATACGAGTCGTTTTATTTTCTCACTCCGAACTTTGGTTCTAACTTCACCTGAATTATGTTTGTGATTTTCACTCGCAAATGGATTCCCATTGGCGTGATTGACTAGTTGTAGAATGCCATTATAAAAGTATTATTACACAATAGATAAATGGCCATTGATATAAATCTTATTCCGTGACATGGTCAGCGTGATTACGTGGACACATAAATGCCGAACCAAATATGTTTACGGTCATTTAACAGTTAACATGGCGATAAGTGAGTCAAGCCATATTTTATATTCGAATGCCACAACCGGCGGCAGTGATTTAGGCGATATGGCTGCAAAGATTGCAATGCAAAATTTTGATTTACGATACACAACATTGCTGTTTTTCAATTCTACTTTTTGCTATGGTGTCGAAGTATTTTTACGTTTATATCATTATAATATAGTGGTGAGTAGAGCCACATTTAAACCTAATTTACTGACTCAAAAAACACGTCAGTTTGTGTTATTTGCAAGTGACGTTGCTAATGTAGAACAATTACTTGATGCCGTCATCGAATTTGAAATGGACAATACTGGAAAGTTTATCATTGTTTGCGAATCACCAGTGCCAAATGAATGTGATGAACAAGATGTAATGGACCTGTGTTGGAATTACAGAATAGTCAATATTGTCTTCATTAGACTAGAAGCGGCAGAAGCAATTGGTTTCACATATTATCCGGTAGCAGACGGAGTATGTCACAATTTAAAACCAATACAACTGGACTGTAATAATCAGTATACACATACAACATACGGTGAAGTGTTCAGAAATAAACTTAGAATTTTTAACTCGTGTCCTATAACTGTCTCGACATTTATACAACCCCCTTATATGATGAACATAACGAACGGAATTCCAATAGGCGCTGATGGAGATTTACTTCGAATTTTGATGTATGGAATGAATGCAAGTCTTAAAATGATGACACCAACTCGTGGCACTGGATGGGGCTGGCGACAAAACAATGGAACCTGGGTGGGATCGCTTGCAGACGTTTACGACGATTTGGCAAACTTCTCAATGACTTCGGCAGCCATTACGTTGTCGAGATACTCCGATTTTCAGATATCATCCAGTTATTATGCCTCGAAAGTAATATGGGTCACTCACTGTGCACAGTTACAAAATGTGGCTTTGAAATTAACTCTTCCATTTGAACCAGACATGCGAATTGCATTAGTAGTTAGTTTCTTCTTCGTCGTGCTCTGTGCTTTTCTTATCAAAACCAATTCTTGGGCGTCCACGTTTAGTAGATTTGAAGAAGACCAAGCTACTAAGAGCGTTGTTTTCTACGCCTGGATGATATGTATGGGTCAGGCAATCATAAAACTGCCCACAAGATCGGCATTTTTACAAATGACTTTGATCTGGGTGTGGTACTGTTTTCTCATTAGAACAGTATATCAAGTGTATCTGATAAGTTCCTTGAAAGGGAAATTTTATGAAAGTCAATTTGAAACAATAGAAGATGTGATAAAAGCTAAATATCCATTCGGTGGTGGTCCAGCGCTCAAGGATTATTATATTGATAATCCGGTTGTTTATAACAATTGGCAAAATGTAGAAACTACACAAATCGTACCGACTGCTTTGAATTTAACTAGAGGCTTGAAGTTTGTTCTAGCTATGAATTCGGATGCAGCTCAAATAGTTATTAAAAATAACAGAGTCAGTCTGCATATATTGCCCCAAACAATAATCACAAGTCCTACTGTGATATCTTTTAAGAAATATTCCCCTCTTTCGGAACCAATCAATTTGATCTTGAGTCGGCTTTGCGCGGCTGGATTTCCGGATAAATTACACAAAACATACACAAGTTTGTTTGATACAACGGATATTGATACTGAAGGTGAAACTTTGAAAATAAAACATTTTACGGCTTGTTACGTTATATTGATATTGGGCTGGATTGTTTCCGCTATTTTCTTTTGTTTAGAAATTTATTTCGGTAAAATATATCGGCATCCCTCACAGGCATTTTAAAACACCAGATCCTATGCATGCAATCAATCAAAGCATAGGCAATGTTTAAACCTAATCTGATCGTATCTCTTATAGGATCGACAATGCATTACGCGGATAAAAGTCTAATGACATAGTAGATGCTTGTCCATATACGCCCACAACATGGAAATCGGCCATCAGCACAAATAATGCATTTGTGGTTAATTATTACACAAGTTTGCGCTTTCAATTTTGTGTTTGTACCATTAATAAGGCAGAGTTCGTAACCGTCACCAACGAAGATGAATATTAGTGACAAGGAACCACACAACCTTGCTATAGAGCACTTTATAACCGATGATCCAGCATCGGAGCTTGGGTTACTGGCAGCTAAGGTAGCGTACTACAACTTTGAATGGCGTTTTTTCACTATTGTAATGTTCAATACCGTGCACGCAATAGGCTTAAAAACATTTTTGTTGAACTATCAGCAATCAGTCCTTGTAAAGCTGGGCAGGTTTATCCCAGCAAATCGTGCCGCTGTACCACAGTTGGTGATACTTGGTGGAGATTCTTCAGAAATATCAAGCAACCTCCGGTGGGCTATCAGATCAAAATATGATAGCAATGAAAAATTCATAATTATCTGCGCATTCCTCAAGCAAGACTGCGATGAGCTGAAAATCTTTCAGACACTTCAGTCTCTCTTCATTTTGAACGTGGTGCTGCTGAAAACTTCACATAAAACTAACAAGTCCGTAGCCTATACATATGACTTTGTGTCTAATGGAAAATGCAGGAATAATATACCATATCAGCTAGATTTATTCTCGGCCTGCGAAAATGATTCATGTTTTAAAGATCTCTATCCAGAAAAATTATTGAACTTCCAGAAATGTAGACTTATTATGTCAACTGTAGAACAACCACCCTTTATGTATTTGCATAACGGTACCAAAAGTCCGTCGGGAATAGATGGCGATATCATGAAGCTAGCAGCAGACATGCTCAACGCGACGCTCGTGTTGATGACACCCGCTGACGGCGGTGATGCTGGCCACTTCACCAATAATAGCTGGACTGGCTCTTTGGGAGACATATACAATGGCGTCCGCCAAGCTTCTGTGTGCTCAGCACCGCTAACGTCCAATAAATATGGAAATTTTCAAATATCTTTCACATATTACTCAATGGATATCGTGTGGGCTACCAAACTACCAACACAAAAAGCTTCATGGGAAAAACTTTTAAATCCTTTGAATATTTACCTTCGGGTCATATTATTATTATTTTTTATTGGTATTGTTTTCATGAATACACTTTGCACAACAAATGTGTGGCGCCAAGTAAGAAGTGCTTTTAAAATTGAGCCGCCGAAGTATAGTTTTCTATTTTTTTCATGGGTATTATTTCTCGGCCTGCCAATTCTCAGAGAACCTGAAAGAAAAAGTTTCCTGATAACCATTTACACTTGGATATGGTTCTGTTTTATCATAAGGAGCGCTTACCAAGGCGCTCTCATTAATTCTCTGAAACAGCCAGCATATCTTGATAACCTTGAAACTTTTCAGGATGTTCTTAAAAACCATTATTCTTACGGTGGCTTTGCTTCTCTGAGGGAGTATTACACTGACGAACGTGCTATTTACGATAACTGGCAAGTTGTGGACTTGACCCGGTTTTACGAGACCCTGGATAACATATTGGACGGGAAAACGGATTTTGTTCTAGCTGCAAACAAAGAGGCTTTAAAACACCATCTAATGAGATTCAATGGTACGAAGCAATTGCAAATAATTCCAGAGAAGATAGTGAACAGTCCCACGGTGGTGTTTTACAAGAAGTTTTCTCCTCTGACCGGGCCACTGAACACTGTTTTGCGAACTGCTTTAGAAGCAGGTTTTATACAGCGAATCTATGACAAATATTTGGATCATGATAGGAAACTGTTTCGACGAGTACTGAGTAAACACCCAGAACCGCTGCGTATGAAACATTTTACCGGCTCTTTTGTGTTACTAATAATAGGGTGGTTTATATCCGCTACTTACTTCGCCGCTGAATATGTTTGTGGAAATCTTAAAGACTAGGTAGTCTTTAGAAACGATGTCAATTACTTTTTGTGATATTAGAATTGCTGCAATATCATTGTGTGTTATAATAAAATTAGCACCTAAGTATATATACTTACCTATCTTCTGGCCTAACTTCTTTAAAATTATAATAAACGCACTTGACTTCCAAATCTTTTTTTTATTATAAGCATCTTGGTCATGGCTGGCAGATTATTGTATAAACTTTCCCTTCTGTTAAAGGACGTGCCATACTGGCGTATGAATCGGCACTAATTAGATACTACCTATCCAAACGCGGTTTGGTAAAAGGCTGATCAACACTTAAATATGTCGAAGGTTCACGGGCGACCTGCAGCCTAATTGCGTAAGTATATTATCCAAAGCAAAAGAATCGATTCTTTCCCAAAACCGACTTTACGTAGTGCATATTGATACGAAAAGTCGTTTTTGGGAACGAATCGATTCTTTTGCTTTGGATAATATACTTACGCAATTAGGCTGTCGGCCTATATTGAGTTATATAGATACATAAACGGAATCGCCAGATTTTTTTATCGTTTGAATCCGGATACAGATACCTATGGCGATCTGAGCACTTCTTTGACGCTTGAAACATCAGCCAATTTCACTCGTTCCACTAGGCTTTCACTCGTTCCAATCGCTTAAGTCTAGTTTGAATCTGATTTGATTGATGCGACACAAATTTTACAAAAGATGGACTTCATACAGACAAAATATTTTGTGATTTTGACTTAGGTTATTATAAATTTCGTAACAGGACGTTTAACTCGTTTTGCCTAAATAAAAATGATTTGAGGTAATTTTGTATCGCGACATTTAACTATTTCTGGTAATAACAGCTTTAATAATAAACTAGACTAAATTGTGCGGTTTCGTAAAAATATTAATATTTTAAAAGGGGTCGATTCGCGCGTTTCGTCCGATTAATTCTTCATAGATATTAATTCCGAGACGGGTGAGCACGACTGTACCTACTTTTTAGGGTTCCATATCCAAAGGGCAAAAACGGGACCCTATTACTAAGACTCCGCGATCCGTCTGTCTGTCTTCCGTCTGTCTGTCTGTCCGTCTGTCACCAGGCTGTATCTAATGAACCGTGATAGTTAGACAGTTGAAATTTACACCGATGAAGTATTTCTGTTGCCGCTATAACAACAAATACTAAAAACAGAGTAAAATATTTTTTTTAAGTTGGGCTCCCACACAACAAACGTGATTTTTTTGCTGTTTTTTGCGATACCTAATGGTACGGATCCAGGTCTGTTTATATCTACAGACACTGAGCGTGCCAGACACGTGCCGTGGCAGACAAAATAATATTCTTTTATACAATGTCTATTAACGTATTTATATCTACCGTTACACGGCCGCGCAGACACCAACAGACACGGGCCAGTATTCGCGGAAAAAATATTTTGTCCGTACGGTTCATGTCTGTACGTGTCTGTAGCTACCTACCGGGCAGTGTGAACAGAGCATCGGAACTGGGCAGACATTATGTTTATTCGAGTCTTATTATAATGATGCATTTACTATTTACCAACATCAAGTTTTTACATAAAAAAAATGAAAAAACGTGAAAAATATCATAAGCTTTTAGATATTTTTCGCGACTTGCATTGTTTACATTTTGCTTCAATTCTTCCGGTGTTAACTAGTAGACTGTCATCACTGGATTCCACATATTATTTATTAATATCCAACGTGTATCGAACGAAGGAACAGCAGAAGAAAACGTGAAAAAAAAACCCGCTATTATTTAAAGATGCGTTCCGCAATTGCACCGCGCAGGTGCAATTTTCGAACTATTACTAAATTATTCTGTCACAATAAAGATTGATTCATAAACTGATAGAGCGGGCCCGACGCTGACATCGTGTCTGTCGATGTCTGACACGGCACGCCGTCTGCACTGGCACGTGTCTGGCACGCTTTGATTTAAATAAACGGTGTCTGCCACGGCACGTGTCTGGCACGCTCACTGTCTGTAGATATAAACGGACCTTCCGTCGTGCGCGAGTCCGACTCGCACTTGACCGGTTTTTTATTTTTGTTCTCTAAAATAAAATTTGTTTCAATTGCCTACTACATAATTTTGGAGTGATCGAATCGCACACCGATAAATTCACTTCGGGCGAATCGCCACAGAAAAATTTATATTTTTAAAAGGGGTCGATTCGCACGTTTCGGGCGAGTTAAGTTCGAGCGAATCGTCTATTAACCCGAAAATTCAATCCATCATTCTTTCAACCTTGTGGTTTACATGATGATTAGGTGCCTACTTTTCAGTCGTTTTTTTATTCGTCATAGGCTCGCGTTTGACCACTATCTCGCCTGATGTTAAGTGATGATGTGGTCGAAGATGAAGCACGCTGTCCTAGAAATACAACACACAGTACAGCACAGTAGTGTGCTTGGCGACAACTTCGCTTTTTTATGTTATAAATAAGGGTTATATATATCTATAAATATCAAACCCAACCTATAAGGTTAGCCATGAAACCATGTGCTGCCGTCCGAATTCAATTCCATGTAGGTACCTACCCGAGGGCGGTGGTGGCCCAGTCGCAGTCGAGGTCGCGGGTTCAAACCCAGGCGGGCGCTTTACTTTGTGTAGATTATTTCATCACCACTGCTCACAAAACGGTGAAGGAAAACATCGTGAGGAAACCGGCATGTCCTAGAAACAAAAATCCGAAGACATAGGTATGACATCCACCAACCCGCATTGGGCCCGCGTGTCAGATTAAATTCAATTCAATTCATTTATTCAATAACGATTTTTACATCATGTCTGAATTTCTATATCTAAATGCATGCAATCCATATTTAAATCATAACAATTATCGAAATTAAATTAAAATCTGAATAATAATAAGAATAATACAAAAAAAAGAATTAATGTCATAAGTCAATTAATAAAATACAATCAAATTTCCATTTCAAGTCAATGATTTAAAATTCATCAATAGAATATAGACACTTTTTTAACAAGAACTGTTTAAACTAATTCTGAAACTTGTATAAACTAGACTTTTTATTTCTGTCGGCAGTTTATTGATAGTAGTTTATGATACTGTTGCATAATAAGGGGTATTAAAACATGAGTGTGTGTTTAAAAACCGAGCCGTAGGCGAGGTTTTTAATAGTATTTACACGAATGTTTTAATACCTAGTTATGTGCAGTTTCATACACTACTTTATCTACACTCATCCATTTTGGGATTGAACCTACTAAATACCTTTTTTTTAATTAAATGCATCATATAATAATCTCGACTTTGCTGGTAAGAGATTATGAGTAATTTCCTTCGCCGCATATAAAACATTTGGCGTAGTCAAATTTTCTTCACATTCACTAATATCAGACATATTAAGCAACAATTTAAAAAAAAACTCATGAAATTCAGTACAGCGAAAGCTGCAAAACAGAACGTACCCAGCACATCACCGTATTATCCGCGCATGCGCTAAGGCTTAGCACACGCACTGCGATATTTATTCGCGATAATTTTTCCGCCCATTCTGCGATCTATGGAATTGTATAAAGCTGCTCGCATTGCGGTAAAAAAATCGTGCGGCAATAACACCGCATGAAAGCCGTGTTTTGCAACAGAATCCACCGCACCGCGGCGCAAATTTAATTCGCGCGAACATTTTGAGCTCTATGAACAGATAGAAAGGGACAAAATTCGCGCGAATAAAAATCGCAGTGCGTGCTAAGCCTAAAGCGGGCATTGTCACAGACAATTTAAAATTGGAATCAAATCTTTTATAATAGGTAGTTCATATTGATAGAAACTCCTTAGTGAATAACTTCTTGGATTTGACCTGTATCGTAATAGAAAAAATATATTTTTCAACACATTTGCTCATAAAGTGGCTATAATTTCACCGCAATTAGGCACATAATGATACCTGTTATCAAACTGTGACTTTTTCATTGCTATTATTCACAAGTGATTTATAGAGTTTTTTTTTTTAATTTATTGGTTGAGTTGCTTTGTTCTTAAAAAAGTTTCGATACAAAAAAGATCGTGCTCAATAGTACAAATAAATTAATGTACCTATTGCTTGCTCATTTCATACTACTTCGTATTTAAATAGATAATTTCAACTTGTACGTGCTTAACAAATAAAACTTTCTACTTTCTACTTTAAGAAAAATTTAAATTCCCGTTTTTGTACGTGGCTAAAACACTATCCACGAAAAGCCACCAAAGAAACCTCATTCTTTTAGTCTATGGCCGATCGCCATTGTTAAATGCGCGCGCATAGGAAAACTGATTAATTTTGCCGGCCATTGTGAAAAAAATTTCACAACTCGTTTTTACTGTTGATTTTTAGTATTATTTTCATCACAAGTGTGTTGAAAAACGTCGTATGATACACGTGTGTATTGATGATTACCGTCCTCGGCTCTCTTAAGACCTTCACCTACGGCTCGGGTCTCAATGGCGCCTCAGCGGTAATCACCAACATTGCACACTTGTACCATAATGTACTATTATAGCATTATTTTGTTAGAGAAATAATGTTATAATGAGATTCTATTTTTAAATTTCGGTATTGTGTTTATAAAGTATGTCAATATAAACTCGTTTTGAAGTTCATAATTCGAATATTACGATACAACACTTTTATTGATTTTTGGTAGGCGCTATGCTTTAAAACGTTCAGGTGAGGTACTTGCTTCGTCTGGAGATCTTTTCTTCTTGTACTCTCCCTTTTTTGCCTTTCATCTTCAGTCTCATATTCAAAGATATATTTTGATAAGTGACTAAGTAGTCTTAGAGGTGGTGGATGTTATAAACAAGCAGTGTTACCTGAATTTATGGTGATGAAGGTGTTAGAATGAGAAAGTCACAGAATTACGAAAAACACACACTCAGTCACTTGTATTGTAGTTTTAGGCATGCATGCATCAGATATTTAAAGTTCACAGTATATTATTATTAAATTAACACACGCGACAATATTGGTTACGATATTTTCTTCGAGATATGAATGACCACTTCACTTTTTATGAAACAATAGAAAAAGAACTCCTTTTCGCAAAAGGAATGTTTAAAGGCTGGCAGCAAAGAGTTTTTATTGATGCTCCAACCTTAACACTTTCCCTCATCAGGAAAGACTCTGCAGTCCCAATTGAGCTCTCAAACTATTGAGCGTCGGCCTCGGAACCGCCTTGGTCAAAAGGTCAGCCAGTTGATCAGTGGAGCTGGTCTTCTGAACATCCACTAGACCCTCTTGTACTGTCTCACGAACAAAGAAATGTCTCACTCTAATATGCTTTGTTCGTTTGTGAAATTCTGGATTGTGTGCAAGGCGTATGGCGGCTTCGTTGTCTACCTTAAGTGTGGGTATACCTTCCAGCTTCGTGAGTTGGCCGAATAGCCTTTGAAGCCATACCAGTTCACGGGCGCCTTCGCTCGCTGCAACAATTTCAGCCTCTGTTGTTGAGATTGCAACCGATGCTTGTCTTTGGCTTAACCAAGAAACAACTCCTCCAGCAAACAGGCATGCTACTCCTGAAGTGGAACGTCCAGTTCCTTCGTCTCCGGCGTGGTCTGCATCACTGTAGCCTTCAATAACTGCTCTTGTAGCATTATTTGTATACTTGATGCCATAATCAGTTGTCCCTTTCAAATAGCGGAATATTCGCTTGACTCTGAGCCAATCAGTGTAGGTTGGATTCTCCAACTTTCTTGATACCACCCCAACAGCATATGCTATATCTGGGCGTGTACCAGTCATGAGGTACGCCAATGCACCTACAGCTTCTCTATAAGGATATTTTTCACCAGGATCCTTTTCTGCAACTTTCCCTGTTTCAGAAGTCTTCTCAATCGGTGTTGAAACGGGATTGCAGGTTGCCATTCCAAATCGTTCCAGGATTTTTCTGGTGTAAGATTGCTGCGATATGGTTATAGAGCCATCTGTCGCCTGAGCAATCTCTAATCCTAGGTAGTATGATGCTGACTTGACGGTAATTTTGAGCGTAGCACCTAACTCCTTAAGGAATTGGTCCGCCAAAACTCTATCTGTAGTGGCTACGAGTCCGTCATCTACATATAAAGCTATAATTATTTTCTTGTCTCCTACAGTCTTCATGTAGAGACAACAGTCAGCTGCATTTTGTGTGAAGCCTTTCTCAATAAGGATTTCATCGAAACAAGAGTTCCAGCACCGAGGTGCTTGTTTCAAGCCATACAGACTCTTCTGTAATCTGCAGACTCTAGAACTCCCATCGCTAAATCCTTCAGGCTGCTGTATAAAGATTTCTTCTTTTAGCTTGCCGTTTAAGAAAGCTGTTGCAACGTCTAACTGAATTAAATGCAACTTCTCTTTGGCGCTAACACTAAGCAAAGCTCGAATTGTAGACATGCGGGCAACCGGGCTAAATGTCTGTTCGTAATCAATGCCTTTGCGTTGTCTGAACCCTTTAACTACTAGTCTCGCCTTGTACTTGTCGATAGAACCATCTGGGTTTCTCTTTATTCTATAGATCCACATACTAGGTAGCGCCTTTCTATTTGATGGTAGTTCGCACAGTGTCCAAACCTTATTCTCAGCTAGGGACTTCATTTCGCTCGCCATGGCCTTTTGCCATTCGGCATGATCCTCTCTGTGAGTCGCTTCTTTATACGTTTCGGGAAAATTATCGGTCCCTATGAAACATACATAGTCTTCTAGCCTTTTTGGACGCTGGAGTGTTGCTCTGTCCCTCAGATTATATCGAGGCAAGGGTTCACTAACTTCGAAGTTTTCCTGAGCGTCAGTAAAAACGTCATCTTCGATTGATAGAGGTACTCTCTCTTGTACTTGATCATAAGTTGACAAAGGAGCTTCCTCTGAGTCGTGCTCTTCTTCTAGCACATGGGTATCCTCTTGAACTTGGTCTTCATTGGTTTCTCCCTCTAGACCATGTTCTAGTTCGCCTCTAACATTTAAGGAATCTTGCCCTTCGGTGAGAATTCGTTCGCTATCATCGCTCTCTGAAGCTCCCTCTGACGGAATAGAGATACTGGTGGAAATCTTAAATTCAACATCAGACTGAAAGGTTATATCTCGAGACCTCAGTGTCTTGTGTCCATCCCAGATACGATAACCATCGTCATTCTCATACCCTATTAGCAATCCTTTAATGGCTTTCTTGCCCATCTTTTTGCGGTTCTGCTTTGGCACATGAGCATAGCATTCACTTCCGATGATCTTGAGGTGACTTATTTTGGGTTTCTTCCTGTGCCATAACTCAAATGGCACTTTTGTGTCTACTCTCGTAGTCCCTGTCCTATTGATTACATAAGCAGCGGTGTTAACAAGTTCTGCCCAAAGCACTTGCGGCATCTCTCCTCTCGTGTGCAACATTGATCTCGCAGCTTCTACAAGTGTCCGGTTTTCGCGTTCACTACAGCCATTCTGCTGTGGCGTGTAAGGCATTGTCAGCCGATGCTGAATCCCGTGCTTTTGTAAGATTTTTTTGACGATGTCATTGTCAAATTCACCACCATTGTCGCTTAGTAGTGTTTTTACGACATGGCCAGCTGTCTTAGCTTCTTGCAGCATTAGTAGAAGCTTATCCTTAACTTCCGACTTGTGCCTTATGAAGTAGACAAAACGGTAACTTGAGTAATCATCTTTAAATAATACAAAGTACTTGTATTTCGAGATACTGTCGACGAAGGGTCCGCACACATCGGTGTGAATAAGCTCACCAGGCTGTGAAGCTCTTTCCCTTGTTCCGAACTTCTTCCTATGAGATTTGCCATAAATGCAGCCTTCGCATTTCACATTATCTGGCTTCAAATCTATTCCTAGCTCCCTCTTAACGATATCGCGGACATGTCTCTTGTCTTGATGTACGAAACGTTCATGGTAGAGCTGTAGGAGATTCGTACCAGTAATTGCATTGACCTCAAATGGTCTCTTCATTGTTGGCATTACCGTTTTCATTACCAACTTGTAGAGCCCTCCAAAACGCTCTCTCTTGCCAACAACTCTAGTTGTCCCTTTAACTATAAGTTTGCACTCTCTAGTTGTTGACGTAAACACACTTTCTTGCATCTTGTCTTGTGCAGCTAGTGGTGAAAACAGATTTTTCGTAAGTGATGGTACGAGCCAAACATCTTGGAGTGTTATCATAGTCTGGTCCTTATCACTGACATTTGAGCTTACTACTACGGTGCCTTTACCCAACGCTGGAATTGTGGTTCCATCTGCCGTTGTTACCGTGTGATCTGACTCAAATCTCTGAAGTTCACTAAAGTAGTCACTTCTCACAGCAATGTGTGTCGTCGCTCCATTGTCGACAAACCAGCTATCCCTTTCCACATTCTTAGCCTGTTCATTAGAGCATGCGCTTACCATCAGTGAAATATGTTGTACTTGCTTTGATTTTGCAGTTTGAGCTGCTGAACTACCTTGAGATGGATCCTTAGGTGGCCTCCCATCCCTTATCCACTGCTTGCACTTTCTAACTCTGTGTCCAAACTTAGAACAATAGTTACAAATCAGCTTTGGTTGCTCCTTACCTTGCGTTACAACATCTCGCTTATTGGGTGTAGTCGCTAGCGCCTCCTGCTTAGAGCTCTCTTGACCGCCCAAATCTCGTTCAAACGTGCACAGGTGACTTGTCAAACTATCAATAGTCTTTTCAGCTTGCTTTAGCATTAGCCAGCTTGACTTAAAGTTGAAGTACCTATCATCTAGCGTGTCTAAGACCTTACATATGAGAAACATTTCAGGAAGCTTAGCGGTAGTGTCAATTTTTGAAACTTCAACCTTTAGGTCAGTCCAAAGATTCTTTAGCTTTGAGATATGCGTAGGAATATCCTCTGCCCTATCGTGTTTAAGCCCAAAGAATTCAAGACACAAGTTATATGCTCTATCCTCCGTTTGTCCATCAAATAGCCTATGTAACTCCTGCCAGACTTCACGTGCAGTTCTATATCTCATAACCTTCTTTAAAGTATCTTCTGACATGTTCGTTGTTAGCATGAGCAAAGCGCCAGTTTCAGCCTTCCTATAAATAGCTATAGCTTTATTATAAGCACTTACTTCGGCGTCACCTGCTCCTTCGACAAGGATTGGCTTCTGGAGTTTCCCTTCCACAGCTTCTGTGGCACCTTCCGTACCCTCAAGCATAATAGAGATTTTATACTTCCATGTAGACCAATTTTCTTTGCCTAGCAATTTACCTATGTCTATCTTGGTAGTGTAATCCATTACTGTCTAAAGCTTTCTTCTCTTCTTGCTGGAGCCAATAACCTCTTAGAGGTGGTGGATGTTATAAACAAGCAGTGTTACCTGAATTTATGGTGATGAAGGTGTTAGAATGAGAAAGTCACAGAATTACGAAAAACACACACTCAGTCACTTGTATTGTAGTTTTAGGCATGCATGCATCAGATATTTAAAGTTCACAGTATATTATTATTAAATTAACACACGCGACAATATTGGTTACGATATTTTCTTCGAGATATGAATGACCACTTCACTTTTTATGAAACAATAGAAAAAGAACTCCTTTTCGCAAAAGGAATGTTTAAAGGCTGGCAGCAAAGAGTTTTTATTGATGCTCCAACCTTAACAAGTAGGACCAAAATGTACAAGCTTGGGACTGTCAATATATTTAAGTCATTAAAATGAGGCTTGCATGATTCTTGCTGTTGAATTCTTACTATGGTTCTGATGGCTCTTTTCTGAATCACAAAAGCTTTTTGAGTGTTGTAATCATAACTTCCTCCCCAGAAAAGTATGCTGTATCTCAGTTTGGACTCTACTTATGCGTAATAGACCATTTTTAAATGTTTTATGGTTACCTCGTTTCTTAGACTTCTAAGTAGGTACGTATCATGCATAGCTAATTGCTTTCTCCAGGTATGTTAACTCTTGTTTCCACTTTAACTGGCTATCAATATGAACTCCCAGAAACTTAACCACCTGGACCACTTTCACTGTTTCTCCATTTATGACGCAGTTAATGGTATCTTTATTATTGGAAGTGGAACGAAAAAGCATTACATTAGTTTTACTGGCATTAACTTTAAGACCGTTAATAGCAAACCAACTGTGGAAGATAGCCAAGGTTTGATTAACTATGGAGTTAAGTGCGTGTATATTGCCAGCCGAAACAACGGCATTGGCATCATCGGCAAACACCACAAGCTGGATAGATCCCGCAGCTTTTTCCCTCATGTGTTGTATAAGGTCATTAATAAACACGATAAAAATATCGGACCCAGTATGGAGCCTTGTGGTACGCCAGTGTGCACAGGAGACAGTTGGGACCTGTATGTTTCTTCATTTGGACAATTTTTTGTTGAGCAATTTGACACAACAGCTTTGATCTCCACGAACATCTTCCTGTTTTTTAAATATGACGTGAGAAGTGCTAATACTTTATCCCTGACACCGTAGTGTTCAAGTTTTTCTAGCAGAAGTTTATGATCCACCGTGTCAAATGCTGAACTTAAATCTAGGAAAACCCCAGCTACTTTCTTTTTGTCGTCCAATCTACTAACTACATCCTTAATTAGAGTCGATATTGCGTTTTGTGTCCCAACGTTTTTCTGATATGCAAATTGACTTCTACTTAACACTGCATGTAGGTTGAAATGTCTGAGTAATCTAGTTTTAATTAGCTTTTCAAGAATTTTCGAGTGAATAGGCAATAATGAGATTGGTCTGTACATCTTTGGGTCGGTTTTAGAACCTTTTTTGTGTACAGGTATTATTTTGGCTATCTTCAGTTGATCTGAAAAAATACCTTCATCAAAACACTTGTTATAAAAAATGCTTAAAGGTTCCGCTAGTACGTCTATATTGTCCTTTATTACTGTTATATTTATGTCATCATAGCCACAAGATTTTTTGTCGTCCATTTTTTTCACAATTTTTTTTTTTATTTTTTTTTTTTTAAATCTCTCAAAGGGGGTGACAGGGTCTATTTCTATGTTTGTTTATGACTTTCCAAACATCTTTTGAGATGTTCGTTGATTTTGCTAATTGAGATTGTACTGTTAGCTTTTTGGCCATATTTATTACTTTCCTGTACAGAGCGATGTATTTTTGCCTATAGTCCATCACAGTATCATTTTGTCTATTCCCTTTGCCAGCATATAGAAATCGTTTCATCTTACTAGAAACCTTTACACCGTGACCCAGCGCAGCTGCGTATTACGCGTTAAGTGTACCTGCAGTTTCCTTTTCCTAAAACAGCGTGTTAACATTTCTTCGAATTGCTTTAAAAATGAGTTTATTCCGAAATCACTCCAGTCGTGATTTAATAGCAAATTTCTAAAATTTCTTCTTGTATTTTTATTAAAAATCCATTTGGTAATTTGAATACTACTGGTGTTTATATTCCTAAATAGTTCGTTAATTCTGTTTACTGTACTGCAAAGTAATCCCGCATGTCCATCTGCCAAGCCATTGTGGTCAACATCGCAACTCATCAAGCAATCATCTGACAAGTTGGTGAAGACATTGTCTATACAAGATCGTGAGTCATTTTGAATAAATGTAGTCGAACTAATTAGAGGTCTGAAATTGTAACATGTCAATAGATTTAATAAGTCATTTATTTTTTTATTGTCAGTTGATAAGTCAATATTAAAATCACCGCAAATAACACAGTTCTTGTTAAAGAAATGTTCTAATAGTTTTTCGAGCCTTACCATAAAAGTGTCTAAGTTTTTATCATAAGGCGTACGACAACAGCAACACACAGATAGGCCAGTTGAAATATCTTTGACACAGCATAATTCAAAACTGTCCATTTTATATAATTTTTTGGCAATGGGTAGCTCCTCGTATTCCCTGTTCGTTTTTGCTAGGATAATCATTCCCTCTCACCGAGAGGAGGCCTGTATCCCAGCAGTGGGAATAATAGGCTAATGATGATGATGACCTACGCGAACGGGCGCACGATTGGCGCAGTGGTTGAGCGATTGACTGCTGCGCTGCGTGTCGCGGGTTCGACTCCCGCACGGAACAAATATTTGTATGATCTACAAATAGTTGTTCCGGCTCTGGGTGTTTGTGTATGTGAGTTTATATGTTTGTAAACGCACCCACAATACAAGAGAAATTCCTCATGTGGGGCAACGTTTTTAAAAAAAAAAAAAACCGCTTGCAGGAACCGAACTACTGAGACTAGAGGTAAGGAAATGCCAAAAGCACTTAAAATTACCGTCACTAAACATTTTTATTATCTCTCTATTACGAAATAAACCTAGATTTTTTGCTACTTACACGCGACGAGACATAAATTGTAATGAGCCCGTTACTTGAAAATAGGCCAGGGATAGTCTTAGATATACATTTTTTTTCCTTCGTAATTGCATGCTAGCGCTGCCAAGCCGGGTTATTCGTGCCGTATGATCACAATGACCGATTGCGCTATATCCCTGTTAGGAAGTCAGCCAAATGCATTATTTTTATGAGACAGTGCCCATTAAGTTGCTTCCTATTTCAACGCCTAGCTTACGTAACATGAATTTGTCACATAATGCACTAAGCTTAGATAATGACCTTTATGAGCCATGCAAATGGTTAGGTACCTACTCTATGTTAGGTAGGTACTGTGAGGGACGTAGCTCAGGGAGCTACGAATTATAAGCAAAAATTACTTTTATATGATAGATTTTAGAAACAACGTGCCTGCCTTTAGGCGGCTTCTGTCGAATTGACAAAACTTAACAAAGACATCTTATATCGTATATCATGATATAACAATATACTCCATATACTTCGCCTGGTAGGCTCTTACCAATTTGGCCGAGGTTTGGCCCAAGACCACGTCACGATAAGTGTTACCATTGCTTGTCCTTTTCAGAAAATTTAGGTTCTTTCTCATGTAGTTAATGAAAATAAAATAAATTACTAACTCGCTTAACTATTTAGTTACTCGTTTGATTCATCTATTTAGTGTTAAATTAATGTACGTGTTGAATTATTAGTTCATAATTGCTTTGTTAAGTTAAAAAAATGCCTTTTGCTCGGATAATTCAATCACACACAGTGGCAACACATCGAATTGACAAGTATGACAACTCGCAATTTCATCGCTATTGTCGTGTCGCTCACACCTATAGCGTTGTTTCGTTCGGTGAGCAAAATACTGTAGCTCTCAAACATTTCGCACGCTTAATAAAAGACTGACCGATTACGGTTCTGGGGGGTGACCATAAGCTCTTAGAGCGGTATCAATTTGAGATCGAATAAGGGACAGATGTATCTGACGTGTATACATCTGTCACTTACTCGATCTCAAATTGATACCGCTCTAAGAGCTTATGGTCACCCCCCAGGTCTAAAATGAGTTAAGCGTATAAAGATATTCATTTTAACGCCATCTATCTTTCAATCTCGGATTTTTTTCGATATCTTATTCCTAGACCGAGTTAAAACTTTATGTGTCTCTTTCACTCTTATACGTTTTCCAAAGGATTATTACAAGACAGTGGCGTAAACCATTATGCGTCGGACACTGCCATAGTGAACACGTCAAGTTATTATTTTAAAGTGACCGAATAGTAACTGAGTCTGTTTAGAGCAACAATCTAAGGTAAGTTTTGTTTAAAATTTTCATAAAACCATGACCCATTTTTGATTAGGTCTGTTTAGTACAAAAAATAGCAAATTATTCGTGTTTATTTTTAGTTTTAGGTCAGTGTTTTATAAAAATGTAACAAAATTATGGTGACTAACTACGAGTTAAGCCTGTTTTTCATAAAATACTATGCTTTTTTCCTAATAGGATCTGTCGTCAATAGAAGTTCGGTCAGTCTTCGATAAAACAGTTTTCATAAAGACTTTCTTTGATATAAGTCTTTCTCTTATAAAAAAATACTATTTGATATTTTATTGTTTTGTTTAGGTTGGGTATTGTGTCACTATTTTTTGTAAGTTTAATATTAATTAGACAGAGAATTTTGGATAAAAAAGTGACCTTTAAATTCTTTTAAAATGGCTTCGAGGTCCAAGAAGATAATGGAACTGATAAATTCGCAATCAGTTTCACCTGCTGATCCTTCTACCAATGAAGATAAAACTCCAATTCAAGATAGCCATCTTGAATCTCCAATTCAAGGTAGACCATCTGGTCACAGCAAAGTGCCGATGGACTCAGTTCAAGATTCTGCAGCTAATTTTGTGGTAATGTTACCTATATTTAATTTTATAATTATGACTTAACTGAATTCTAATTTACTGAAGAATACATAACATAACATCACACCTGTATTCCCCGCAGAGTTAAGCAGAGGTGGACTTATAGTACTTAGTAAGTTATAAAACTATACTAATTTATTATTACTAAAGTTATATATTTATTTTTGTTACAGATATTAACCGATATAACTAATAATCCTGAAAACCAATCTTACTTGAATGTTAAGACCTTTTTTGAATCCGACGAACGCGCGCATTAAAAATGTGGTAGCCGAAAAAGAAACATTGTAAATTACAGTGTCTCATCTGTAAACACTGATGAATCGGACGAAGAAGTTAGTGACCAAGATCCAACGTATGATCACCAAATAAAAAAAAAGAAACTGATAGCAGTATACCCTGTGTTGCGGCGTTTATCGTCTAGTTCTAACAGCTCATCATCATCTAGTAATAGCAGCCCATCGTCATCTATTTCTAGCTCTTCATCGTCAGAGTCATTATCTCCTACCGTAATTCCAATCCTGAGCCAGAAAATTTTACACCTTCTCACCAAGACTAATACTTTTAACAATACGAACACTACAGCTAATGAGGTACAGGTAACAAGTCAAATTGAAGAGATGGAAGTAGACCAAAGTAACATTGAAGAAGAAATTGAGATTCCCAAGAAGAAAGGTAAAAAGCGCACATGTAATCCTAATAGATGGAGACAAAACATAAATAGAATAGTAACTAATAGTACTAAGAAATACTGGACTTTCTTATGAATCTAAGGGAAAAAAAACCGTTTCACCTAGTGAAGTGAAGCAACCTTGCACAGTTCGTTGCAGACTTAAATGTTCAGTAAAGTTTACATCCGTTCAAAGGCAAGCTATTTTTGACGCTTATTGGAAAATTGGGGACGTTAATAAGCAGCGACTGTTTATAAACTCTTGTGTGTCCAACGCCACACCTAGATATAAATACACAAAACGCCATGCGTCCGAGTCAGAGCAATAATAATAATCGTTTTACGAAAGAGGTACGTGGAGGTGGAATTGTGCAGATTATGTCTTTTCGACGTTTGGAGATATATCTATATGGTGTTCTGGAATGTTGGTGTAAAACTATATCTATTACGAGAGCCATCCATAATAATGATGGATAATGCTCCTTACCACCGTGTTTGTGTGAATAAAGTCCCAAATACGAATTCCTTAAAAAAAGATATGCAATTATGGTTGACCCAAAATAAAATTGACTACGGAGAGAATTTGACTTAACCTCAGCTTTTAGAAATAATTAAGATAAACAAGCCTGAACCTGATGTATATGAGATTGAAAAAAAATTAGAAGACAATAGACACAAATGCTTATATTTACCACCTTATCACTGTGATCTCAATCCCATTGAACTCATATGGAGCACAATGAAAAGAAAAGTTGCTGATGTAAATATTGAGCACAAAAATGCTGAAATTCCCCGCCTAGTTAGAGAAGCTTTTGACGCTATTACGTACAGTTCATGAGTGGGTACAGCATTGTAAACACGTTTGCAGGTTAGAAGGAGAATACTTAAAACAAGATTTGTATTTAGATAAACCTTTTATTATAGAAGTGGTAAGTGACACTGAAACCGAAAGCGATGGTGATAATGATGATAGTGGTACAGAAATAAGCGGAGTATGGCCTCACAACCAGGATGAAGTTATGTATGCAGGTTCATCTACAGATCACAATTACTGTAAACCTGGTTTTCAATAAATCATTGTAAAGCAATTTTTTTTTATTACACTACACTACCACTAGGTACCACTGCTCATTATAATTAGTCATATCTGGTGTTAGGGGTTAGGTACGGTCATAACTAAATGCTAGACATACCTACAGGTACCTCTTGCAGGGTAGGTACCTACTGCGCATTAAATGAAAGTTGTATCCCCCCCCGTGGAACATTTTATCTGCTGAATTTCCACTTCATTGGATTACTTTTTAGATAAAGAAACTTACACTATTCCTTAAGTTGAGAGATATCTAATCCAATAAAAAGAATGGTTACGATCCGATAAGTATTTTCGGGGAAATGCGTAGACAAACATACATACATACACGTATGAAATTTGCACGCCCACATAGAGTGCAATTCCATCAATATTACATACATACGTGTAGAATTGCTTACCTTCGTTTGAAGTCTGTAAAAAACTACCGTAAAACAAGTCAAGTTTATTAATCCGATCTGAAATGCAATCACTGCATTTTTTTTTGTAGTAACCCAACCCCTCTCCTCCACCAGTGAGAAACATTTGCCGCCAGCGAAATCCTGGATCCGCGCCTGTATCCAGTGATATTCAATTTTCCAGGAAGGGCCTTGTATGCGATGACCGACGACCGAGTCGACGTATAAAAGAGCGAGCCACAAATGTAAGAGCGACCGAAGCGAGCTCAAAATTTTAGCACCTTTGATTGGATAGACTAAATTTTCTTTTTACGTTCATCCTAATGAATGTAGGTATCCTTAGGCTACATCAATATTTACTGTGTCAACTCATTCAAAAAATCTTGATGAACAAGGTTGTAAGAGCAAGCGAAGCGAGCTCGATTTTTGTTAAGGTTTACTTTTGGCAGACAAGACGGAGGGCCGGTAGGCCATGGTTCTCTTGGCCTAAGAGTAAATACGCTACTTCGTGACTTCGACTGAGCTTGACTGAGGTAGACGCCGTAAATTACTTGAACTAGTGCAATAAGCGGCGCACTACGCTCTAGATAGATATAGGAAGCAAATACGTTCGAGAAACCGGGTCCGGTAAAATTTGGCAATATAAATTTATATAACCTCTTACAGGAGAATATTTAATTTTATCCTTTAAGTAAGTGTTGCTTGCAAAAGCAAGTTTGGTACCCCCTCGATCCTTGCACCCCAGGCTCAACCTTAGTTAACCTGTGGGTAAATCAGGTTCTGCTAACGGATAATCCTAAGGAAGCGACAATTTACCGGACTTCGACTGTACCTAAGTAGACTGACCACAGCGCCCAGGTGCTAAAAGGGTAGTTGACAAATAACTGAAACTGCAGTAGTTAGGTACCTAGTACGACATAGCTCACGAAATCAATAGATACAACGAGAACAGGTGTAATTGATAGGTATAACTTATCATTTAAGTACCTTCCTAATTATTGACTAGCATCAAATTGGTGTAATTAATTAGTAAGTGGTCTAAGTCGGCTTTGTAGGTATAATGGTAGGCAAGTATAAGTTACCTGATAATGTTATTAAATTAATTATTCAAGTATTACGCTTGGTGTAATTAAGTTATATCGTTAGTCATTATTCAGGTAAACATTAATTACATCTGCTTGGATTTTGATGCCTACCTATGTAGTTTAGTTTATTTATATGATCTATATTTTGACATCGATTAACATAGTATGTAGATCATACCGCCATTATCGCCTATATTCCAATTTCGGACGATAGTTTAACGTGACAACGTCACATACATAACGATACAATTAACGTCATTGTAACGTTACGATTATAACGTTACAATGAGCGTAACGTTACATTGAGCGTAACGTTACATTGAGTCATCCTTTTTCGTACGTGCAGTCGACGTTCATCGATTTATTAGACGTTGTCACGTCAAAAAACTCTCTCGACTTACTCGGCATGATAACGGCAAAAAGCCCAATACCTCAGTAACAATAGATAACAAGCTATTACTGGCAATGTGATGATTCGAGGCGGATTCGAGTTGTTGGACATGATTTGGAATATAAGCGCTTAGACTCCGTTCCATCCCGATACTTAGCAAACATTCAGAATGAGTTTAAAAGACTACGGAGGTCACTGAAAGTTTTAGTAAATAAAAAACAGAATCATGTAGAAAACTGTTATAATGCTTTTATTGCTTTTCGAAGTAGTTTCCGTTCCTTTGTAAGCGCCGTCGCTTGCGATGGAACCATTGACTGATGCAGTGGGCCCACTCTTGGCTAGGGATATCCTCCATGCCTTTTTCAAACGCAGCCACGGCATCTTCAGGGTTCATAATACGAATTCCTCTAAGTTTACTGACTCACTAAATCTACACCTTCTATAGACAAATATTCGATAGTCCTTCTAGCGGAGTGAGCTGGAGCGTTGTCGTGGGGAGAATGATCCTGCTTCTTGGGCGCTGCTGTCTAACATCATTCAAGACAACTGGCAATGACTGATATACCAATCTGCTGTAACAGTCCTTTTATCTTCTAGCATAATTGTTGCGAAATGACCCGTCCGTCAAAAACTGAGGCAATCATCTTCTTCTCTTGACTCAGACCCTTCTTTACTTTTGTCGGTAGATCTTCGAAGAAAAACATCCATTAGGCAGACTGTCTTTTAGTTCCGGGTTCGTTACAAGCTAGGGTAGCTTTAATCACCTGTGACGATGTCATATACTTATCTAAAGAACAACCGAAGAATCGATGGCCAGTCTGAACTTAGGCTTTGCAAACTTTCGCGCATGTACTTACACTCTTAAAGAAAACAGCCAATTGGTTCGTAATGCCAATTGTATGTTCTGCGAAACCACTTGGCGCTAACTTCAGACGGGCCACGATTCATCGATCGTACTGTACAGCATTCGAGTCACCTCCGTTTTACTTTTCATGTATTGTGCGGCACCAATCCAAACGATGGCGGTTTTTGATCTTCCGTCAAATTATGAGGTATCCATCTAGTACAAAAGCTTTCTGACGCATAAATATTTATATTCGTAAGAGTTTCAAGCTATGTCACCCTCTATCAGCTTCTATTATTAGCTGCACAGCACTCACTTTATCTTCAGTAGTCACCGTAGAAGGACGTCCTTCTCGCGAATCATCAGTGACGTTGCTTCGACCACGTTTAAACTCATTATTCAAATTCAACTGTTTACTGACAGTCTGTATTATGCCATTTCAAATCAAAGACCTCCCCATGACTTCCAACTGTTCCGATCCAGGGGTATACTATTGGTTATTTGTTTTGCCTGTCTCACCATCGTCTGTGAGGGCACAGATAATATAATTAAGGCTTACAGCCATACCTCCTGGCTATGTCAGAGCCGCATCAGAGGCCAATAATTTTATTAAGATTTTGTGTGTTGTGTTGTGTCTATATTATGCCATTTCAAATCAAAGACCTCCCCATGACTTCCAACTGTTCCGATCCAGGGGTATACTATTGGTTATTTGTTTTGCCTGTCTCACCATCGTCTGTGAGGGCACAGATAATATAATTAAGGCTTACAGCCATGCCTCCTGGCTATGTCAGAGCCGCATCAGAGGCCAATAATTTTATTAAGATTTTGTGTGTTGTGTTGTGTCTTTTGTGTGCACTAAATAAATGATTTATTTATCTATCTATCAATATCTTGTTATTTCGGCCTTATCTATCTATTCGGTCTACTGGGGATCTTCTAGCGTATGCCATTCACATTTGGAGTGAGGCCATTGAGAGGCACGGGGAAGAGCTTGCCATCTCCCTGGACATCTCGAAGGCTTTCGATAGGGTCTGGCACGAAAGCCTTATTGGTAAGCTTCCTTCATTCGCTCTGCCCGGTGGTTTGTGTGATTGGATTGCAGACTTCCTGAGAGATCGGTCCATTCGAGTGGTTATCGAGGGCTGCTCGTCGGACCAATTGGATATTAATGCTGGGGTTCCTCAGGGCTCGGTACTATCAGCAACATTATTCTTGTTGTACATTAACGATCTGCTAAAACCTACCTTTCGGTATACAGACGACAGCACTGTTGCTAAGAGATACTTGTCCAACGCACGGGTTTCCGGGCCGCAGATCCGGTCTCTCCGTGAGGCCATGGTGGAGAGTGGGAGGCGAATGAGAGTGATGAAAATCTTGTCAGGTTTATTTATTTATTTCTGCTAAAACCCAGGCGTGTCATTTTTCCGCTAAAAAGAGCCAATTTCGTCCGGCTCCAACTTTCCGTGATGTAAGCGTGCCAATAACGGACCATCTTGAGCTTCTTGACGTTACGTTGACATCAATTTTGGTACATACATTGAGGCAAAGGCTCAGCTTGCTGCCAAAAAGTTGAGGATCCTCGCGAACGTGCAGGAGATAGGTACTTCACGCCGGAACACTTGCTCAACTTGTATCAAGCGCAAGTTCGATCATGCAAGGAGTACTGTTCTCATCTCTGGGATGGATCTGCCAAATACCAGCTTGCTGACTAGAGTCGATCGAAATGCAGGCCAAGAGACTCATCGGCAATTAGGCACTGATCAAGTCAAAGCTCCAGAGCCTTGAACATCATCGCCGAGTTGCCAGCTTGTCAGTTTTTTGTCGGTTACATTTCGGGGAGTGTGCGATGGAATTGCATGATCTAATTCCACCCAGCCCGTTCCATCATCGGACTACCTACCAGACGTACGGCGATGGGCCATCGGTACATGGGGGATATCCCACCCATACATACAAAACGTTTTGGGGACATTTTTGCTATGCGTACAGCTAAGGAGTGGAATGCCCTGCCGGACTCTGTGTTGCCGATAGCTACAATCTAGGGGTCTTTAAGTCAAGAGTGAATAGGTTTTTTCTAGGCAAGCGTGCTTCACCGGCGACCACATAACGCTTACCATCAGGTGAGATAGTGGTCAAGCGCAAACCAGTAGAATATATAAAAAAGAAATATCTATCTCTAGATTTTTCTTTTAATTTCTCATTCGCGTATTCAGTCACGGTACCTTTATAAAATTCCTTTCAACCCAGAAACTTTGTTAGGATAAAATTTCAATTTAGTAAAGCTAAGCCGTCGTAACCCCGTAGCGGCAACGAACTTAAACTGCATTAAATAATTCAAACTCACCTTTGTAGCCGCTCAGTTGACGAGGCCGGCTTGAAAGAGGTTTAATACTAGAATGTTGGTAGTTCAGCTGCAAGATTTAGTGGCTGGCTAAGATTGAGAGCTAATGTAAAGAAATACTGGATGTCTGGAGCTGAGATCCAGGTTGTGTAGTGCCTAAGCTATAGGTGCATTTCTTGAATAATAAATCGGCGTTTTTAAAATGAAAAGTAGGTACTGGGCTCGTTGGTCTTGTGAGTGGAAGTGCTACGCGTGGATTATCTGCGTTCGATTCCCGAGGCGCTAAAAGTGGTGTGTTGGCGTTTTCCATTAAGAATATCCTTGACAACAAGGTCCGGAGTCTAACTTTGTGTCCGGTAGATTGGATTGATCATCCTACTAGGTACTAAAATTTGGTATTTTATTTTAATGTTAATCTAAAGAAAAATCTAAAAATATGTACGTCGTTTTTGTTCTTTTCTTTATTTTTCTTTTCAATAGCCTCGCCCCCTATTAAATGGGACTTTTTTATAAATAAATGGTTAAATTTTGACGTTCTGTATGTAGGTTAAACTCTACCTACCTCTTCGGGGATTACGGGCGTGATGTTTTGTAACAATTTTATATTGGTATTTAGTTACATAATTATAAGTACCTGGGCGACCGAGCTCTGCTTGGGTGAAAATAGGGAAATCGACGTTTTCTAAAAATGAAACCTAGCTAGATCGATTTATCGCCCCCAAAACCCCATGCATACTAAATTTCATGAAAATCATTGCAGCCGTTTCCAAGATTCAGATTTTATATATGTCGCATCAAGGGTGGCCGAAAGATGCAAACCATCGGGCAGACATCGTGTGTGGGTAGGTAGGCGAGTCAATCGTGAAAATGAAATCACACAAGTTATTCGATACACTGGGTTTATTCAAATAGTCACAATCACAAATTCACAGTTACAATCTTGCTTACTAATATTACGGATCGACGCTGATCCTACGACGTGTTAGCTCTAAGGCTGTCAGGCGGATGTTTCTGCGAAAAATAATAACACTTTACCCAGCTTGTAAGTAGGTACCGGCCACTTCACGCTAAACTTCCTGCTTCGGACTAATCTGTATAATACCGATTTCTATAACAAATATTTATAGGAATTCTTGATAAATTATTTGAATTTCAGATGTAGAAAATTAAAAGAGTGTGGGCATATATTACTCCCAGAAAGGATGGCCGTTGGAGCCAAAAAGTTCTGGAGTGGTCACCGCGTACCGGAAGACGCTACACTTTTTTCGACATCCGGTATCGGTCTCAGCCCCGCTGGGAACGTCTGACCACTGTCTAGTGAAATCCGTATCGACTTGCTCTCCTCCAGATGAGAGTCCTAGAGGCACGAGGCGAGTATGGCGATACGAGTCAGCAGACTGGGATGAAATGCGGCACTTTTTTGCGTCTTATCCTTGGCGGCATGTGTGCTTCTCCTCGGGTGACCCCTCGAGCTGTGCGGATGCGGTTGCGGATGTGATTCGGCAGGGAATGTAGTATTTCATTCCATTTTCCGACATTCCGCTCGGTCACAAATCCCGACCTTGGTATAATGCAGAATGCGCCCACGCTGAGGCCCGAAAATAGTCTGCCTACCAAGCCTGGGTCGGGGCTCGCGACCGCAAAGTTAGAGCGCGTAGGGTTCGCGCGAGGAAAAGAGCTTTTAATTCTGCCGCCAAGTTCTGCAAGCGGGTTTTGCGTCGGGCACGTTTTGACCATATCGGACGTATTGGGGCCAAGCTGGCATCACACCCTCCGGGTAGCAAACAGTTCTGGTTCCTGTCTAAAGCGGTTGAATCGAATTTCTGTCGTCCCACTTTACCTCCAATGCTGAAACCTGATGGGTCGCTGGCTCACTCTGCGAGTGAGAAAGCAAATTTATTTGCATCTCTCTTCGCTAGCAATTCACGTCTAGACGCTGGCTCCAAGCAACCACCTACTGTACCTCATTGCGACTCTTCGATGTTGGAGATAGCTGTGCACACTAAAGAGGTCCGGAGAGTATTGTGCAGACTAGACGTGAACAAGGCCAGCGGGCCTGATGGCATTCCAGCTCGAGTGCTGAGGCTGTGTGCGCCTGAACTGTCTCTTGTGTTGACGCGCTTGTTCCGCCTCTCTCTTGTTAAAAGAACGGTTCCAAAATCCTGGAAGCTTGCAAATGTGCAACCAGTGCCCAAAAAAGGCAACCGTGCAGACCCTGCCCATTACCGTCCGATCGCCATTACCTCCATTCTGTGCAAAGTTATGGAAAGGGTACTGAACAGTAAGTTGCTGACCTACCTTGAAGGCAATAATCTCCTCAGTGACCGTCAATATGGCTTTCGCCGGGGACGGTCAACTGGCGATGTTCTTGTGTACGTCACGCACTGCTGGGGCGAAGCCATCGAGAAACACGGCGAAGCACTTGCTGTATCGCTTGATATCTCGAAGGCCTTCGACAGGGTCCGGCACGTGAGTCTGCTCAGTAAGCTTCCTGCTTATGGCATCCCCACTGGTTTTTGTAGCTGGATATCAGACTTCCTTAATGAACGGTCGATCCGAGTAGTCATTGACGGCTGCTCCTCAGACCTTATGGCTATTGATGCCGGAGTTCCTCAGGGGTCTGTTCTCTCTGCAACTCTTTTCCTGCTGCACATCAATGACCTACTTCAGCCTGGTATTGTTGGGTACGCAGATGACAGTACTGTTTCAGAGAGATACTTGTCCAGCGCAAGAACCAGCGTGGATGAAGTTCGTTCCTTGAGGGAGGCTATGGTTGAGCGGACAGATTTGACTTTAAGCCTTGTATCCCGGTGGGGTGATGACAATCTGGTCTCTTTTAACGCCACCAAAACACAGGCGTGTCTTTTTACCGCTAAAAGGAGTCTGTTCGATCAAACGCCCACATTTCGGGGTGCGTCTGTTCCTGTGACTGATCGGCTCGAGCTCCTAGGCATGGAGTTGACATCCAGTCTCAACTTCGGCTCCTCCATTGAGTACAAAGCCCAAATCGCGGCCAAAAAACTGGGCATCCTAAATAGAGTGAAGCGATACTTTACGCCTGGACAGCTTTTAATCCTATACAAAGCGCAAGTCCGATCCTGCATGGAGTATTGCAGCCACCTTTGGGATGGTTCAGCTAAGTATCAGCTTGCCGCGCTTGACTCAGTGGAACGCAGAGCCAAGGGGCTCATTGGCGACGTTGAACTGGTGGACGCAAAGCTTCACAGCTTGGCTCATCGCCGCAAAGTTGCCTGCTTGTCGGTCTTCGACAGACTGTACTTCGGTGAGTGTGCTCAAGAACTCCACGACCTCATCCCACCAGCCCCCTTCTACCATCGGACATCTAGACGCACTGCAAGTTATCATCCTTACCTTGTTGCCATTCCACCAATTCGAACCAAGCGCTTCCAAACATCCTTTATAATGCGCACAGCGAATGAGTGGAACTCACTGCCTGCGTCTGTGTTTCCGAACGCATTCAACCCAAATCTCTTCAAAGTTAGAGTGAACAGGCTTCTTCTGGGTAAGCTCACTCCATCGTAGACTCTGTCTCTGTCACCTATGACCTAGACTAGAGTCAAGAGCAAACCCATTACAAAAAAAAAAAAAAAAGACGCAGCGTTGGAAGGCCTTCCTCTAGGTGAAGCGACGACCTGGTCAAGGTTGCAGGAGTCCGGTAGATGCAAAACGCACAGGACCGATCAGTGTGGCGACGCTTGGGGGAGGCCTATGACCAGCAGTGGACATCTTTGGCTGAAATGATGAATTGATGTGTTAAAAACTCTGTTCCTATGGTTGGCTTATTCTAGGTACACTAGGTACACGACACCCATATTTTGTGTCCAAGTTAGTGCTTTTTGGAAGCAGCTCATCAGTGAATCCGTCAAAGCTTTTCAGAAGAGGCATGACCTTCAGCAATGAAGAATACGAATAAGAAGAGTTTTTCGATATCACCTCATGCGTACTTAGGTACATTTACATACAGAAACAAGTAAAATTTAAAAAACCCCGACACAAATGCCTCTTTAAACTACATAAATTGTCTAGTAGTAGACACGCTGCGATCGATAATCCATCGGAACACGTAATTATAACACGATATCTTGCGAAAATACCCCGTTTTAAAGAGTAAAACGTGCACAACTTTTGAACGGCTAAACCGATTTTCATCGAACATAGCTTAAAACATTTTCGATCAAGTCTAAAAACTAAATCAGAATCACATCATCCGTTTAGGAGCTACGATGCCACAGACAGACACACAAATACACAGCAACACACGTCAAACTTATATGTTACACACCCCTCCCCCCCCCTACACCCCTCTTTTAAGGTAAACAAAAACCAACAGAATAACCAAACTTTTCAAAGTTACCGATTCGTCCATCCATTTCGAGTGACAAGGAAGAAAAAACTAACGCAAAATCATTTGTTTGCTTTAACACAAAGGAACGAAAAAATTCAAACAAAGCTAGACCACTAACCTAGCGAACCAATAAAACTATCGTTTCTTTGAAAGATTTTATGTACACAAATCTTTGTACGACTTCAATCATTTCAGGAGGTACAGGCACCGATAGTGACACTAGAAAATACCACGAAATAGATTGGTACAGAAGGCTGACTCTATACAACGAGTGAAACCATACACACGCACTCATAAACATATAAGTACGGTGATCTCAAAGGAGAGCCAATGGCGAGTACGGTTGCACTCGCTATAAGTGAAGTGTGAGCGTGCGTTTTTCCTCGTTGTTTGGATTCAACCTTCTGTTATTTTTTTTTTGTGTTTAAATGATATTTGACATCTATTCAGTAAATCTTTTTAAATTAAATAAAATACTGCATTTAATACGTTCGTAAGGACATTACTGGAAAACGTATGACCGAGTTCTTAATAACATGGAAAATTTTAGAAATTTGAAAATTAAGAAATCTTGTGGGCTTTTTAACCAATAAACTCTTGCATTGAATAAGACATCGCATATCGGGTAACCTAGTAAACAACACTTTTACACATAAGTTATTGGCTTTTTAAAACTAGATGAGTTCGAAGTTTCCTATCAAAACTCCTATTCCTACCTCACTTTGACGCGTGCGCGGTACTTTCAGACTATTCACTCGGTAGCCTGGAATTTCGGGACTACCATGCCAGTATCGCTTACGATCTCGACGCTCGCTCTCGTTCACTGTACTCAAAAGTGCTCCAAACGAAAGTTTACGTAGATTCTTTGAAAATAAAGTGCAAAAGTACTAAGTTCTTAAAAAGGTGTTTCAGTGTACTTTTTGAGTTATTAAAATGCGAGTGGTGTATTTGATTGTATCCGTGTTTCTGTTTGGTGTAGTTTATACGAAAGGTAAGTTGATTTTTTTGCTAAAACTTTTTGTCGTTCAAAATTAATGGGCAAGTATTGTTCCTTTTTGGCATTTAATACATTGGGGAATCCTGTAATGAAAAATGTGATAAAGATTAAATTAAACCTTTGTACCCTTGTAGGAGATTTTTTATTGTCTAGCAATTTATTTAAGACACAAGCCCACTGACTACTGACTATAAGGTCTAAGGTCTGAATCAAAATCACAACTCAAACGAATATTGTTAAAACAAATTAATTCAAATACTCTTTCAGCATCTCAACATTTTCAACTTCTGATAAGTATTTCGTTGGGCAACTGATTAAAAATTTAAATCATTAAGTGGCTAATAAGGAATTTAAAAACCCCGGCATTTTCGCTCTGACCTCGTTTTGGTTTATTACACTTCCCCAAAGACTTGGAGCTTAATATATTAACTAAGTTTCAGTGATAAAATCCAAATTTTACATCTGGATTTATTACTTACTAATTTAAACTTTTCCCTTAGCTATGGGCTATTGGCTACTTAAGAGCTTGATTATAATCTTGCTCAAAATGTAGTAAAAATAGGTTTAGTGATAATAATAATATGATTAATTTGGTAAACTAGACTATCGGAACATGGGTCTCGTGAATATCAGGCGCACCGTAGGTTAAGCCTCGCTTGCCGATGTTGGTCTGGGGATGGGTGACCACATGGTGACTACCCATAATAACATCAAGAACCCTCTAGGTCTCGGAAAACTCACTAAGCCGTTGGCTAGCTGCTTGTTTTATCATCTTTATAACCCTTTGCTAAGAATAGTTACAGCACTGATAACAGTATTTGTGCCACATGTTAAATTTAGTGTTGTTATTTTTATTTTTTCATTAATTTGTTTTTTCTTTACCTTTGTATAGATTCTTTTACCGATTGTTTTGTGAATGTGTGAACATTGTAGGCTTTCTAGATTATTGTTAACATTTGTTAACTTTTTATTTCGTTTTACATTATATTTTTGTTTGTTTTTTTTTAATTTCGTACGACTTATTGTCGGGCCTACGTTGTCCCCCCATATCCAAGTACTAATGCTGTAACATGGAAATATTGTAAACACAAACAAATTTTTAAAAGAGTAACCATGGAGTTTCTTGCCGGTTCTTCTCCATAGGAAACGACTAACCCGAACCGTGCACCTTTTTTCGACGTTTTATAAGTGCCCATGTAGGCCTATGTCAAATAAAAATAAATGATTTTGATTTTGATTTTGTTGAAAAACTGAAAACCGAGCCCAACATAGAAAATGCAAGGACTTTTTTTTAAATCTCTGGTCCTTTGAATAGAGAAACTGGACAAATTTTAGGAACTTGAGTGGCTTTAAGAGAACTACTTCAAATGCCAAGCCAGGGCCAACAGCTTTTTTTTTTTACAGCTTTCTGAGGCAAAAAGGTATCACGGTATATTAAGATGGTAACCCATCCACTAATCCGAACTCTACAAGGGTTGCTTAACCTTGAAGATTAATCCGTGTGGCTGTTATTATTGAGCCACGAGCCCCTTATTCTTTTGTATTAAGTGCTTTAATATCTGCCACTACCTTGAAATAAAACATCACTTGCCGTGCGTTCAAGCATTTTGCCATACCTATTATTGGAAACAAATATAATAGCTCACTATGTTAGGACAATTAATAATAATGTTAATTTGTATCCGTGGTTCTAGGCAACTGAGCTTATCCCAGTTATAAACAAGCCTTTGTGCCTAATGGCATTGTTTGGTCTGTCTGCTGCTTGATATGGAGGGAAGTAGACATTATGCTTTTGTTTTCCTACTCCCCCTGTATTATTTTCTGATTATTTTCGTTGCGGGATCCAAGACAGTTAAATTCAATCTTTGGGACTTGGTCGAGCTTCATTGTCTCGGCGCTTTTCTGGTGGTCGCCACTGTTGATTCTGGCTTTCAGGAGTTGCAGTGGATTGGGAATAGTGCGGTGGGATTGTCTCTAAAAACAACGCGGATTTTCGTTGTTTAGCCAACAGGTTTGATGCTACCAAATGTTCTATTGGACGTCCAAAAAAGCTGTCTTTGCACTCAAGTCCAGTTAATTACTGGCTGCACGCTCTGAAATATGTCAGTTTACGGAATAGTCTGTTACGTTTACACGACTAAACCACTAAAAGGATTTTGATGGAACTTGGCACAAAACATTTTTAGGCAGGCGAAGCCGCGAGCAGGATCTTGTACATTATATTTGGAAAAAGAACGAAGCAATTTGAGCGAGCTTCTTTGGCTCTCTTGCACATTTTCATATTTTCAAGTATTTTTCTTTAATAAAAGATCTGCCTTTTATCGAAACTATGAGCAGTCTTATTAAATTTTACATTGAAGTAGATTCTCCGACTAATTCCTTTACATGCCACCTCACAGAATCTACGATACTTACATTATTAGTTGAACAAAACTTAAACAGTTTTAAGCAGACAAGTTAAGGACATCAAATATCTAAGTAAATTCCTTCAGAAGTTTGAAAGCGAATGCGCAATCTATTTTAGTTGTGACAAAATAATTGAAATGTCACATGTGAGAATGCTCGTAGCACCGTAGCTCCGTAGCCCGTAGCACTTAGAGAAATTGCTATCTTAACTGCTCCACTAAAATATGTTCCTTTATGAATTTTATATTTTGCATACAAAGCGAACATTTAACACTCCTATTACGTTTTCTATTTAAATAGTCTCGCTTTTGAACTGTAAAATACTTTGTATTTAAGCACTTTAGTTAATAAAATGGTGAGGTAAAGAATTGTAGCTACAATTTAGAAAGACTGTGACACACTATTTTATTGATTAAGGCTGATTTTGTATCATTAATTAACTAGCTGTTGCCCGCGACTTCGACCGCGTCAAACCTTTTATTTATTTTTTTAGTTTCCTACAGGAACTGTGATTTTTTCCGCGATAAAATATCCTATGTTAGGTTCTACTTATAACATCAGCTATCTACCAGGGAAAGTCCCTACAAAATTGGTCCAGCCATTTCGACGATTAGCCGGAACAAACAAAGAGAAAGACAGACAAAAAAAAAATACGTATTTGTTATTCGTACCGTATATACTTTAACTTTCATTCAATAAAAGCTTATTATATTTTGATATAACATACAGACACTTAAATTTTATTTATTTGTATTTATAGATTACACATTCTTTAAACATCCTTCAGTTTCGCCCAAGATTGCTGCAACAAAATTGCAAGTAATCAACACTGTTGCCGAATGAGTGGCTACAATTATCTGTTAGTACTCATAGCTATATCAAACCAGACTGCTTTTATAAAAATTACATCATCATGCTGGACATAGTCCTCCCCCAAACGTCGAGCCACTGATTGGGCATGTGTGCGTCTCGCATCCATCGGATTCCCGTAGCCTCATCCAGGTCATCGGTTCACCTTCTTCTTCTTTTAGAGTCGATGGAATACTCTTTATAAATTTATTGCGGCCCGATTGCGGCATCAGTGGCGAGCATAAGGTCTTCCAAAGTGCAGGTTAATGGGCACTTGGGACACTCCAGCATGTGTGCCATATTTTGCAAAGGGGCACCGCACAGACACTGGGTATCAGACGGGTCTATAAAATCGCATTTTGCCAAATTGGGTTTGCAGCGGCCTACTTAAGTGCGCAAACGACTGAGTGTGCCATATAGGCCCCTGCAGTTCACGTCCAGGTGGCAAGGGGTTTCCATAAGTCGGGTGGTGGTAGGTGAGCTTCTCTCCACAAATTGCTTCTCACTATATGCGGTGTGTCTTGGATGGCCCGTGTGCATCGGAAACAATTCTCCGACTCTTAAGTATACCCGGGGTTGTAGTGTGACCATAAAGAGATTTCGGGAATGAAAGGCGTTAATCTTAATCGCATCGCGATTCCAAACACCCGGCGCACCCTGGACAGCTAGCAGTGCTAGCACTCGGTAACGCAGATTCTAGCTGACTAATCCTTTCACCACGATGGTAAATTCATAAGGCTCTCCTCAGAGCCATGACCAACAACGGCCCTCCTTAGGGCCAAATAACAAAATCGATCCACCTAGACAATGACATGTTGGTAACCATGAATCGGTGAATCCTGTTATCTTTAGTAAAGAAGTATTTTATTGTTAACACGCTTTTAATAGCTTGGTATGTATGTATCTATGTAACGGAATCCTTGAACGTGATTTACACCCCCTTCAAAACGTCGGATTGATTTGAAACTCTGCACACTTATCAAAGACCGATGACAATGCAATAATTTAAATAGTTTGTCCCAGTATCCTTACCAGGATCTTCAGGATTAGCGACTTTTTAGTTCTATTTACGATTAAAGCGTGTTTTTTAGTTTTTAGAACTACAATTTATTATTATGTAGCATATAGGGGAGAAGGAGGCAGCTTTGTACAGAGGCAGATTTGAACAAACAAGTTTACGCAGTTAGTTCCAAAGCTATTTCAGTACAAAAACTGATTTTGGAGCGGCAGCACTGTTATCCACAACCGTCATGTAGTATCTATGGCATTTGACAGCTTGCAATCAAGTTATCGGCCATGTTTGTTTTTGTCATTGCAAAGTTAAAAAAAATTAAGATGGGTGTAAGCATGTGAAGGACAAAGTTTTAAATTCTGGTGAGTGTTATCAGTCTAATTTTATTCAGTAGTTATATAGACAATTTGTGAAGGTATTTATTTTTATTCATCAAATATTTTTTGGAGCAAAAATATTTAATTTCAATAAAAAGAGGGTATGGGGCAGTTTAGAACAAATTGAATGGGGTACCTTTGAACATGTTCAAATCTACCCTATACCATGGGGTCCTAATCAGAACAAATTATAATTAGTATTAAAAAAAGATCATAGATGGCAGCATAGGTAACAAATGTGAAAGTAACAATCACTTATAAATGTTAAACAACAGATTTAGGCTGAAATAAGTTTATTAAAAATCAAAACTTGCTTCTTTAATGTTAATTTATCCATTTACACTCATTAATCAGGGTTTTTGAACAAAAAAGATAAGTTAAGACTTTGTATGTTAAATTAGTTGAAAGTAGCTATCGTCTTTTCGTTTTGTTTTGAGTTCTTTGCAATAGATGGCGTTTTTCACAATTTGTCCTAAACTATATATCCATCGTCAGAATCATTTTGTAAGACAGTTATTATTTATTATAGGCGTAACTTAAAATATTAAAGTCTTGGTCTATTACTTAAAATCACTTTTTTGTGAAGCTTGTTTACACGTCGAATTGACTAGTTAACTCGCTGGAACAGGACTCGTATTGCACTAGGGCCTACTCAAATCGCACGGGTTATAAAATAAGAGATAACGCGACGTGAGTCCCGCTTGCCGTCCGAGTTTACGCGTCGCCTAGTAGGTACAGTTTGATTCAAACTTAATGACGGCTCGAGACACTTCGTAAGCTACTACGAGCTAGCAATTTCATGTGACAGTGGGGGTGAGGGGTAGGGTAGGTGCTGCGCAGCGAGTAGGGTTTTTTTTAAAACATCACTAAGTTTGAATCGACGCGCGTCCCGTTAGTAAATACGTTAATAAGAACATACAGTTTTTTTTGTCCTTGTGATTACACGGCTCCACTACTCGTACAGTTCGATTCAAACTTAATGGTGGCTTGGAACACTCGTATGAGTCGCTGCGCACCCCTAACCACCGCTGGCACAATTAATTTTACCCGACTGCCGAAGGAGGGTAATGTGTTTATCAGTCTATGTATGTATGTATATTTGTTCCTATGTGGTGTTTCAGAGACCAAACGCGTTGGCCGATTTTAATGATTTGTACGTCAATCGAATCGAACCCTGCAAGTGTCACTAGCTACATTAAAATTGAAAAAAAAACTTTTTAGCAAAAAAATACTACCGACTTCCAAATAAAAAACTACAAAGTGAAAAATAACTTTATTTTTGGAAGTCGGTGTCTTTTGTAGGTACCAATTTGTTGCGTTATGGACACCGACTTCCAAAAATAAAGTTATTTTTCACTTTGTAGTTTTTTATTTGGAAGTCGGTAGTATTTTTTTGCTAAAAAGTTTTTTTATTTTTACTTTTTAGTTGTACCTACCCAATAGGCAAGTTGTTTATTAACCTATAACGCCAGAATAGATTACACAAATACCATGAAACTTGAACATAAACGGTGAAATGAGAGATCTGCGTACCCCTTAAGAGCGTACTGGCGGGATGTTATGTTATGAAATGGTATAAACAATGAACAGACATGCGATTGCAGCAGTCCCGAGAGGTTTGCCGTTATTTATTGAAGACTTCTGTTGTATATCTTCGAAGTTCTTCATCAGATCTTCACTTAATTAAAATGGGACCAATTTCGAAACATACTCTTTCAACAAAAAAAGAATTGTCAAAATCGGTCTATAATTGACGGAGATATCGGTGAACATACATAAAAAAAAAAAAAAAAAAAAAAAAAAAACATACAAGAAGTCGAACATAGAACCTCCTCCTTTTTCGAAAGTCGGTTAAAAATAGAGAAATGGCGGCTTTTGGGCGCTATATTGTGGGGGCCCAATTGTTTTTTTCTTCTAATCCCACCTTGTGTGATATCAAAGAAAAGGGTTTTATGAGGCAATTTCAAAAATATATAACATTTATATGTTTAAATGTACAAAATTCGAAAAAAATGTTAACTAAAAAGAGTTAAGGCGCCTCCCCGAGCAAAACGCCGTGCTAGTCGTTTTTGTGCCATTTTTAAGAGCTATCTACTCTTTATTTAAAAAGAAATATTAATGAATAAAAATGCATTAAATTTCTACATAATGTTGATTCTAAAATTGTAGAACACTTTTTTTTTAAAGAGGTATATGTTTCACTAATCTCCTTCCAACAAATCCATAAAATGTGAAATAATTATTGATAGAATGCATCTCCCCTTATAGTGTTCATTAATTATTTTTTATACTAACACTAACGGATAGACAATTTGATAACGAACATTTTGTAAGTTTTATTTTTTTTAAAAGACCAATATTCGACTTTATAAAGATTTTATTATAAAATCTGGGAGTATTCACTACCGTAATTCATGCGCCACCAGTGCCGCTAGGCCAATAGGAATGCTCATATCTCATGCTGATTTTTTGGTCAGGGTACGGCCTTAAATAAAAAAAACAAAAAATCCTAAGATCCGACTGCTTAAAAAGCGAACTAAAAAGACAAAAACAAGAAAAAAATCTTGCTGTGCAGTCGGAAGATACATATTCGCGAGCTGGCTGACCAAAACCAGATGTATCCTCAGACTGCACAGCATGATTTTTTAGTCGGAGGATACATAATCGCGAGCTGGCTGACCAAAACCAGATTTATCCTCAGACTGCACAGCATGATTTTTTTCTTGTTTATGTATTTTTAGTTAGCTTTTTAAGCAGTCGGGTTTTTGTTTTTTTTTTAATTTTCATTGTCTGTTGCGAGTCGCCATTAAGTTTGATTCTAGTCTACATCAAATTTATTCAAGTAGCCCATGCTACGTACCTAACTAAAGTATTAAAAGCAATATTTTTTGTAAAAACATCCTGTTCTTTCTAAGTACCTACCGAAAATAAAAAAGGGTAACCCTTATAGTGAATAATAAAATGACATGAAGTAGGTACCTATATCATGTCATTCCGTTGCCGCGGAAGCAAGCTACCTACCTACATTTAATTTTACAAGGAATTCTATAGTTTTGATTGATTTGGAATATTCGTGAATATTGTGAAATTCGCTATACAATGCGACCACTATTAAGAAGTTACCGCGGTCTGAGCGGACTGAGGAGTCTGTCCCGATCATACCTAATGTTATTATTACGAATACGAAATAAGCGTTCAAGGACAACTGGCAAATAACGTCTCTGAGTACCTACATGATGCGATTCCTCGCTCAAATTGCCATATGATTTAGTATCTACGCAAACTTCTAGATGGCGTTAAAAAACCACAGCCTCGGGCTATTAATGAGTCACTGGTGCTGCCGCCTGTTAAAAATATGGAGAAAGAAAAAATAGCCCGACGAATAGCCCGACTTAAGGAGGTGACATTTCTTTGTATGGGATTGGGTAACTGTACTGTAGTATTATATGATCTGTGCCTATACTAATTGTGTAGTACGGAAGCGTTAGTCATTTAACTTGTGGTGAACAATTATAAAAAAAAACGAGATCAAGATGTTCAAAGTGCCATTTTGGCAGTGCATTTTGAAGAGAAAGATATTCAAAGTGCCATTTTGGCAGTCGTTGGTGGAAATATGAAGCTAAGAAAGGCTGCTGCGGTTTATAATGTTAAACCAAACACTTTATTTTATAGAATAAAAAAATACAAACGGAAAAAACCTCAAAATTACCAAGAATTCTTATCCAAGTACACTGTTTCTCAAGTATTTACTTGAGAAGAGGAAAGGATGTTAAAAACATTTTATATTACTATATTATAATATATTCCTATTTAAGTGATTTCAAAAAAACTGTTAAAACTAATAAATAAAACTTGTTTATGACCGTTTAAATCTGTTATTCAAAACTACCCCAGGCATGTTCAAAGCCGCCCCTTATTCGGGGCAGCTTTGACCATTTCCCTTCTAACACCAAAATGAAAATAACCGCCTAATCTCAGGGTTATTGTTTAAACTAATAAAGCGATTATGTAGGTTAATGACCAGGTTAACCATTCCAGAGGTTAAAATCGTTTATATTTTGCGTCATGACATAAAGTTTCAAAAACATTCAAATCTGCCTCCTTCTCCCCTAAGTCTCGAATTTGCTTGAGAATAAAGTCAAGGGAAACAAGGTACGTTATGTACCGCGTTTTCTGAGAAACTGTCCTTCTGATAAGTACAGCAATTTTTATCTATATAAAAGGGTTTTTCACATCTTTGTTATATTTTCGTCTTGCCTGTTTGCAAAAGTTTTTATATCGATACGTCTTTACTCAACATAACGTAGTTACCGATCACTTACAACGTTATTAGGTTACATAGGCTTTTAAAACAACCCCCATACGCTTGTCGAGAAAATCTAATTAGTGTTTTATTGTTGGAAAAAGGGTTTTGGCTTTCTGCCATTTAACTAGTTTTTGTCATCGACTTTGAGCGACTTATTGACTTAACCTCGCTGGATAATTGCAAACCTAACATATAAATTCATGCAATCCGTCGTTATACATAATCAACGGCACGAACTATTTTGTGCGCGGGGTTAAAATGTATTTTACAATGCATGTCCTCGAAAAGAGCGTTTTCCAAGCATCCAAACTGTGCGGAAAGTGTCACTTTTTTTAACTAGTGCTTTTTACTTTCCTGAACTTTTTAATTTTTAACTCCAACGTCAGCCCGCCGCATAGAGTTTTTATTATTTGAGAAAAGTTTAAAAAATTTGTTTAGTACAGATTATCATTCATATAAAAGGTAAAACAAAACTAATACTTCATTTAAGACGTTTTTATTACTCTAGATTTTGATCAATAAATTAATTTTAAATATTCATTAAATATGTTGGGCAGAATTAATATTTTGCTCGTGCCTTTTTGCGTTACGACGTGACAACTATTTGCACATGCGCAGTAAAAGTCAATCTGTGGATATGCTGAGCGCCCTTGAATAAGCCCGCCATTTTATTAATTTCTTGCTTGGTTCAGATATATTTTTTTATTTCCTCGCACAATGCATAGTAAAATGTTGTATGATACACGTGCGTAAGATGATTTCCGACTCGTGTCGATTTATCCACTCACTCGCTTCGCTCGCTCGTGTTTAAAATACCACTCATCGGAAATCACCTACCTCCCGCACTTGTAGCATAAATAACTATTACAATGCATGTCCTCGAAAAGAGCGTTTTCCAAGCAGCCAAACTGTCCGGAAAGTGTCACTTTTTTTTACTAGTGCTTTTTACTTTCCTGTACTTTTTTAATTTTTAACTCCAACGTTAGCCCGCCGCATAGAGTTTTTATTATTTGAGAAAAGTTTTAAAAATTTGTTAAGTACAGATTATCATTCATTTAAAAGGTAAAACAAAACTAACACTTCATTTAATGCGTTTTTAATTACTCTAGATTTAGATTTGGATCAATAAATGAATTTTAAATATTCATTAAATATATTTGGCAGAATAAATATTTTGCTCGTGCCTTTTTGCGTTACGACGTGCTATGAACTATTAGTTAATCTGTGGATATGATGTGAGTGTGAGCACCCTTGATATGATAAGCGCCATTTTATTAATTTCTTGCTTGGTTCAGATATATTTTCTTATTTCCTCGCACAATGCATAGTAAAATGTTGTATGATACACGTGCGTAAGATGATTTCCGACTCGTGTAGATTTATCCACTCACTCGCTTCGCTCGCTCGTCAATAAAAATACCACTCATCGGAAATCATCTACTTTCCGCACTTGTAGCATAAATAACTATTATATCAACCGACAACACGTGCGGAAGAGATAGATGCTTTGATGAGCAGTAGGAAGCTAGTTCGCGTACGAATACACACTTTTGCAAATTTGTAGCGAAATGGATAATGATTTAGGACGAAACCGAGCGCGCGAAATTATATAAACAGACCTTTGGGAGTCTGGATATCATGTAAAAACCGCTAAAAGTATCTGTTCAAAATAAAATTATTTGCATTTTTGAACTACTAATCTATCCCTGTATGGAGGCCGTTTTGCAGTCTTCTTATGGTATTTATTGGCGCCCAAAAATGCGTTAAAATTAGTGTCGAAATGTGGAACTTTCGACGCTCATAACTTTAAAATATTTACTTTTTTTTACGTTTTCGTTTCCATACAGGGCTAGATAATGATGAGACAAATTGATATCACTTTTCATTTTGAACGTACATTGTCAAACAGTGGAATAATCCCTAGACTACGTTTATATGGAAGAATTTTCGACTAGTGTAACCTTAATTATCATCATTATCATTCAACATCATATTTTTTATTATTATCATTATTTCATTTTGTGAATACAATGTTATTCCTTGTGGGGTTTATATTGTTGAGCAGTCCAATTTTAAACATTTAGGTACTTATGTATTGGTTTAGGATTTCATTTAATTCAGTTTGATTTAATCTGTGATTAGCACACTTAGCTACGCAATTAGGCTACCGATTTATGAATTGATGAAGTTAAGAAGCTTTTTGAAAAGTTGTTACGCTAAGATGCAGTTTGGCATGATATCAACTTTTAATTCTCAATTCAAAAACCAGGGTTACCAAAGGCTTGGGCACGCCACAATTGCGGCGATAAGGCCCTTCTTTGAGGAGTGGCTTGAGAGGCGCCACGGCGTCCTCACCTTCCGCCTGACGCAGGTCTTCACCGGACACGGCTGCTTCGGGAGGTTCCTGTTCAGGATTAGGCGGGAGGCAACGCCCGAGTGTCACCATCGTGTGGATCGCCCGGAGGACACGGTGTAGCTTACGGTGGAGGTCTGCCCTGCTTGGGCTGGGCACCGCCGTGTCCTCGTGGAGGCGATCGGCGGTGGCAACCTCTCGCGTCCGGCCCTGGTTCAGGCCATGTTACGGAGCTAGAGGGTATGGGATGCTGTCTCCTCCTTCTGCGAAGCAGTAATGTTCGCGAAGGAGGAGGCGGAACGCGTGAGGGAGACGCAACGGAGACGTCCTCACGCCCCTAGCCACCGCAGGAGACGCCCTGGGCGTCGGGAGTCGCAAGCCGATTCCCGGCCACTGTAGGCACGGGCTTGCGGACGGCGAGTAATGGGTAGCTCGCCGTCCGATAAGGACCAGGCCCGAGTCGACGGCGCGTTGTGTTCCACGCGCGCCTCTTAGAGATGTCAGCAGAACTGACGGGGTCCGCGAGGGCCGATGCCTGTCTGAGTCGCGGATAAATTTGAAAAAGAGTTACCGCGGCCCTGGCTCAAGCAACTGAAGGATCACGGGTGGGTTTTAGTCAGTAAAAGTCTGACACGCCCTCCCGCCTCACCCAGAGCGGGAGAAGTCATAGGATGATTTCCCACACAAAAAAATAAAAAAAATAAAAAGGGTTACCAAAGGCTCAATTTTCAAACCGTTTCTAGATGTGCAGCTGCTAACAAGCATCATGTTGTCTCTGTCATTTTAAGATTATCCTATATTGTTGTAACAGAAACACTTAAAAGTAGAACTCTATAAAATATTTTTTCCTTTGTAATTCCTTCACGAAATACATCATAACAACATGCAAACACAGTAAAAATAAAGTTAATGTAGAAAACTCAACCTTCTTTCTCCCAGCAAGCCTTTGAGTCATAAAGGGAGATCACATAAGAGTGTTGTTTTATATTTGCCTGTACATGCCCATATTCTTCTTCTTCTTTTCGATTTAATACCGGCTCAGCTACTTGGACAGATCTATCATTGGCTTCATATTAGATACTTAACTGTAAATGATCTAATACCATCAATAGGGATGTTTCCTGGGTAGAAAAATGATTATTCTATTTAGTCCGTCAGAGAGATTATCAAATAATATTAGGCACGTAATTTTAGCTTTATCAAATCAATAAAAAATTACTAAGATAAAGCGCATTTTTTTTACGGTTTTTTATTTTTTGTTAAATAAAAACTTTGCCCCACTCTAGGCATTTCTTCCTGTATCGTGGGTGCGTTTACAAACATTTACTTACACAAGACACCCAGAACCGGAACAACTATCTGTAGGCCGTACAAATATTTGTTCCGTGCGGGAATCGAACCCGCGACACGCAGCGCAGCAGCCGATCACTCAATCACTACGCCAACCGTGTCGACAAACTTCAGGAGTTCTTGTGACGTCACTATGTCACTATAAAGTGTATTAACGGTGTGACGTCACACGATATAACAACGCAATATATCGTCGTCACTTTATGTTAACGTGTCCAATATATTTTATTAATGTACCTAACGGACAAAAAACTAATTTTTAGTTAATTTTCCTATTATTGCGAGCCATATACTACTTAGGTACCAAGGTTATCAACCTTTCACGTACGATAGGTACAAACCTATTTCCAGTCCCATTGGTATTAACAAAAACAATGTTCTACAAAGAAAAGTAAATTCCACAACACCTCAAAGCAAAGGCAGGTATTTGATCAATCTATCCTCTTTTTCCTATTTCGACGATTTTGGGCAAATTCCTGAGAATCCGCAAACAATGTTTGTGCTACACGGTTGTTTTGTTTTTCCTAGTAGGTAAACTGCCACTTGAATGGTCATAGGTGGACCATTGTAGCGATTATTACAAAAACAACGAAAGAACTGCTGCTTACATAATAATATATAAATATATTTTTATTTGTGATGGGTTTGCTCTTGACTCTAGTCTAGGTCAGAGGTGACAGAGACAAAGTTGACGATGGAGTGAGCTTACCCAGAAGAAGCCTGTTCACTCTAACTTTGAAGAGATTCGGGTTGTATGCGTTCGGAAACACAGACGCAGGCAGTGAGTTCTACTCTTTTGCTGTGCGCATTATGAAGGATGTTTGGAAGCGCTTGGTGTGAATTGGTGGAATGGCAACTAGGTGAGGATGGTAACTTGCAGTGTGTCTAGATGTCCGATGGAAGAATGGGGCTGGTGGGATGAGGTCGTGGAGTTCATGAGTACACTTGCCAAAATACAGTCTGTAGAAGACCGATAAGCAGGCAACCTTACGGCGATGAGCCTAGCTGTGAAGCTTGGCATCCACCAGTTTGACGTCGCCAATTAGTCTCTTAGCTCTGCGTTCCACCGAGTCAAGCGCGACAAGCTGATATTTTGCTGAGCCATCCCAGAGGTGGCTGCAATACTCCATGCAGGATCGGACTTGCGCTTTGTAAAGGGTTAATAGCTTTCCAGGCATAAAGTATCGCTTCACTCTGTTTAGGACGCCCAGTTTCTTAGCCGTAATTTGGGCTTTGTACTCGATGGAGGCGCCGAAGTTGAGACTGGATGTCAACTCCATGCCAAGGAGCTCGAACCGATCAGTTACAGGAACAGATGCACCCCGAAAAGTAGGCGTTTTCATGAAATGAGTCCTTTTTGCGGTAAAAAGACATGCCTGCGTTTTGGTGGCGTTACAAGAGACCAGATTGTCATCACCCCAACGGGAGACAAGACTTAAGGTCAAATCAGTACGCTCCACCATAGCCTCTCTCAAGGAATGTACTTCAACCCCGCCGGTTCTTGCGCTGGACAAGTATCTCTCTGAAACAGTACTGTCATCTGCGTACCCAACAATACCAGGCAGAAGTAGGTAATTGATGTGCATCTGGAAAAGAGTTGCAGAGAGAACAGACCCCTGAGGAACTCCGGCATTAATAGCCTTAAGGTCAGAGGAGCAGCCGTCAACGACTACTCGGATCGACCGTTCACTGGAAGGAGGAAGTCTGATATTCAGCTACAAAGACCGGTTGGGATGCCATAAGCAGCAAGCTTGCTGAGTAGACTAGCGTGACAGACCCTAGTCTTCTCAGCAAGCTTCCTGCCAAAGGCCTTCGAGATATCGAGCGATACGGCAAGTGCTTCGCCGTGTTTCTCGATGGCTTCGCCCCAGCAGTGCGTGACAAACACAAGAAGATGACCAGTTGACCGTCCCCGGCGAAAGCCATATTGACGGTCACTGAGGAGCTCATTGTCTTCAAGGTAGCTCATATCTTCTTTATCACGACACAGGGTATCCTAGTGTATTCTATCCACTTGAATGAACCCCTCTTCAAATAAATTTATTGTTATTCTTATTCTTATATCTACTACCTATAATGTATATATGTACCTATAAGCTCATTGAAAAACGGAGTCTAATAATTAAGCTACTGCTAATATTTAGAGCTGTAAACAATTATACGGCTGGCATTGGCTTACCTTTACGTATCGCTTAACTAAATGATTGGTCAAGTAAAGCCTGGTGATAGTTCTAATTGGTTAAGTCATAGTGACATTGCTAAATCGTGTACAATTTTGGTAGGTAGCAAAACACAACGATAGTGTAGCTTTACATTAGTAAAAAATAATTTTTGGAATCGGATCAGTTACTAAGTACTTCCAGAGAATACCTTTTACAAACATATTGTTATCTTTATTGAACAAATAGACCGTTTTAACTCTTTCTAAAAGATATTATTTTCTCGTAGACATCCTGGAATACAAACGATTGTAACGAGAATACTTCAGGCAGTACAAAAACAATCATAGGGACCAGATTTTATATTTAGAAAAGTATTATGAGATAATTCATAACAACACAATATTAATAATTGGAACTATTTACTCAATATTATGCTAACAGGTCAAAATATTATATTTATTTGGAAAACAATACCAGCTATTCTGTCGACCTCGAATCCTTTTTGTAATGAGATTGAGAGACCACGGAAAAAAATGGTAGGAATAAAAGTTAATGCAACCATGGGTCCTATGACTTACGATATCGCATTCCTATATCATTGTTTATGTATCAATACTCTACCGGGCAAAATGAAAAAGGGTACATATATATATTTATCTAACTTAAAATATTAGGACCCTATTTTTTAAGAAAAAATTAATAGACTGTGTGAGGAATGGCGTGAACGAAGGTGTGTCGGTTGACAGGGACAGGGGAGAGTGGAAGAAAAGAGTGCAGAACTCAAGTAACATAGGAGAGAGCAGAATGATGACAACTCTACCTATTTTGATTTTTCGATATTTGTTCCAACTTTTCATGGATAACTTAAATGTTTTTACCTTGACCTACAATTACAATGAGTCTTTTCCATATACCTAAACGAAAAAAGCTATAAATGAAATAAAATGTAATCCTTCTATCAGATGAATGCTTTTCGCAAAAAAAATATACTTGAGCTGGACAGTGCATTTTTTATTTTTTTATTTACGATGCGTTTGCTCTTGACTAGGCTAAGTGAAAGTGCCTTACTTTAAACCGTAAAAACCAGAACCGCAAACCAGACTTTAATAAACTTTCCGTTTTACCCGACCGCGGGAGGTTCATGTTTTTCGAGCGTATGTATTTAGTCCATTTCTATAGGTAGAGAATGGCTAAGGCAACGTCCACAATTATTGCTCATTTAGCACGAAGATTAGATAAATAAATACTTACAAACATCCGATATGTTAAATACTTCAGTTATAGCATAACATAAGCATAGCGTAATTAGCCCATACTGTTTCCATTGCTGGGACACAGGCTTCTTCTCTTTAAAAGGGAGTGAGCTCGATCGATTTTCCAATCCGTTTTTCACCTGAATCGTTCCAGTTGAAATTTTAAGAAATGGCTTAGTTTAGAATAAAACTCTGTGCCACGGTTTTTTCCGAATTTTAGTTTTTTCTTATTTTTTTAGTAGAAAAATCAATACTTAGTAGATTTCGTTTATGTGATTTCACCGAGACGTAAGCCCCGAAATTTCGCGCAAGGTACACTGACATAATTCTAAGGGACCAGCCGTCGATATTCAAGTTAAGAAGAATTTCATGCAAAAATCTTCATAATTCACTGCACGATATGGTGATGCACAAATAATTGTTACTTTACCAGAGATATGGCCGGTTTCTGATTTAAGGTTTGTGTATTTGCCAAACTATTAGTAGAGGAGCCCTAAAAGGGATATTTGTACTCCCACTGTACATGAACCCTCTATCGATTTTAGGGTCGTGCGTCTAGCCGGTAGCCGATAAGATTATTAAAAATAATCGATCGTTAGAAAATCTCGAGCGCGTCAGATTAAGGCAAGATGAGTTAATTACATGCAGAAAAGTGTGCATTTCAATTATCTGACAATGACACTTTTTTTTACAATTTTGAAAATCTGTACATGCTGTGCCCACCAATGAAAGGGCATAACTTTTTTTTATTGGGACAATCCCAGCGCACTATTCCCAAACCACTGCAACTCCTGAAAGCCAGAATCAACAGTGCTGACCACCAGAAAAGCGCCGAGGCAATGAAGCTCGACGAAATCCCGGAGAAATAATTTAACTGTCTTGGATCCCGCAACGAATTGATCAGAAAATAATAACGGAGGAGTAGGAAAAAATTAATATAAATTTCCACTTCCCTCCATATCCCGTTATATTTGATTCCATAATAGGTATGGCAAAAACGCTTGAACGCACGAAAATTAGTTCTAGTTTCCATGCGGTCCGTATAGTAAACAACTCCTGATGCAGCCTGTACATTATCCAACATAATATTGCGTTCATTCTGCTAAAAAATACATTCCCATAAGATATGATGTGCAGATTGTACAAATTCGCAGTCAGATATAGAACACTGACATAAAGGCGAGGCAACGAGCTTGAAGGAAAATAATTTACTTTTAAAGTTACCATGCGCCGTGAGAAATTAGGCAACACAGTGATCCACCTCCAGTCACGTCCTGGCCAGCCGCACGCGAACGGATGGAAAGAATTGGTGGAGGTCTCGGCCCTTGATGGAATTATCCCACCTACATTGCCATTCTTTTTTTTTTTGTCCGACGAGCAGCCATCGATAACCACTCGAATGGACCGATCTCTCAGGAAGTCTGCAATCCAATCACACAGACCACCGGGCAAACCGAATGAAGGAAGCTTACCAATAAGGCTTTCGTGCCAGACCCTATCAAAAGCCTTCGAGATGTCGAGGGAGACGGCAAGCGCTTCCCCATGCCTCTCGATGGCCTCACTCCAGATGTGAATGGCATACGCTAGAAGATCCTCAGTAGACCGATTTCGGCGGAAGCCGTATTGGCGGTCACTCAGGATATCGTTAGTTTCTAGGTATGCCAGGAGCTTAATATTGAGTACGCGTTCCATACTCTTACAGAGTATGGAGGTTACAGATATGAGTCTGTAGTTGGCCGGGTCAGCTCGGCTGCCCTTCTTGGGCACAGGCTGCACGTTAGCCTGCTTCCAAGCATTCGGCACTTTTCCAGCCTTATACGAAAGGCGGAATAGGCGTGTCAAGATCGAAGACAGTTCAGGCGCACAGGTTCTAAGAACAATTGCTGGTATTCCGTCAGGGCCGCTAGCCTTGTTCACGTCGAGGTTGCGCAGCACCCTACGGACGTCCTTTTGATGGATACGAATGTCCGACATACTCGTCACGCATCCATCAGGAGAAGGAGGGGGCCGCGCGTCACCAGGATTCAGACGTGAAGATTCCGCAAAAAGAGAGGCAAATAAATTTGCCTTATCCTTAGCGGAGTGGGCCAGCGACCCGTCGGGTTTTAGCAGTGGTGGTAGTGAGGGACGGCAGAAGTTTACGGCCACGACGGCCATTCGGATAAAAGTTCCTCCCAGACGTCAACAGGTGGTTTAAATAATCTAGAGATTTTCTCACGTTCACTCCGCGTTAAAAAGTCCGCGTCCATGGTCTCTCGTGCGGAATATTACATTGCAGCACGTCGCTGCACTTCAAGGTCGATCGGAAGTACGCCAGCAGGTACTGGTAAGGCCTCAGTACTAACCGTCCTGTGTGCTTTGCATAAGAATCTCAAAGCTAAATGCTGGCTTTGAAGTAATTTACGTGGTACCGAAAGGGCATAACTATATCATATATAACGTAGTGGCACCAATGACCGACATGAACCAATAACCGACACTTTTTTTTTTGAACCTATCTAATAAGAGTAGCAAACCGATTTCTTAATATGGCATCACTGTGCCGTAGACAGCACACTTTTGACTGGCACCCATTGACATTTGAGCAACCCCCGCCATTTCGTTTGAAAATGGCGGCGTGAGAACTGAGTGCGGCTAGAGATCTGGTGAAAATATCAGAATATCTTAGAGAAATCCTTAAGGAAGTGAGTACATTTTTTTGTTAATTATCCTAATGTAATGTGACTTACTCGAATTTGATGTATTTCACGGGTTATTATAAGAACTATAGGATCGATTTTTGTTACAACCGAAAGTTTATGGTTATTTTGATAATAGTAAATTGTTGGTGTCGATCACTGGTTTTCACAAACTGACTTTTCCATTAATCGACATGTGTCGATAATAATTTTTTGAAAAATATTTCACTTGACAAGCGAATGTGGTTCTTTTTGCTTTGCGTATTTGGTAGATATTTGAAATAGACTAATCAAAGTCGAGCTACCAGTATTCGACAAGTGTCGATTATTGGGTAATAATATGTGTCGGTGATTGGTTCTTACAGATGGCGCCGAGAAAAAATTATACTCCCGACCAATTAGAAAAAGCCGTTGAGGCTGTAAAAAGTGGCGAAAAGATTGCAGTTGCTGCGAAACGTTTCGGTGTACCTATGATTACGCTCCATGATAAAATTTCGGGGAAAACGACAATTGGTTGCGGTATGGGGCCGAGCACAGATTTAACTAAATGGGAAGAAGACATTTTAGCTTTATCTGAAAAACATATTCCACGGACAAAAGATTCGCTACTAGACAGTGTGAAAAAAATAATTATTAATCAAAACAGACCAAATCCTTTTACAAACAACAGGCCAAGCAAGAAGTGGTTTCAGTCGTTCATGAAGAGACATCCTAACTTGACACAAAGAGTGCCAGACAACTTGTCAATAGCTCGAGATAATGTGTCTGAAAATAACATCAGGACTTGGTTTACTGAGATCGAAAGTTATTTGGACGAAAAAAACATAAAAACTATTCTTAACAATCCACACAGGATGTTCAATGCAGACGAGAGCGCGGTCTTCTTGTCGCCGAAACCTGGACGTGTACTCGCCAAAATAGGAGAGAAACACCCATACAGTAGCTGCGGCGATGACAATATAATGGTTACTTTAAACAATAAATTAATACTAAGTGAATATTTAATTTTATTTAATTACCGACTATCTGTACCGAGAGGAAAGCCCTTGTGGACAGTTTGGCCGATCCGGCTCGAAGGACCAGACTTTAGGACTGTATTGGTGTTTTGGTTGGGGTCTTGTTGAAGTAATGAAAATACTGTCTTGATTCGTATCTTCAATTTTATTCAAGCAATAGGCTGGGAGATGCACATTACGGGTAATAGTCGATAACTGGGTGTCGGTAACTGGTAACTGTCGATAACTGAGTGTCGATTACTGGAGATTCAGTGTCGATGATTGGCGATTTATACACTTTTTTCTTTTTTTTGATTTTCTTCTAGTCTGTGTATAGTTAATACAAATAATATACCCTATTCTTATCTCAAGAATATAACTTACGACACTCAATCGTTACTTTTGGTTTAAATATGACTTAATGTCTTTTAATTTTATGAAGAAGCCCACTATCTCCTAAAAGTGTCGATCATTGGTGCCACTACGTTATTTATTTCTTTTTAGCATTTATTCTTCACAATCCAATAGGTCCCCACGACGCTCGAGTAAATCCCTATTTAACCTGAAATCATGTCAAAATTTGGCACTAAAATAAGGTTTGACACGTTCTTAACCTCAATATTTAAATCAGCGAAAACATACTTAAAATGTTATAAAGCCGGTATTAACCTACCCTCACCATAGAGCGCTACTCTACTCTATATACTTTTGTTTCATTGTCATCATCCAAAACATGGTATAATAATATACTCCGTATACAAAGACGTCTTCTGCTAGACATAGGCCTCGAACAACGACCGATCCTGTGTTTCTAGCATACACTTCTACTAAAGAGCTTTTAATAACAACAAATAATTATTACTTCAATACATTTTAAACTAATAATGGCCTATCGGATAATTGTTGAAGAAACTATAATGGTTGTAGTTGTATACAAAGTTCACTAGTTTATGGTACTTAGTTTGTAAGTTGAAAGCTCGAATGCTTAGTTACGGAGCTGTTCGGAAGGAAACAATTTAAAGTATAATACTTTGAAACTGATAGCTAGGTTCTACGTAGGTACTCTTAAGATGTAGTTACATCAACTAAGATGTCGAAACATTTTTCTGAATTGAATGTCGGTAAAGTAAAGTAAAGTTTAGGTAATTTATCTATACTTAATATTATAAAGAGAAAAGATTTTTTTGTTTGTTTGTTTGTACCGAATAGGATCCGAAATTACTGGACCGATTTCGAAAATTCTTTCACCAATAGAAAGCTACATTATTCCTGAGTGACATAGGCTATTTTTTATTCCCGGCAACGGGTCCTGTGGGGTGGTCCACGGGAACGAAGCCGCGGGGAACAGCTAGTCCTCTAATATTGGCATTTGTTAAAGTAATAATATCGTGGCATATCCAGGCGACGGTAATAGGAAAGGGGCTTTATATAACAGCAATCTTCCTTCGTATTGTTGTCATATAGTATTTGAGTAAATGACCAACCCGCATTGGGCCCGCGTTTTGGATTACGACCCATTCCCTCTCACAGAGAGGGGGCCTGTGTCCCAGTAGTGGGAACATTAATAGGCTGATGATGTGATGTGTATGTGATAGTATTTGAGTTACCTGCTTGATAAACAATAAGGCAAATATATCATTGAGTAAATGTAGATGAGAGATAAACCAACCTCGGTCTTTAGAGTGCCGTTATCTATATCTAGTATCCGTATGTCTGTCTTTCAATATGTCAATGTCTCTAATTTGGAAATTCTCTGATTCGCCTGGAGATATCAAGATGAAATTAACATCGTTTACTCAGGTCTGCACCTATTGCAACTGTTAAAAATATGAAACTTCTAGATCAATGGTATCAAAAGATAACGCCGTTGATGTCGTAAATTTGACGAATCGCAAGGAAATCAAAACCAATAGAGTACTTCCCGTTGATCCGGAATCATGAAATTTGGCAAGAAGCAATTTCTTATAGAACAATTAAAGTAAAAAATTTGGAAACCGTAAATTTGTACGTGAATAAAAATAATAATATTATTAACTTATCAGTTGGTAAACTGACCGAGACTTATGTCGATGTATAGGGCAAAGTTAATTTTGTCCCTCAAACCAGTTTATATTTTCTATAGAGCAATATTCGGCGCTTTCATTGTTTATTATGAACTTCAGTAATGTTATCTGATTATTTTGGTGAATGTAGTTATTTGTGTCCTCGGTGTGCGAGTCTGATTCGCACATGGCCGGTTATTTTTCCACTTAAGCCTATCTATTTTTCCTTTTGCAGTCTAACTAAATGCTCCTAAATAACAGTATTTTACATGGAGCGACTACGAATCTGATCTTTCGCAACACTGTTAGGTCGTTTGTTCACGAGGCACCGCACGACACGATTTGCGGTCACGATTTTTAACACACCTCACACTGCAGACGGTCTGTCGTCCGTTCGTTTGTTCACTAGACAAGATTCTGCAACGACACTGCAGTGTACTTGTATTGTTTTATAAGCGCGTGAGTGACGAATCACGCGTGAGCCGTGCGGTGCGGTGTGTCGTGTCGTCAAAAAGCTCATACTTGTTTAGTACAGCCGCTAAATCGTCACCGCGTATAAGTCGCGACAACATAGCGGCATCGAAGAAATAGCCGAAAAACCGTTTGTGAATTGTGTCGCGTGTGGTTCAGTGTCGTGCAATGAACAAACGGTTCATACAAATATATGGAGCTCTGAATCGTGACCATATTTTGTCGTGTCGTGTTTCGCGTCATAAACAAACGGCTTTACTTAGCGGGTTACACGATACCTATTAGTTTCTTTTATTAAGAGTATTTGTACTGAGGTGAGCTGTGACCATATGATAGTTATAGTGCAGGATAGTTTTTATTCATCTAGATATATTCCAACAGTTCCTAGTTTGAGGATCTGAGTGAAGCCGTGGGCAACAGCTTCTTAAAAAGTACCCACTTCTCAGTTTTTGGACGAGGATGATACAATTAGGTTTTTATTCAAAGAAGATCTCAAACTATCTTGTTCCACTCCGTAATTTTAAGAAAGCATTATTCATTCCTTTTCAAGACTCCTGAACATTGGAGTGGCACTCCTGCGAATTTAAGATGTAGAAAATATCATAACCTACCTAGTTTAATTTTACATCTCAAGGACCGCAGACGACGACATTTATTTCAAGATTAATTTGTTCACGTAATTGAAATCCTATTATATAAACGTGAAAATTTGTGAGGATGGTTTGTTACTCTTTCAAAACAACTGAACGGATTTTGATGAAACTTTACAGAAATATAGTTTAAACATCAGAATAACACATATACTATAATGTTTACAGTTATTGGGCGAAGTACTAATACCACGCGGGCAGAGCCGGGTGCGGCAGCTTGTTATAAATAAATATTCTTCATGTAGGAGAAAATATTTTTGCTTACGTTCTTGTTTTAGGATGTTTTAAAGATCCTAGTACTCGTAGCAGTTTTGTACTGAGATAGGTAAATTAGTCTCAAAATAGAGTTTTAGGTTAGTAGAAGCTGGTGTTACCATAACCGATTAGGCAACATGATTATGTATAATGGTGTAAAGTAATGAAACACATTGTTGTCTTTGCTAAATGCAAATTTTTAAGAGGTACTTAACTTAAAACACTGTTGCATTAAGTATTTTACAGAACGACACAATTCAATTATTTGAGTCAATTCTAAATCATAACACAAATATCTATAAGACAATTCAATATTTGAAATAAACAATTAAATACTTGCTTTTGTCATTTTACATTCGTACGCAATTTTATGGCATGGCAAAATAAGGAGCTTACAGTATTAGGGAAATTATTACAATTTTAGCGCAAAACGCTGTACAAAAATATCACAAAGTATTGAAATTGCTGAATAAAGAAAAGAATCTCATTTTCCCTTTAGTACAGAGAACAAAACAAATGAGAATACCAGCTTGCGTAGAAAGTACCTAGCAAAAATGTTGTGATATGTTAATATTTTGTACTATGAATTTCTAAGTTGCAGTCCGGAGTTATTATGCTAAGTAATTGACAATAGGCTCATTCTTTCTCCGGGACTTCGTCGAGCTTCATTGCCTCGGCGCTTTTCTGGTGGTCGCCATTGTTGATTCTGGGTTTCAGGAGTTGCAGTGGTTTGGGAATAGTGCGGTAGGATTGTCCCAAAAAAAAAAAATATAGTCTCATTATTACAAAGAACTTAAAAAAAGATGCTACCTCACCTGGAGCGTTCGCCTGTAATGTAACATTTCAGATTTGATTTTGAGCATTACATTACAGTACTGCCTCTCTCTCTGACTTGACGAGCATTCGCCTGTAATGTAACGTTAGATTCGATTTTGAGCATTTAGTTGGTTCCACCAAGGTGTTCTTGAGTGCGGAGTTAAGCAGGGGTGTCTAACTTCCCCGAGGCTAATTAATATATATATTAATAAACTGCTTGTTGAGCTCAGCAGCACGCATGTCGGATGCCATATAGATGGAGTATGTTTAAATAACTTAAGTTATGCAGATGACATGGTGCTGCTGAGCCCTACTATCAGTGGCATTAGAAAATTACTCTCCATTTGTTAAGGCTATGCCAAACAGCACGGCCTAAAATATAATCCTACAAAAAGTGAGTTGTTGGTGTTTCGAGGTAGGAATAAAAATCCAACATTTGTCCCTCCTGTAAAATTAAATGGTTTACTTTTGCGGAGAGTTTCCCACTTTAAATATTTGTGACACATCGTTACGGAGGAATTAAAAGACGACTTGGATATGGAAAGGGAGCGCAGGGCACTGGCTGTGAGGGGAAATATGGTGTGCAGAAGGTTTCATGGTTGTTCAGTGGCGGTCAAAGTAACTCTTTTTAAGGCCTACTGCCAAACATTTTACACCAGCAGCCTTTGGTATAACCATACCCTAAAAGCAGACAATGCCCTGCGAATTCAATACAACAATACCTTCAGGGCACTGTTGAGGCTTCCACCATACTGTAGTGCGTCAGGTATGTTCGCTGATGCGCACACTGACGATTATTTTGCAATAATGCGGAAGAAAGTTGCCTCAGTAATATCCAGGGTGAGGGGAAGCAGCAACGGCATTCTGAGGGTGTTTGCAGAGAGGCTAGATGGGCCTACGATGGGGAGGTTTATCAGGCTACATGTTGTTAACAAGGCCTGTTAAACCTTCCTGTGATTGTGGTTTTCGATGTTATTTTTGAGTGTTCCTGCATGTTACTAACATAGTTTTAAGTAAGATGTAATACTAATACCCTATGGGCCTTGATGCCTGACATTTTTTTTTTTTTTATTAATGTCAGACGAAGCGGTCGTTGATGTTACAAATTTTATCAAAATATTAAACACATTGTATCATCAAGTTGCGCACTGTAATGCTCGGTTCTTTTCCCTCACCAATGTAACGCTCGGTTCTCCTTCCTCACTGATGTAATGCTCGACTCTGTAACGTTACATTACAGTCGAATGTTCCAAGTGAGGGAGCGCCTTATCTAGCAATTTGTTGGTGTTGTAAGTCATCGGTGAATACAAGCGTGTGTTATCCATGTGTAAAATTATTTTTCAATACAGTTGTTAAACATGGCGTACTTTCAGAGGCTATAATTATGATTCGAAAGTTAAATCTTACGCATAGGCATCTTTCTGTTACGCGGTCGTGACTTTTGTTTACGAGCTCGATCATTAGTTTTGCAGTTTAGTTTTAAATTTATAAGTCAATTTAAAAAAGTTTAGTAGCAAGGAGTTTTCAAACATAGAATAAAATGGGATAGATTTTCTACGAGAAAAAATGAATGATTCCGTACGTTTTAGCATTGAATTCTCAAAAGACTTAAATGGTTGTTTAATATATTTAATTACCAGTTTTAATTTAATTATTTTCACATCAACATTTGTCAAAAATGGAATAGGCTGCATAGGCTGTATAGGCTGTTTTCGTTGAAAAAAAAAATGTCCATTTGCAAAAACGCGCCATAAGTCAATTTAAAAAAGTTTAGTAGCAAGGAATTTTCATACATAGAATAAAATGGGATACGATTTTATACGAGGAAAAATTAATGATTCCGTACGTTTTAGCATTGAAATCTCATATTTTTTTAAATAGTTGTTTAATATATTTAATTACCAGTTTTAAGTTAATTATTTTCACATCAACGTTTGTCAAAAATCGAATAGGCTGTATAGGCTGTTTTATTTGTAAAAAAATATGTCCAGTTGCAAAAACGCGCCATATTGAAAATGTTATTTTTTGTGAAAAAACAAATCTAATTCTTTGATTTGTTTTTACTGTTTCTCACAACTGTATTGAAAAACGTCGTGTAATACACGGGTGTGTAGGTTATTGCAAACTCGTGTCATTAAAAACCCTCGCCTTCGGCTCGGGCTCGTTAATGACAGCTCGTTTGCAATAACCTACTTACCACCCTTGTATCACAATGTACTATAACTTGATAGTTCAAGTTTAGGTTGGATAGGTTTTCCATCGATCTATGTATATAGGAACCTTTTACTATGTGGTTGAGTACCAAACACGGTACGTTTAAACCATCCAGATTAATTGTTGTTTAGTGCGGCTTGGCACCGCTAGTACCTAAACACTCGTGAATTACGGGAAAATCGAAGATACGTTACGTACTATAAATATAGGCAAGTTACCGCCATCCTTTGTATCCATGGCTCTGTTACTAGATAACAAAAGAAAGTATACCAGTACCAAAACCATTTCCATTGTAAAGCTCTTAATTTTCTCCGATGAGTACCCACTCTGTGTTGACCCTAGCGTAGTCCTTCACTGATCAACATTCCGCCAATAAAATAAAATTAAGGTAATAAATCATACCTAATAAACATACCTATTATATAATAAGTAAATTCTTTAAAAACCTACTCGTACGGCCAACAGTCTGCTACTGCAAGGAAAAGGGCAAAGGCCACGTTAATAAAAAAAAAATGGGCATAGACCTCGATTTAAGACTATTGTAAGTCCTACTTTCTCCTTTACCGTTTGTCGATGATATCAAAGATTGACTAATAAATCAGTGATTACAGAAATATTATACATGTAACTACAATGTCCAAATGTCACTTCTATAAATTTTCAGAACATAATCTGTAATTTTGTACATCACACTTGTGTTGTGATACAACTATAGTGATGTATTCCATGTATCCAATCAACCGAAACAATTAACCCGTCAACAAAGACGATGAGCCTTTCAGCTACTCGAAACTGAAACTTGCTAGCTGTCGCTCTTCAAATGCTCAATTGTCACTCAACTGGCCGACCGGCTAGCGGCTAGTACGCCAGTAACACAAGCCAAGTGGAAGATTAGACGGACTGCTATACAGTCAATCAGAACTAGACTGGCCTGCAAACCTAGACTAGAACACTGCCTTTGTGCGACTTGTGTGACGTATCAGAAATGTAGGAGCTCGACTAGGGTTAAATTTTAATGAGTTTAACTTTAGCGTCTGTTTTTCTGAGTATTTTTCTCATCAACAGAACTACAAAAAATACTCCTTTTAAGCAATATAATAACTTCTCTAGCCAAGTAGAACATTAGACGGACAGTACTATACAGACAATCAGAACTGGCTTTGTGTTGTAACACAGTGCGATTCAAACAATATTGCAAACAAGTGTCTTGAGCGACCCTCTCGACCATGTACAGTACGTAGAATCAGGTAGCACAAACTGTTCACTAGATCAGTACAGTCGACTTTATTACGATATATTATACTAAATGGTCAACATCTCAAGTAGGGTGCGTCTGGATGGATTTTAGAGTAATAATTTCATATTTTTGTAGTAATAATGGGGATGTGATCGCAAAGCTTAGCGCAGATGTCGCTAGCGGCGCAAAGACTGCTGTCGAATAGTTTTTGCTTTGTTTACATTACGTTTTTTTTGTTTTTTTTTTTGTGTTTAAACTGGTCTATCTTCGTTATTGATAATATCTATTGTCCCTGGAAGCTTAAGGAATTGAAAGACGAACCAAAAAAATGAGGAGCAAGGATAACTGGAAAGAAAACAGATCTTAATGGGCGGTTGACTTTTATATAATAAAATATTTTTCATCGGTGATATGTTCTAGATTTGGATATTTTTAGGGTTCCTTACCCAAAGGGTAAAAACGGGACCCTATTACTAAGACTCCACGATCCGTCTGTCTGTCTGTCCGTCGGTCACCATGCTGTATCTCATGAACTGTGATAGCCAGACAGTTGAAATTTTCACAGATGATGTATTTCTGTTGCCGCTTTAACAACAAATACAAAAAACAGAATAAAATAAATATTTAAGTGGGGCTCCTAAACACCTAAACAACAAACTTGTTTTTTTGCCGTTTTTTGCGATAGTGGTTCGGAACCCTTCGTGCGCGAGTCCGACTCGCACTTGGCCTGTTTTTTTAGCTGCAACAAGTTAATTCTTACTTGACTCATGGTAGGAAAATATACAAAAAATTAGAGAACATTACTTTATTGTGATGGTATTCTTTACGTTTTAAGTTAGAAGTTTTATTTTATTTTCAAGCTTCTGAAGGCCAAGCAAATGACATTCCTGCTGTAGAACTTTATCAATACGTTAATAGCTCCACTACATCGCCGAAGATTACCAAGCAATATATTCAGAGTTACTTTGACAGGTACATAACATAACCTATAAATATGTATAGCCTTTTCCTTTATAGTATTTTCTAGCGTTGTATCTTTGGGCAATAAATGAACACCGTGATTGGTACATCCTGGTACAGCACACAGAAACATATTTCGAGAAAATTTAAATTTACTGAATGATAGGTTACGAAATTTATGGATTTGAGAGCTTTATATAGCCATAGCGACGATGTGATTAAAGACAGTTCAGTGTGCTTAGTGCGAGTTTTTTAACGTACTCACTCGTGATAACGTAAACGATCTCTTATGTCAAAATGTATACAAAAAAAAGAGGTTTTGCCTTGCTGTCACCAGACGGCGCTTATCCAGTTTCAATACAAATTGGCGTTAACGTTTACGCGATTGAGCGTGAGTAAAAACTCGCACTAAGGCCTCAGATCCCCATTGATAATTTCTTGAAGGTAAGGTAAGGTTAAGTTTTAGTAATGAGTACCTACCTAGTGCTTTGTACGGAGATAGTGTGTCTGTCGGTTGATACTTTTATCAGTGTGAGAACTTCAAATTAATCCTTTTGCGCTTTTCCGCTACCTGAATCGCCATGACTCTTTAGCGGCGGATTTTCCATCAGTAGATTTTAAATCTTTTATTGTCTCTAGGCTCGCGTCGCGCTTGGCCACTATCTCAGCTGATAAATGCAAATTAGTTACTTAGTACGTGTGGGTCAAACATTGCAACTGCATTTTAAAATCTCCGACCTTGAATTGAAATTTTGCATACACGTTTGGTTTGGATGACAATACACGCCACACGGTAAGCTAAAACGCTTGTTATAAAAGTTTTTTGATTTGGAATGAAACATCAGACAGCTTTACTTTATTAAACTATTTTTAACTCTGTAAAATTGTATGTTTGTTTGCAGGCAATACAATCTTTTATTTTAATTGGGACAAACCCACCGTGCCTACTATTCCCAAACCACTGCAACTCATGAAAGCCAGAATCCACAGTGGCGACCAAAAGCGCCTGCGATTTTTATTCGCGAATTTTTTAGTACTATTTGAGCGCAATTTTTTGCCGCTGTGCGTGCAGCTTCATACATTTCTATAGGTCACAGAATGGGCGGATAAAAATTCGCGCGAATAAAAATCGCAGTGCGTGCTATGCCTAAAGGCAATATAACCTGTGGAAATTCTGATCCGATTATGGAATTTTTTACTGCTAGTAAAGCACACACTGTCGTTGATTAGGTACTATATACCTGTTATATAAAACAACAAGAGCAAATTAATTCAACACAGTAATTCTGGATAGTAAAGCGGTTATCTAGTAACCTAATGATACTCCATTAAACTAGCCAATTTTTCACTTCGTTAAACCGAAACAAATTACAGATACAAATTACAGCAATAACATAGACTAAACCAATAGTTTATTTAAATAACTCTATTTTTGAAGCCCGCAAGCTATACCAATTTATTTGTGTTAAAATTAATTGAATTATCTATTTCGCCAATTATTACTTGAGTTGTTAGTGCCACTACACGTGACTAGTGTGTTATTTCATCTACATTGTATTTGTTTGCCAAAATTGTTGATTTTTTATGAGTTACTTACATGATACGTTTTGTTGCTGTCTTTTGCCCAGTTTCTGAAATGTCATTATTAGAAAATTAGTAACATAGATTTGTTAATGAATTTTCAACTGACAATCGTATCACTGGTAACGCGTAATGTGGGGAATTTTTAACCAGTAAGTGACATATAAACACAAATGATGGCCGTCGATTCATCGGTCGCGTGTCTGCACCGTTGCAATTGAACAATCCGTCTTATTAATAAACGTGGACTAAGGTAAGATTAACTTTATTCCAAGCATTAGGTTGGTACTAACAAATTTCCGTATTAATAAACACGGAATAAGGAGAGATTATACTAATCTGACTCTAGTCTTGGACTAAAAGTTATACCATGGTGCTAGCTAGTTTAAGGTCGGAGTAAGGTTGGATTAAGAGTGTATCCATGGCGACTACATTTAATATTTTTGATTGACATTTTGTTTGTTGTGATTTGATGATGAAAATTTTTAGTTTAATATAAATATATTGTATTAGACAGGAAACACTATTTCAGGAATTGGCATGAAGATGTGTTTAATACTTAGGTATTTTAGTAACATTAGTATGAGAGATACACTCGTCATCAGGGGAGTGACCATAAGCTCTTAGAGCGGTATCAATTTGATATCGAGTAAGTGACAGATGTATACAAGTCAGATACATCTGTCCCTTATTCGATCTCAAATTGATACCGCTCTTAGAGCTTATGGTCACTCCCCAGATGTATAAAACCACTACGAATATTAAATACTAGCTGTTGCCCGTGACTTCGTCTGCGTAGCATTAGTACTCCTAATAGCCTATTTTTAATGTCGCACTATTTATATTGTGAGGGCCGCCTTATTTGAGAAATTATTAGTTCACCATACAAATTTCTACCTTCCTTGCCACTATTACATTGGATAAAAACTATCGTATGTCCTTCTCAGGGTCCCAAACTAACTCCTTTGAGGTAATTATGTAATATATAATATCTCAATGACTAACTCCATCCAAAATCAGTTCAGCGGTTTAAGCGTGAAATGGTAATAGACAGACAGACAGACAGAGTTCCTTTCGCATTTATATTATTTTATTATATGCGATTTAAGTATGACAGATGTCACTTTGTCAGCTATTTTTCATTCTTTTTCTACTTTATGTCATCAAATTTCTTGGTTTCATTCACTGGTTCACTCTTTTTACTTTTAAATTGAACTGGGTTGCCATAGCTTACGCGCAAATCCAAGAGTAACAAATGAATAGTTAGTCCGAGGTTATTCCATGTTTATTAATAACATTGCTAAGCCTATGTTAATCCTTACTTACTCTGGGATTAGCTAGTCCAAGAGTAACTTCGGAGTAAGCTGGTAATACGTCATTTTTATTAATAAGACTGAAGTGGTTTTAGTCGAATATACAAGCTGATTAATCAATGCTGTTTTCTCTTTCAATAGATGAACCAACATTCGTCGGCAGAGAAACAAACGTCACGGTTGTTCTAGGCAGAGATGCAACACTCACTTGCAAAGTGGAGACCTTACAAAGTTATAAGGTAATGTAACTTTATTCTACATATTTTAAACATGTATATAGAGAGTACACCTAGCAATCCTTATTCAGGAATAGATAGAAGAAGGGCAGAAAAGTGAGAAATATATCTCAGATTTTTGAATTAAGGACATGAATTTAACTTTCTGTCAAACTCTACTTTGGCCTGAAAATCTGCCAAACTTTGGTATAATAGTAGGGTTTGACTCGTTCTTAACTAATAAAACTAAAGTCGGAAACTGATCCAAAGTGATCGTGTGACTGGCTGCACTGTCAAAGGCGTTCTGCATGAGTCGATGAGTTCTGCACCTAGATGCACAGTCGCTTTGTCTCTTTCTACAAAGTGGCCAATTGTGTGTAGGTATTGTTCAGTCCATTCTCTATGTGCATTTAACAATAGTAGTATTGTTGTAGGAAATTAGCTCCTAGTAAAAACTCACTTGTCCACCATATGCCAGCAGCGCAGTCTTTCGTATTTCGGCCACACAATGCGCAAAGGCGACGAGAATCTGGAAAGACTTATTGTGACTGGGAACACCGAAGGCAAAAGGTCGCGTGGTCGTTCACCAACGAGATGGACCAATCAAGTGAAAGACTCGTCGTTCTCCAAATTCTACACGGTAGTAACGGAAGCGCTGGACAGAAACCGGTGAAGGCAGATCATCCACTCCAGATGTAACCCTGATGCTGACCATGATCCTCAGACATGAGGGACCGACTAAGAGAGAGATTTTACGATGAAATAATGAATCGTGATACATGACTGGTCGTACTCTGCTCTTATCGTGTCGTGTGTACAAAACCTTATTTCAAACCTAAAAAATAGCTTTCATTCGATACGAGTTAGAGATAGTGATCTCACTATTACAATTGATATAACATAAAACCGCATGGCTTTTCTATAGTGCACGCCATGTCATTGTCATAATACATGCCCAATAAGCCCATAATATATTTATTTATTTATTACATGCTTTATTGTACACCATAAAATACTTTAATAAAAATAAACTGAAGTCTAAAACACATACAATGGGCGGCCTTATCGCTTGCCGCGATCTCTTCCAGGCAACCTGGTTATGTAAGGGTTAGTTGAGGTTAGGTTGATTTTGTTTCGGGTGACGTAGGTGCTCTCGGGCATGGTTGCTTCGTGAATTACCTATGTCGCATAAACAAAGAGCCGGACGCCCGGTGTCACCAATACGTAGACTGTCGCGAGGACACGGCGCGGCATACAATGGCAGAGTGTGCCGCTTGGGAGGAGCCGCGTCGTGCCCTCATCTGAGGAGTAAGTAGTTAGTGACCTGCCACTGCCGCTCTTTGTCGAGTCGATGTTCGGCAGCGAGAAGTCCTGGGATGCGGTGGTATCCTTCTATAGAGGCGCACTCGGAACACAGCGCGCTGCCGTCTCGGGCCATTGACTGTTCAGGCAACAGACTCCCCAAGTCTTTTAACTGCAGGCAACATCCTATGGCGGCTGGAGATCCGACGCCCCTGGACCCATCTATGGAGGCTGGAAGAGGGCGTTGTCCGAGGTCGAGATATCCCATTCCGCAGCCTCCTTTGCGACCATCACTTTCTCGCAAAATAAGGCTACGGCATCCCACGCGGACTGGCTTCCAACCATGGACTGGACCACGATCGGAAGCGAGAGGTTATCCGCAGCACCGACCGCCGCGACGAGGTCACGGCGCTGCACTGCCCAAGCTGGGCACACATCAAGAGTGTGTTTCGGCGTGTCGTCTAAAGCCTGGGCAGTTGCCAAAATGGTGGCAACAGGGCGTCAGCTCCCAAACTATGTGAGATCCCCGAACCGAGGCATACCAGCCGAGGGGTGCGGAAGGAACGTACGCTCCTGCGACCCCTGGCATAGGTGTGAGATGGAACACCGGGGTGGTTTTTAGTCACCAGGGCGGAGGACATCCATTGAGGATGTCTCACACCAAAACAAAACAAAGTTAGTTTGACTTTAGCGCTAAAAGCACAGTGAGTGTAGGACATAACTAAGTATCAGCACTCATAGAGGCTCTTAAATGCACATTATCACATTTGGACAAAACATTTTGGAGTAGTGCCCATATTTCATTTTAGCTACAAGTATTTGCACCCTAAAATATATTAAAATTATTACAACAAGTAATTCCCTTGTATTCTGAAAGTTATTATTTGTAATGAATTTGCGTAGTACGGAAAGTCATTATAATAATTTTCGGATACCCGAAATAACTTGAAATCTAATACGGTGGTCATTATGCTCCGTGCCATCCGCCGTCACAGGTTGGAGACTTCTTAGAATAATATATGTTGCAATATTCACACTCACGTAGCAGGAACAGTTAACATCCCGCATTATTTTCTATTTCATAATAATCAGGAAAAAGAAAACATAAAAGAGACGAGTAATTATTTCTATGAACTGGTGAGACTACCAATAATAGAAAGGTATGTATTTCTTTAGTATTTTCAATTACCTCCTTTGCAGTAAGTTTTTAATTAAACAGAACTTCAGTTGCAAGAACTCACTAACTGAACTAACCCGTGATTTCAGAAAATATTCACCTACCAATTTACAAATTGTGGTTAAGTATTTGTAAATACTCAACTACAATTTATAAATTTGTAGGAACTCTACTTTACCCTGAAGATCTATTAAATTTCGCAATTAAAGTAGGATTTGAGACGTTCTTAACTCAAACAAAATACTCAATTTAGAAATCGACCATTAGTCGTTTTAATAGACAAATAGATCAACAACTGCCGAGATAGACCTTTGTAATTTCCAATAACATACTACAATCGATTTCTCGCACATTTAACCAGATTAAGGAACAATATAAAACCTTTTCCCATAGGCAACTTAACAAAGCCTCTCGATATAAACTAATGGAAACAGGATAAGAAGGCATCAGATACCTTTGATGTCTGTTCCTATATTACACCTGTGAGACCGGCCGGTAACGCCTCGTCATTAGTTAGGCTAATAGTACCCATTAGTCATTTCCTTCAGTAATGCGTTACCATTCACTAAGTAACGTGTGCTCATAGAAAATGTTATGTGGATCCTTAGCGAGTAGCAACCCGTCTGATGTCTCGATATTATTCGATTTATATCATATTGATAAGTGATTTTTACATAAGCAAAATTGCAAGTATGTTCACTTGGACGCAATGCAATGCAATGGGGATGTTTCCTGAACCTTGGGTAGAAAATAGTAAAGATAAAGATAATTTATTTGCCATAACATGTTTTTACAAACACTATGAGTAGTATTAATGCAGGATGTTCACTTAATCTGTAGCACGTACATGTTTTGCCTAGCGAGGCATAGAAATATTAATTTTACAAAATTGTGTAAGTTAATTAGATCGATATTAAGATCATTCATTATAAATAAATGTTAAACTAAAAACACGGAGTACTGTTCTCATGTCTGAGACGGATCTGCCAAATACCAGCTTGACGCTGGCTAAGAGACTCATCGGTGATGAGGCACTGGTCAATTCAAAGCTCCAGAGCCTTGAACACCGTCGCCGAGTTGCCAGCTTGTCGGTTTTTATCGGTTACATTTCGGGGAGTGTGCGTTGGAATTGCACGATCTAATTCCACCTAGCCCGTTTCATCATCGGACTACCAGACGTACGGCGATGCGCCATCGGAACATGGTGGACATCCCACCCATAAGCACAAAACGTTTTGGAAACACTTTTATTTTGCGTACAGCTAAGGAGTGGAATTTCCTGCCGGAGTCTGTATTTCCCGACAGCTACAATCTGGGAGTCTTTAAGTCAAGAGTAAATAGGTTATTTCTAGGCAAGCGTGTATCACCATCGACCACATCATCGCTTACCAACAGGTGATATAGTGGTCAAGCGCGAGCCTATAGTATATAAATAAAAAAAACAATACATTGATAAAAGTTAGGTAAATCATAAAATGTCATTGAAATCATAGCAATCAAATAATGTCAGACAAACATAGACACAAAATAGTTGGTCGTCATCTCTAACAAGTCATAAAAAGTGTCATATAAAATCGAGATTAATAAAAAAAAACAAAACATAAATTTAAAAAAAGTACAATAAAATCATAAAAATATGTCATAGAAAATCGAGAATAATAAAAAACGAATGTCAAAAAGTACACTAAAATCTCATAGAATATCGAGATTAATAAAATAAATTGATAATTCTAATCTATTTAGTTCGTCAGTGAGATAATCAAATATTTATCAAACAAATAAAAAATGACACAGATAAAGCGCATCAAAGTTCAGGAGTGGGGCCTTGACGTCACTTTGTCAGTAAAAGTGTAGCACGGCATGACGTCACACGATATTTCCACGCACTGTATCGTCATCATTTATTGTTTACGTGACAAAAGAAAAAATACGTGTCCAATATTTTTAGGTAATCTAACTGACCCACACAAAAAAAACAATGTAGTCCACATTGTTTTTTTTTGGCATCATCCCTCTTGAAATTTTCTTGGCAAGTATGTGCACGATATCGACTTTCGACGCGTTTTATATTGCGCCATCAGGCAGGATCCTTAGATTATGTGGCTTGATACAGTCAAACACATGTTCAAACTGCGAAAACCAACCTTACTGCTACGAAATAAAGTTACAATCAAAATCGAATTATTGCCAGTGTTGCCGCAGGTTGACTGTATTCGTGGTCGTAAATATTAGTGGAAATGTCGACACTGCATTTTGTCGTTCCTGAAAGCAATTATGAAGGTAGAGTTACAGGACAGTGAGCTATCGTGAAATTTGTCACTCAGTGTTCTAGTATTTACCTAGGTAGGAACTATGTTTGAGATAGTTCGTGTTGGTTTCTGGTTGCTGAAATTTATATAAATAATATAATATAAATATAATAACTGGGTGCACACCAGTAATCTTTCTATTAATAGATGAGGATATTGTACACTGTAAAGTTTTCTTGAATATTCAAGGCTTTTCCGTCAAACGTTTTTCCAGCGACTTTTCTTCAACACAATTTTATTCGTTCAAGACGATTCTTTGTTATGTTTATCTGAAAAGCAATATTTTTGTTTTTTTATTAATGTTGCCCCAGACTGGGCATATGACTAAGCAATAATATTTTTTTCAACACACTTGCTCATAAAGTGGCTCTAATTTCACCGCAATTAGGCACATAATGATACCTGTTATCAAACTGTGACTTTTTCATTGCTATTATTCACAAGTGAGTTATAGAGGTTTCTTTTTTAATTCATTGGTTGAGTTGCTTTGTTCTTAAAATAGTTTCGATACAAAAAATATCGTGCTCAATAGTACAAATAAATTAATGTACCTATTGCTTGCTCATTTCATGCAACTTCGTATTTAAATAGATAATTTCAACTTGTACGTGCTTAATAAATAAAACTTTCACTCAAATATTAATTTTATTTAAAAATTGAAATTCCCTATTTTGTACGTGGCTAAAACACTATCCACGAAAAGCCAAAAAAAAAGAAACCTTATTCTTTTAGTCTATGGCCGATCACCATTGTTAAATGCGCGCGCATAGGCAAACTGATTAATTTTGCCCGCCATTGTGAAAAAATTTCACAACTCGTTTTTACTGTTGAAATTGATTTTTTAGTATTATTTTCTTCACAAGTGTGTTGAAAAACGTTGTATGATACACGTGTGTATAGATGATTACCGTCCTCGGCTCTCTCCAGACCTTATGCTCGCCACTGACGCCGCAATCGGGGTGGCCACCTACTGGGCCCAAAATTTATGAAGAGTTTCCCATCGACTCGAAAAGAAGAAGAAGACCATTCCCTACTAATTAAAGAAAAATTCTAAAATTTAAAAAACCCCCGACACATTTTTATTGCATGCTACATAATGTATCTAGTAGTAGACACGCTTCGATCGACAATCTATTGAACACGTAGTTATGACACGATATCTTGCGAAAACCCCCCGATTCAAACTGTAAAACGCCCATAACTTTAGAACGGCTGAACTGATTTTCATCAAACATAGCTAAGAACACTCTCGATAAAGTAACCTTTCAAAAAAAACGAAATCAAAATCGGTTCATCCGTTTAGAAGCTATGATGCCACAGACAGATACACAGACACACAGGCACACACGTCTAACTTATAACACTCTTTTTCCGTCATGGGTTAAAAGTACGCGTTTGCAAACAATATAATAACTCAAAACGCGCGTTCTGCCGGAACACTTATCACGTTCTCGCCGCATCGGACTTATATCCGCGATCCCAGAGTTTGCAAAATATATATTGCTTTACCGCAGGGGTGCTCAAACAGTGGATCGCGAGGGCTTGCCGAGTTGATCGCGAAATTCTCAAAAGTCTGAGGCCTAGTAGTAGTAGTAGTAGGGACTCCCTTTGCCGCACTTAGACTCTCATTTGGTCCGTTGTACGTGTGGGTACTGGCTAACATAGCCAGCCCAGCTCCGCCCAAAATCACAGAAGAAGAAGTCTGAGGCCTACATAACAAGTCAGTTTGATTTGAAGAACCTCCACTTGACTCAGCCGCTATAATAACGGAAAAAATCTGAATTAATGTCAATATTAAAAAGCTACTACTGTCAATTTGTAGCTTTTTAATATCTACCCCAAAAAAAACGAAAAAGAACCACAAAGTTCACTCATACGACTCCAACTGTGAATCCATGACGGAAGTTTTGGTTTTTACTTAAACCAAAACTTCAGTGCAGACGTCAAATTTATCTCGCAAACGGTACGCTTGACAAAAATATGATGTACCAAACCGTACCTTCATTTTAAAATCCCTGTTCAATGATACCACACATGATGGGGTGGTTCGAATATTATTTTTTGTTCTTTACTTCGTGCCTCATAGAGAAAACCATATTTAATTTATTGTGACGTCACATAGCCTATAACTAGCGGACAAACAAGACGCTTCCAACGATACCTCATTTGTCAAACTATGATAAGTAGTTTAGAAGTTATAAGGGAACTGATGAACATACATACATACTCACATACCAGTTAAAAACATAATCCTCCCTTTTGCTTCGCCGTAGTCGGGTAAAAAGTAAAACCCGACTTCTGGTAAATCACGCGACTGTAGTCGTTTACTGCTGTTGTACTCTGTCATATACTACGACAGAGTACAACCGTGGTCGTATGCTATTTTCCAGAATGTATTGTAGGTGGCATACGACCACGGTTATCCTCTGAACATCACTATGAATCTGTATGAAATACAATAAAATATTTATGTAAGTTGTTTATTTAATAACCGATACATATGGAATAGTGTGTACATAGCAATTCCAGACGAGAATGTTTTATTGTTTTATACTTTTTAGAGCGTGATTTTTCAGTATCGGGTTTTAGTTTTTTTACTTATTTTTATTGTTCATCGACTTTTTTTCAATTATTTTTTTTTTTTCTAAGTTGGCAGTCGATCACTTGCTGCCCAAATTTTATTACGTTGATCGCCGACACCATAAGTCTGAGTACCCCTGCTTTACAAGGAACCATAAAACATGGTCGTTTTCTCCCAAAGGAAGCAATTTTCGTGAACAAGTGCCTTTGTTGGACGACACTTGATTCGATCCTCAGCCGTCAGTAGGTATTCGCCTTTCATGAAAGCTAAAGGCTAATCGTTCACGTACCATGTAACATGTACTTAATCGACTTGAAAGAACCTGCTAGAAATAGGGTTACCATATCGCGGCAAAGTCCTGACAAAAAGGCGGCTATTTTGAAATAAGTCTAGATTTATTAGTAAATTTTTTTGTAGCAGGTAATATATGCGCTTGGACGTGGAGTTGCTATAATACAGAATTAAATTTTATCCACCTCTAAATATTTAAACTTAATACTCTAAATATTTTGTCGACAACCCCTCCGCAGAATGTGCGTTAGGCTCAATTTACATTGCCGCGGAATGGAAAGGACGCGAACGAAATTATACATAGCATAAGGAATACAATCGCTCGTCTTTCGCGGAATCCTCGCGCATTCGCATTCAAGAATAGCTCGTATTTGGTTTGTATGTTACACAAATGACTTAAAGTTCATTTTGATATGTAAAAAATCGTTGCAAAAATTTGCTTTCATTCCATTCCGCGGCAATGTAAATTAAGCCTTAGCATGATAGGCAGTGCATGGTCACTAGACCAGCTAAAATTTGTGCACCGTAATTTTCCCTTAATTCGAAGGAAGGGTTATGATTTTAGCGTTCCTCCGTAGCGCCTAAACTATTCATCCGATTTTAATGAAAAAGGTGTCATATTATGACCCGGGCAAAACAGACTATAAAAAGATTGTAGTCGGGTTACAGTTTTTATTAAACTTTTTGCTGGTTGATGAATGAAATTGCCTTACATTGTCAGAGGGGTAATCCAAAATGTCGGGCATGTCCACAAAAATCCTGAGGCTTAGTAACCCTAGCTGCACTTACATTATTCTAGGTACTAGTGGGTCTTAATTTTCTTTATTAGATTTATAACTTCGTCGTGTTCGATTTTCTTTCTTGCTATCTTTTTAAGCCCTTGCCTACTTACCCTAGTGTTCCTGAATAAAAGTATTAGATTAAAGTATTAAAAATCCAGATAATGAAATAGTACGTGCCACTTACAAAAGATACAGGAACTTTTGTAATACCATATTAAAAAAAGTTAAGCAAAATTTCGAACAAGAACTGATTAAGCAAGCAGGGAAAAACAAAAAGATACTTTGGGAAGCAATTAAAATTATAATATATACCAATAAAACAAAACAGCAATCCACACAATTAATCTCAACAGAAAATCCTATAGACTTGCCTAATGACGAAGAGGAAATACAGTCCTTAATAAGTTATTTATAAAGCGAGTGTGTGGTCGGCGTTGACAATATATCTGGATCATATTTAAAACGTTTTTCCAAAATTATTGTTCCCCCACTAACATTCACATGCAATTTCTCCTTTTCTACTGGAATATTTCCGCAGGCCTTCAAGACATCTAGGATTGTACCCGCATTTAAAGCAGGAGACAGATATTGTGTCAATAATTATAGATAAATCTCCATACTGCCAACATTGTTAAAAATATTAGAACGAATAACGAACTTGGCTGGCTTACTAAATATCTTGAACAATTCGGATTTAGATCTGGCAGGTCAACAGCTGAAGCCGTCCACGAACTAACAGATCACATAATTAATAAGTTAAATAGTAAAAAAGACCTTAGCCATTTAACTAGATTTATCCAAAGCATTCGACACAGTATCTGATCATTTTGATTAAAAACTCGAAAATATGGGAGTTAGAAGTCTGCCACTGCAACTATTCACAGACTTTCTATTTGACAGAACACAAAAACGAAAATAGGAAATTGGGTTAGCGATGAGATTCCTGACCTACGGTGTTCCACAGGGCAGTATCCTTGGCCCAACATTATTCTTAGTTTATATAAACGATTTATGTTATATCAGTTTAGAAAACGAGAAAATTATCACGGTTCCGCATGATATTGCTTTGATATTTTATACTTGGGATAAGGTTAGACAATATGCTCAACAAGGATTTGATACCGTCTTTAAATGGCTGCATTACAACTTGCTAACCCTAAATGTGAATAAGTCGAAATTACTCACTTAGGCCGCAAGATCAACCTGATATAGACTTAAAAGCTCACTCTTGTGGTAATATCAACCAGTTTTCTGGTCCTGGCTTGATTAAAACTAGTTCTATTAAATATCTTGGTATAATTATAGATTCCAGACTCAGCTCCCAACAACACATAGTATCCCTTGTTAAACGAATACGCAAATTAACTTATATATTTAAAAACCTACGACATTTTTCCAATTTATCAGTTCTTAAGAAAGTTTACTTCGCATTATGCCAATCACTAGTATTACCACTTGGTGCGGTTCCTCTAAATCATACATAATCAATGTAGAAAGAGCGCAAAGAGCTGTATTAAAAGTTAGTTGTTTTCTTTCCAATCCAATACCCAACTTCTGAACTTCACCAACACTGTCAATTACTTACAGTCCGACAATTATTCATTATCATGACGGTATTAAAAAAATACGCTAATCTACCCTAGCCTAACAGAAGATCAACCAATATTTGTCAAATCATCCGATACAACACAAGTTTATCTCAAAGGTTTTTCTCACTCTTGGTACTTTTCTGTATAACTCTATTAATAATAAACTATTTATATACACGCACACAAAAGAGGTTTGTAAAAGGAAATTAAGGAATTGGCTGTTAAACCTTGACTACATTTCCACGGAAAATTTACTAAAACCAATGTTTTAGCTCGCACATTTACCCTCACAATCTTACCCTGACACATTTACACTCACACATTTACACCGTCACAAGTCCTTCTCATTTCTCCACTCTCATTTTTGTTTTACTAATTTTTATTTTTTTTGTTGCATAGGTACTTATTGTGTGTACATACTTTACATTGAATAAGATACTTCTTTTGTCTTCTTCTTCTTCCTAGCACTGTCCCACTTTAGGTGGGGTCGGCTCTCCTAATTTTCTGGCGCTATGACAATCTGTCCTGGGTTGTCGGGTCGGGCAACTTTTCCTCCAATAGGAGTTTCGTCATGCTAGTCCACCACGTAGCTGGAGGTCGTCCTCTACCTCTCTTATGTTCAGATAGTTGCAAAGCTTTCTTCACTACGTGTTCCTCGTCTCTTCGCATCACGTGACCATACCATCTGAGACGGCTCTCGGTTAGTTTCTCCGATATAGGAGCGACTTTAAAAATACCGCGGATATGCTCGTTTCTTACTTTATCCAGTCTCGTCACACCCCAGATCACCTCAGCATCTTCATCTCGGCAGTGTGAAGCTTTTGTACGTGCGTCTTTTTCACTGGCCAACATTCTGCTCCGTACATCATTGCCGGCCTCACCGCCGTTCTGTAGATCTTGCCTTTAGTTCTTACTGGCATACGAGCATCGCATAAGACTCCTGTTAGTGATCGCCACTTCAACCATGCCACGTTTACCCTGTGTGCTACATCGGCGTCGACGTCTCCTTGGTCTGTGATTACTGAGCCTAGGTATTTGAATTTATTTATTTTCGGCACAGGAGTACGATCTGGGTAATAGATTGTGGCTGGGCTACTGCTGTTAAACTGGCACTGTAAATGTTCAGTCTTTGCTCTACTGACTTTAAGACCTGCAGACTCTAGAGCAGTCATCCAAGTGGTCAAAGTGGTCTGTAACTCGGATGCTGAACTGGCCATTAGGACGATGTCGTCTGCGTACAGGAGGTTCCAGGGCAGTGGCGCTTGGATATGTTTAGTAACATAATCCATGACAATGTTGAAAAGCAACGGGCTAAGGGCAGAGCCCTGATGAACTCCCACCCCAACCTCGAACTCCTCTGTCAACCCTGCGGGACTTTTGACTCTGGTACGGACGTCAGTGTACATGTCTTGGACTAGTTTAATGTATATGTCCGGCAGATGTTGTGCTCTTAATGCTTGCCAAACTAGTCTGCGTGGTACCCTATCGAACGCCTTTTCTAAATCTATGAAGATGAGGTGCAGATCCTTTTTATTGAGCCGATGCTTTTCCGTCACAACTCTTACAGCCTGTATAGCATCTGTTGCAGATTTCGAGGGGGTAAAACCGAATTGATTTGGCTTCATGCAAGTTAGATGGTATATGCGGTTATTCATTACTCTTTCCCAGATTTTTAATGTGTGTGATGTTAGCTTGATACCCCTGTAGTTACCGCATTCTGTTACATCGCCTTTACTCTTATAAAAAGGAATAAGGTGACTTAATCGCCAAGAGTTACTATATAGGATAAGATTAAATAGTGCTGTAAGCCAATCCACTCCCAGTTTCCGTAGTGATTTCCAAATTTCAGCTGAAATTTCATCTGGGCCGACAGCTTTTCCGTTCTTCATTCTGTCCACTGCACTCTGTACCTCATCTCGGGTTATGGCTTGTACCGGTCCTTCTACTGGTGCCAGGGGTTCCAGCCTTTGACTGGGAAATTCTTCGTTCATTAGATCTTTGTAATATTCGTACCATCTTTTATTTATATCTTCATTATTTGTAAGTAATTTTCGGTCTCTATCTTTAATATATTTACTTGCTTTTATATCTAATGTTGATTTATATCTAAACTTTGCAACTTTAAAAATTTCTGATTCTGATTTTGCGTTTTCCAGTCTACTGTAAAACTCCTTTCTTGCTTTGGCCCTAGTTTGTGCAACGCATTTCTTTGCGGTAGACTTTGCTTCCTTATATTTAATGTGATCTTCCTGGAGTCCTGAGGATTGCCAAGTTTTAAACAGATTCTTTTTGTTCTGGACTTTAGCTTTGACTTCTTCATCCCACCAGGAAGGGTCTTTTCCGTTTCTCAGCCCTCCCTTCGAAATGCCCAAGATCTTGCCAGCACTGTCCTTGCATGTTTTCTCAAAGTTAGACCACATCGTTTCGGAGCTGTCATATGTGTTTTCCATATCCTTTGTCAGATAGCCCCGCAATTCTTCGAGAAGACTCTTGCCCTTTGGACCGGAGAGCTCTTTCCATTTAATTCGGACTGTTTTGTCTATACTTGGTCTAAGTGGCTTAGGCAATTTGTAGACTCCCACCAGTAGCCTATGCTGAGAGGTGAGAGGCTCCCCTGGTATAACTTTACAGTCTTTAAAGTTCTTCTTAAGCGGGTCATCGGCCGGGATGAAATCTATCTGTGATTTATATCCTCCACTTTTATACGTTATGAGGTGTTCAGATTTCTTTTGGAAGGTTGTATTTATAATGCTCATGTTATGTCTAGCCGCAAATTCCAAAACACGTTCCCCCTCTTTGTTGAGGCCACCATATCCAAAACCCCCATGGATGTGTTCATAAGTGTTGTTGAATTTACCTACATGCCCATTCAGATCACCCATGATGAATTTTGTTTCCCCCAGTGGCACATTTACCACACACTCGTCCAAATCATCCCAGAAAGTATCTTTTTCTTGTTCACGGCATCCAGTTTGAGGTGCGTATGCGCAAATGATGTTCATTATGCTTTGACTATCCATGGCCAGTTTTACTGCAATGAGACGGTCTGACTTCCTTTCGATGTTCACTATTCTGTCCTTAAGCTGATTGTCAAGTACGACGCCTACTCCATTCTGCTTATTGTTTGTGCCATGGTAGACTAGCTGGTATCCTAGTCCTAGGTCCCAAGATACTTCTTTTGTATATTTTTATATTTCATTTGTCTTTGATTTTAATTCTCTTTAAATTTAATTTTCATTGAATTTTAATTTAATTGTATTCTTTTTTAAACTTAAATTTCGATTTTGTAAAGAGTATACACAAACTATTTCATTGTTAAATTATTCCTTTATGTAAAATGGGTGATCATAGTGCCTTACCTATCTCAGACACCCTTCTCCATACAAGGTTACGTATTATGATAGTTACTGTATTTTGATGCCGAGATAAATATATATATATTTTTTTATTAAAATAGCTTCGTCGGCATTATGTAATTCAGGGAACGACTACTTTAGGACGATCATACACGTACAAGGTACATCTGTGCCTCATTTAAACTGGTTTGTTTTGGGACTTCGGGAAACTAAATAGGAGATATATTATGTCAAATCAGGTGGCTTAATTCCCTCTCACAGAGAGGAGGCCTGTGTCCCAGCAGTGGGAACATTAATAGGCTGATGATGTGAGGTGGCTTAATTTGGTTTTTAGCGCTTCTTATTTTATTACTAGAAAATCTATATCTATACTTATATTATAAAGAAGTAAAGTTTGTGAGTTTGTGACGTTGTAAGGGGTAATCTCTGATTTTGAAAATTCTATGAAGAATTTTCAAAATCGTTATATTATTATTATATTAGTAGAAAGCTACATTATTCCTGAGTGTCATAGGCTAAAATATATTTTAAAAAAAATAGAGATCCTTATATATATTGCAATAATGTAACCCAAGGTAGCAAAATAATGCCTATAAAATTCATAATTTGGCGTGCGCTGAGAAAACTATTGATGATAGATAAAAAATATTAGGTAGGTAGGGTAGGCAAGGTAGGCAGCGTAGGCAGGGTAGGCAGGGCGGGCAGGGTGGTCATTCAGGGTGGGCTCAGAGTAGGCAGCGTAGGCAGGATAGTCAGGGTAGGCAGCGAAGCGAGCGAAGCCGCTGGGGTCAGCTAGTCAATAGATATTGATATATGGCTTTGTTTCCCAATGTCTATCTACTTTTATAAACTGAGTACAGAATCTAGAAATAAATGGAACTTTTGTTTTTTAATTGGCGTTACGTTATAGATTACTAATTTCAAAAAGAAGCACCAGTTTTCGTAGTAAACCCCTCACGATTTTATCAAAATGTTGAATACGCCGCCAGACAGTTCTTGTAAAAAATGTTTTTGAAATGTTCAGTAATGCATTGTTTAAAATTTTAGGTATTGTTTAGGTTCGGATGGCTAGTCTCGTTTGACTCTCGCTTTTCCCTTTTTTATATTATTGTTGTTTAGTCTTAAGTTTTCTTTTTTATGTTTCTGTTGTGTGCTCTGGTTTGTGTCAAATAAATGTGTTTTCCTTATTTCATTTATTTCTATTGGCTCACGAGGCAAACGGATACCAGGGAGTGGGGTCGTTTAATATATCGGGAGCTCAGTTATCTTAACCTTGCTGTACTCCTTCGTTTCATATTTATGGTAAACTTTAAATGGTTGATTAAATTATCTTTATTTCCTAGTTGGCCTGGCTCCGAGTAGATACACAAACTATCCTCACCATCGGCCACCACGTGATCACGAAGAACCACCGGGTCGCAGTCTCCAAGAGAGACCAGACCTGGTCGCTGACGCTGCGTGACGTCAGGCCTACAGATGGCGGACACTACATGTGTCAGATCAACACTGAGCCCATGATCACGCAGACTCATCATCTGCATGTTTCTGGTAAGTATTATCATCACTATCATTTTACTGCCTACCCTCTCGGCGCATTATGTCTTCATCTACCATACCTACTTATCTACCTATTAGTTGTCATTTCTCTAGTCACTACCGCCACACCACCCACATTACCTACACACAAACTTAAAATATTCTTCAAGTCATGTACTTCATTCCTCTGCATCACATGCCGGACCAAAATCCCTTTAGATTTTTGACCTGCACTACAATTGCGTAACGCGCAGTCAACCATTTCATTTTGATGAACCAACAGCATTCATTTCACAATATGTTTGAAAGTCATCGTTTACGAGAACCAAATTTGCGACTCGCGTCCAGTACGCAATATAATGCTTTTTCAGATTTGGTTACACAGAATTAAGTGCACTTTGACATTCTCAATATTTAGTGGATGTAAAAGTATTTTGTATTTGTCAGGCAGTCAGTGAGCAAACCCTAAGTAGCAATTACAAGACTTGCATGGATGAACATATAGTAAGTAAAATATACATAAAAAACAAGTATTTTAGCCACATTTTATAACCTCTACACCCAGTTGGTTGCATCCAAAAGAATAGTAAACTATGAGTTATAGTCGCTTGGCACCTGACGTTTATTATCTTCAGTTTCATTAATTACTGCACACGGAGTTAGCGCTTAATCTGCCATGCCATTCTCTCCCAAACAAAAGAATTGACAATGCACCAGATATTATTATTGCTCTTCAGACTAGCGGCCATTCAAGGATTTAAAGTGCTTTTGTCCATTCTGTTGTATATTATTAACATAATGATCTACTTAGTCTGATTGTTCAAGGTAATGGAGATTCAGTAATGGTAAATGAGGTCTTGGCTGGTACATAATGCATATTTAAGCCGGCACTTACTTAGTCACTTTGATGGAATACGGTGACCTACCGTTACGCTTAGAGAAGAGACCTGTGTCTCAACCATAGATTTAGAACACGAAGCGTGCGAGCGAGAAATCCTAATCATGTACTAACCGCCCAAGAGAAAAAGAGAGAGTGAATGAAGTGCCAATATGTAATTCTTTTCGCGAGTATTAATCCATAGCGTCCCATTTGTTTTACGCCGCGGTGAATTTCTTGCATTTAAATCATAATCTTTAGATTTAAATTGATAATATTAATTATAAAATTATGGTGGCTTGTTCTGTGAGTGGGTGTTACAAGACAGAATAACCCCAACAAATACACGTTTCATAGGTAAATACAATTTTGTCCTTGGATTGTTTTGAACCATATTTTGACGAATTTCTGCTAGTAATCGGCTCAGAAAAAGATTCTTACAATAGTATATTGATTTCTAGAGTCTGGCAAACGAAAGTAGACACTCGAATTATTTGCAAACTTTTTATATGGCAATGATATACTAATGTCAACCCCAATTTTTCGAATGACGCTACTAAGTTGATACTTTGTTTTATTTCGTAATCACTATTTATCTTTTTGTAAAAACATTTTCTCTATTTAATAATTTTAAAAGTTTCATTATTAATGTAGAAAACAATGATTCCTGTGACTCTTATGAATCTTTTCACATGGAAGTTCAGATTTTGATTGATAGTGAATAAACCAAAATTATTATAGAATACTGTTGCTTTTTTTTTATTCAGATTGATATATATCTAAAGTATTACCTACCTAAATAGGTACTATAGTATTTTTATTCAGACGAAGTAATATAAATAATTCTAAAGTATCAAATTAGGTTATTCCAGGTATGTCATACTAGTTTTGGGGTTGCTATGCTGATATTTTTAAACTTGCCGCGCTTTTTCAGTCTCTACTTTCATTTGCCAGACTCTATTGTTGTATATAAGTATATTTCGTATATATAAATAAAATTTGCGAAAATATTATGTAATAGAGTAAATTGTTTGTTTACGCTAGGGCTTGACAAAGCGGTGACATCATGAATATCGATAAAAACTTAATCGTTTTTAGTGACATCATGACATGAATACAAACTTATTTAGTCAAGTTTTGTAAAAATAAATTTAAGTTACGATTGAAAAGATGTTTTTATCTAAACTGTACATTAAGTTGCATGTTTCATTATGTTATCCATCATTTTTCAAAAAAAAAATCGGAGAGTTTAGATGTTTTGTTACTTCAAAGTAACAAAACATCTAAACTCTCCGATTTTTTTTAGTAGGTTTAGGAATGTCATTATATTCACATGATCTAACCAAGATTTTGTCTGGAATTTAATAGAGACTGTGACCTCTGAGTTTGTTTCGGCCTTTCTTTCGGAGTAGTCAGATAGGAAACGCCGACCTCATCTAGTTTTATAAAATGTGATCGACATGTAAAAGTGTTTGTACAAACCAACTTACAGAAATAAAATCATTCATCATTTAAGCATACAAATATTTGTTCCGTGCGGGAATCGAACTCGCGACACGCAGCGCAGCAGCCGATCGCTCAACCACCACGCCAACCGTGTCGTCAATTTCAAATACCTGACGCTACGGTATTTTGTTATTAGTATTTCAAATACTTTTGGATTCAAAATACATTTAGCGATTTTATTAATAGATGCGTTCTGCAGAAAATAGCGCTTGATAGCTTTCATAAGCAAAATGGCGACCGCGTACGTCAAATTGTCAAGTACCTTGTAAATTGTTATTTTCATTTCAAACGGTAATTTTCACCTAACTTCTGTGTATTGATTAAGTTTATTAGTACGAATGTCACGATGGATGACCGACTGTATTTTGTTATTTGTATTTTAAATAAAAATAGTTAAAATACTGTATTTTATATTTTAAATACACGACTTAAAAATATTTCGTATTTTAAATACATGCGAGATATTATTTTGTAATTAGTATTTTAATTAAAGCAAAGCATGGTTTTTGCCCAGCTCTTATTAAAGTTCAATACAACCAACAACCCTTTAATCGTGTTTCTTATGGTGTTCACCAAGTATCGATATCTACTGATACTGATATACTGAACATGGACTTTTTATCAACACTTTTTTAACTAACACATGGACGAATTCCCTCACACATAGATTTTAATTTTTTTGGTTTCGCTTTTCATCTGACTCTGTGTTTCTTGTACATACTATATTTATGGTCTCAACATTAGAAATAGTCCTGGGCGAAAGAGCTCTGCTCGGGTGAAAATAGAGAAAACGACATTTTCTAAAAATGAAACCTAGCTAGTTCGATTTATCACTCCCGAAACCCCCTGCATACTAAATTTCATGAAAATCATTGGAGCCGTTGCCGAGATTCAGATCATATATACATTTATACAAGAATTGCTCTTTTAAAGTTTTTAGATAGATAATCTAAATGAATGGTAATTTTTAAGTAAGGATCCCATCCAAAAGTACCGATCCGTTTTACGAAAGTTCTCTCAATGATAGAGACACACAGCACCCTGCACCAAACTATATGAGAGTGCCAGAAGGATGATGGATCTAAAGGCCACGAGAGCGATATTGTAGGGAAAAGCTAATATATGCCGATTATGAGTGTGATTCTTACCTTGTACATTTATGACCCGTATGTTCTTCAGTCATCCTGTATAAATAGGCCAATTATATCAACGCCATTTGGAATTTAATCAGAACTAGTCAAGGTTCCCTGAAATGGGGCGTAGTCATTAAAACGGATGGATTCGTATGAACACGATTAACAAATACGTCACTCAGTGTTGGAAAACTAATGGCAGATAACGATGCATCCCCTTAATATCCTGCATTTATAATTAGAGTCACACCGAGACATTGAAATGTATAACTTTTGTGTAGTGAATAAAGTTCTATATCGTGTTGCTATCTTAAAAAGTCCGCGCAACGTCGCATCTCGGCATGAGCTGCCCCTTAAGTCTATCGTACATTCCTTCGTCGTTCGTTCAAGTTATTGTTATTCTCACATACCAGAATTTAGACCCCTCTGTAGAATATCTGCATAGAATTTACTCTCAGATTAAAGTATATTTTGCTCTATGGCATAATATGTGTCGCAATGCATGTTTTACGACTTGACAGCCAGCTTTCCAGCAGCCTGAAATATTTTTGGCGGAATTTGGCTTGCACTTACACCGAACTTCAATTCTGTCCCGAATTTAAGTCGTACAAAGCATAGCATAATATAAACAGCAAATGCCCACAGCTGAAACAGTAGTTTCCTATATGTGAGAAGGAGTGTGTCGCATCGTAATACACCACGCGGGCCAGTGTGGGTTCATGGATACCACATGTCCGCGAATTTTTTGGTAGAAGACCAAGTGATATTTTATCATCTTCATCATCATCATTTTAGCCGTAAAAAGTCTACAGCACTGCAGGGGGTGACCATAAGCTCTTAGAGCGGTATCAATTTGATATCGAGTAAGTGACAGATGTATACAAGTCAGATACATCTGTCCCTTATACGATCTCAAATTGATACCGCTCTAAGAGCTTATGGTCACCCAAAGCCAATTGTCGCAACATTACCTACATTTTTTTTTTCCATAATTTGGTTTGTTTAGTGCCACCGGATATAGTGGACTCGGACAGCAGTGGCGAAGTGATAGTGTGGGAGGGCGACAACGTCACCCTCCACTGTGCCGCCTCGGGGACTCCACAGCCGACCATCCTCTGGAGGAGAGAGGACTCTGCTGTTTTCAATGTTGGCAGGGAGACTGGTAGGTAAAGGAGAATAGGTCTCCTATTGACATAAACAGAGAAGTTAATCTTACTATCTTACTTATACTTATATTATACTATCTTTCCGCCCGCAGCTTCACCTGCGTAGACTACACGATTTTGGCTGTTTTGTTTTTTGCAGCTCGGGCGGTATTTTGCAAATTATTATCCAAACATAGCTATCCGCCAGCGTAGACTTCGACGACGCTTTGTTCGCGTAGACTACAAAATTTGCTCAACTTTATTATTTTATCGAATTATACAAATTACGTGTAAATTGATATAACATGAGCATAAACTGAACTGTCGTCGTGTTTTAGCTAAAGCGTTGGACTTTCATTCCCGAGGTCTCGTGGGATCGAATTCCACGGGAAGGTACAAATAGTGAAATACCACCTTGCTTTCAATTTCTTAATCCTATTACCGACACGATAGAAAATAGAAAATTAATGGCGACGCTAAAGTTATCACCCGATGTTCTTTGGCTGTAATTTTTTTAATGAATGAAATACTTTGGTTCTGCTTTTGCGTAATGTTTATTTAGTGTCTTAATTTATTTGCCCATTTAGGCCAGAAAATGATATGACCTAGCCGTCGCAAGAATTGATAAACATTCGGGCCCGATGGATGGCATTTTCCATCACTCTTGCCAGAACTTCCGGCGGATATTATCTTTGAGGGCTTCAAGAGTCTGAGGCTTGTTGACATAGACTCGAACCTTAAAAAAATCATTGAAAGAAGCCTGGAACAGTTAAATCAGGCGATCTTATCGGCAAGAGCAATTCCGGATAATTCAGCCCTCAGAATCTTGGTTGTGCCTCGTGCAGTAAGCGCCGTTGCTCTATCCTGTTGGAGCCACTTGTTAACCAGTTCCATTTTTTTATGTTATTATTTATAGGCTCGCGTGTAACAACTATATACTAACTAGCTCGCGTGTAACAACTATGTACTGATGGTAAGATAGTAGTAATAAACTAATATATGTAATAATATATTTATTCCTTTTAAGGATAGAGAAAGACGTTGATCATGGCTCTGGAACCTCGTCGACCACAGTCGTCGTTTGGTTGTTGGCGCTCCAATAACGCTTCCAGCGTAAACAACACACCATTTTTTTGTCTGGGGATTTGCTCATGCATACCGTGTTATCGCGGGGAGATAGCGCAGTTATGTGGGACTCGAATCCACTAAAACTTCACGGTGTCCTCCTGTGACGCTTATGGCGAGCACGCGTTAGCACACATCCATGAAAAACAACACACCATGCAGTAACTTTGAGCGGGTGTAATGACTTCCTGGATTATACGCAGATTTTCTGTGTCACAGAGATGATAATTTTGCTTATTCACATATTCACAGAGCTTGCTCATGATGATTTACGATGAAAAGTTGTCTTACTCGTTGTCGTGATTTTAAATGGTTTGACGTAGCGTAGGTTACACGCGCAAGCAGGTTACCAGCTATATTTTGTATCTGTTTAGCGGCACCTTCCGATAGTGATGAGTTTTGCGCCATTCTGTACAGTCTAGATATGGGTACACCAATTAAATTACGCTAACAAAATCGTCATCAGAAAGTTAAAATTTAATTATGCAATTCTTTGGAAAGCACATTGGTGGTTTTTCTGTCTGGTGCCAGCAGATATAAATGACCAGGCTGCTAGTACTGACTCTGGCACAGGCAACGTAGAATTGCCCGGGTGAAATGCAATCTTTCCTTAAATCTATGCCTGTCACCCTTAATGACTGAACCTGAGATTTATTTATGGTCATTGCATACCTTAAGAAGGAATTGTAATTTGTTTAAACTCAATAACAAAGTGAGAACCCTATCAGTGGTATTCGAGGTATGAAAACTGATTCCCCCCGAGCACATCCAGTATGTATTTCATACAAAATTTAATACCCCTTTTTACACGTCTAAGGGATGAAATTTAAAAAATGCTTAAGTAGTTTTATTTAATTGTATTGAAGAGCAGAAATACTAAATTTCAAGTTATTTTGATAAGAAACAATTTATTTTTCTTACAAAGTTTAACACCCCTTAAAGAAATGAAATTCAAAAAAATCCTTAAACACGTGTTTTTAGGGTTCCGTACCCAAAGATACCCTATTACTATGACTCCACGATCCGTCTGTCTGACCGTTTGTCATCAGGCTATATCTCATGAACCGTGATAGCTAGACAGTTGAAATTTTCACAGATGATGTATTTCTGTTGCCGATGTAACAACAAATACTAAAAACAGAATAAAATAAATGTTTAAGTGGGCTTCCATACAACAAGCGTGATTTTATTGCCGTTTTGTGTGATAATGGTACGGAACCCTTTGTGTGCGAGTCCGAATCGCACTTGACCAGTTTTTAATTGTATTGACAAGCAGAAATACTAAGTTTCAAGTAATTTTGATGATAAACAATTTCTTTTTTACTTACTTTATCACCCCTTTTTACCCCTTTAAGGTATGAAATTCAAAAACCTTAAACAAGTGTTTTCAGGGTTTCATACCCAAAGGGTAAAACCGGGACCCTATTAACAAGACTTCGAGGTCCGTCTGTCTGTCACCAGTCTGTATCTCATGAACCGTGATAGCTAGACAGTTGAAATTTTCACAGATTTTTTGCGATAATGGTGCGGAACCCTTATTGCACGAATCCGACTCGCACTTGGTCGGTTTTTTAATTGTATTGAAAAGCAGAAATACTAAGTTTCAAGTAATTTTGATGAAAAACAATTTATTTTTCATACAAACTTTAACAGTAATGGTAAATGAGGTCTTGGCTTGTACATAATGCATATACAAGCCGGCACTTACTTAGTCACTTTGACGGAATACTGTGACCTACCGTTACGCTTAGAGAGGAGACCTGTGTCACAACAATAGAAATATACCTGGGCGAAAGAGCTCTGCTCGGGTGAAAATAGAGAAAACGACATTTTCTAAAAATGAAACCTAGCTAGTTCGATTTATCGCTCCCGAAACCTCCTGCATACAAAATTTCATGAAAATCATTGGAGCCTTTGCCGAGATTCAGATTATATATAGATATATGCAAGAATTGCTCGTTTAAAGTTTTTTGATAGATAATCTAAATCTAAACGAATGGTAATTTTTGAGTAAGGATCCCATCCGGAAGTACTGATCCATTTTACGAGAGTTCTCTCAATGATAGAGACGTACAGCACCCTGCACCAAACTACACACATCAACACGGTCTAGGGATATTTTTTAAAAAGCGAATTACTATCAATGTGTTAATTATTTATATGATATGTATATATTTAAAAGATACGTTATTTAAAATTCTACCATTTTTTAATAATGGTCTTTATGGTTTTTTAAGTACCTTAGTACTTCGATTAAAATTTCAGGATTTTATGGAAAAAAAATGAAGCGTAGACGGAAACCGTATATGAATTAACTTTTAATTTATGAGTAAAAACTGAAAAAAATAGAAAAATCATTCAATTTGTGTTTATAAACTTGAAGTTAGTAGTCTGAGAAAGCGCCCATGATGTTCATAACACATCGGCAACGATTCGGCATGCTCAGAACAAGGTTGTCAATGTATTGCTGCGGAATATTGTCCCATGTCCTTCTGAGGTGCGCAAAAAGTTGATCTTCTGTAGCCAGATTTTCAGGAACTTCCTTCAGAGCTCTTCTTTGCAGCATATCCCTCGTTATTTTGATAAGAAACAATTTATTTTTCTTACAAAGTTTAACACCCCTTAAAGAAATGAAATTCAAAAAAATCCTTAAACACGTGTTTTTAGGGTTCCGTACCCAAAGATACCCTATTACTATGACTCCACGATCCGTCTGTCTGACCGTTTGTCATCAGGCTATATCTCATGAACCGTGATAGCTAGACAGTTGAAATTTTCACAGATGATGTATTTCTGTTGCCGATGTAACAACAAATACTAAAAACAGAATAAAATAAATGTTTAAGTGGGCTTCCATACAACTTGCCGTTTTGTGTGATAATGGTACGGAACCCTTTGTGTGCGAGTCCGAATCGCACTTGACCAGTTTTTAATTGTATTGACAAGCAGAAATACTAAGTTTCAAGTAATTTTGATGATAAACAATTTCTTTTTTACTTACTTTATCACCCCTTTTTACCCCTTTAAGGTATGAAATTCAAAAACCTTAAACAAGTGTTTTCAGGGTTTCATAACCAAAGGGTAAAACCGGGACCCTATTAACAAGACTTCGAGGTCCGTCTGTCTGTCACCAGTCTGTATCTCATGAACCGTGATAGCTAGACAGTTGAAATTTTCACAGATTTTTTGCGATAATGGTACGGAACCCTTATTGCACGAGTCCGACTCGCACTTGGTCGGTTTTTTAATTGTATTGAAAAGCAGAAATACTAAGTTTCAAGTAATTTTGATGAAAAACAATTTATTTTTCATACAAACTTTAACACCCCTTTTTACCCCTTTAAGAAGTGAAATTCAAAAATTTCTTATTATTCCCAATATATCAACACACACACCATTGCACATTGCAAGCCAGGCTCTTTACAGTGTCCAAGTGGAATGGAGCCTGGCTGAACCTGACGTCTGTGAGCCGAGACATGAATGGAGCCCTGCTCTGCATAGCAACGAACGGGGTCCCGCCTTCTGTCAGCAAGAGGATACTTCTCCATGTCCTATGTAAGTACAACGATTTAAATAGTAAAAAATACAGTTGCCCGGATATTTCCTTATACCCGTGACTTTCCGGTGATATAAAATGTCATCGTTTTTATAAATGTTTTTTCAACACACGTGCTCATAAAGTGGCTCTAATTTCACCGCAATTAGGCACATAATGATACCTGTTATCAAACTGTGACTTTTTCATTGCTATTATTCACAAGTGAGTTATAGAGTATTTTTTTTATCTATTGGTTGAGTTGCTTTGTTCTTAAAAAAGTTTCGATACAAAAAGATCGTGCTCCATAGTACAAATAAATTAATGTTACTACCTATTGCTTGCTCATTTGATGCAACTTCGTATTTAAATAGATAATTTCTTCTTGTGCGTGCTTAATAAATAAAACTTTCACTCAAATATAAATTTTATTTGCTCTGTAATAAAGAAAAATTGAAATTCCCTATTTTGTACGTGGCTAAAACACTATCCACGAAAAGCCAAAAAAAAAGAAACCTCATTCTTTTAATCTATGGCCGATCGCCATTGTTAAATGCGCGCGCATAGGAAAACTGATTAATTATGCCCGCCGTTGCGAAAAAAATCTCACAACTCGTTGAAAATGATTTTTTAGTATTATTTTCTTCACGAGTGTGTTGAAAAACGTCGTATGATACACGTGTGTATTGATGATTACCGTCCTCGGCTCTCTTAAGACCCTCACCTAACGGCTCGGGCCTCAATGACGCCTCAGCGGTAATCACCAACATTGCACACTTGTACCATAATGTACTATTATCGTAGTTCACGCAGCCCGCAAATAAGACAGGAATTTTATATCTCACGTAAGACCGCTCTCGATGGCAGCTGACCGCGTGAATAGATCGCTTTGGTCTAGAGAAGACAATTTTAGGACCACGTTAGTGGCGTCATTTGAACGTACCTACCTACAGTCCGTTAGGAGCAATTTAAGTCCGTTAGGAAAACTGATTAATTATGCCCGCCGTTGCGAAAAAAATCTCACAACTCGTTGAAAATGATTTTTTAGTATTATTTTCTTCACGAGTGTGTTGAAAAACGTCGTATGATACACGTGTGTATTGATGATTACCGTCCTCGGCTCTCTTAAGACCCTCACCTAACGGCTCGGGCCTCAATGACGCCTCAGCGGTAATCACCAACATTGCACACTTGTACCATAATGTACTATTATCGTAGTTCACGCAGCCCGCAAATAAGACAGGAATTTTATATCTCACGTAAGACCGCTCTCGATGGCAGCTGACCGCGTGAATAGATCGCTTTGGTCTAGAGAAGACAATTTTAGGACCACGTTAGTGGCGTCATTTGAACGTACCTACCTACAGTCCGTTAGGAGCAATTTAAGTAGGTATAGTCAGCAACAAAAGTTACTTAACACTTCAGATTTCATAATCGCAATTATTGAGCTAAATAATCAATTTCGATAGAAAAATAGTAAAATTTATAGAATATAAACCCTTAGATGACATATGACATGAGATGGTAACAAGCAAATTATCGAATAACTAATTGTCTGCCAGTTTAGACGATGTGTAAAAGTAGTATGTTAATTGATTTTTGTAGCTGACCGTACCATTACTATTGTCCTCATGTCCTGTGCTAAGAGTCCTTTCGGATCTTCGGATCACGAGCGAAATCTCTCACATTCCTGAATATAGGATGAGCTTGTTACATGTTTCCTTTCACGACCGGAATCCAGATCCGATTGAAATATTTTATGTAGTTGTTTGATGTAGGTACGTGTCCACTGGTGTGTTGGAGTCTTAAATATTGCATTTAACACGACGTCTCCCTATATTTCCGCCATGTTCGGGTGTTAACCGTGCCAGGGTTATAAAATATTTGGGTATATAGGCTTGTGATAGTATGGGGCGTGCTTCATTCAATAATTTGCAGTGCATTGGTTAGGTAAACCCGGTTTCTGTGTCATGACATGCTTTCTAAGTGGTTTCACATATTATTATTATTCTTAATCAATCAATACATATAATAAATCTGTAGAAAAATATTTTTTGTACATCGAAAAAAATTCCAAAAAAAATAGCCAGGGTGTTAAAGGATAAAAAACAAAACCCATTTCTAGCATTTTTGGAATTTTTGTCTGTTTATTTGTGCACGCATCACGTGAAATGTACGAAACCAATGTAGATAACTTTTATACATAAAAAATGTGCGTATCTTGAAGAATTACTTAGTTTTTGTTTCATCGCAATCGGTTCACTCTATCAAAAGTTAGATGAATTTAAAGTGTTCAAGAAGTAAAATTATCACAGCTCACGCAATTCAGTTACTCGGACAGTTGAACTCGCTATTCGATAGATGGCGTTGTGCATTTAAAGTCATTTTCTGAATCGCGGTGTTAAGATTTTACGCGAAAGAATGACCCTAGAAAAAAAAATTGGTATGTAGTATGTATATTTTTGAGTATGTGGAGTAGGCAGGCAGGCAGGTATGGTAGGGTTGGCAGGCAGATGACGGGAGCGAAGCCGCGGGCACAGCTAGTGGAAAATAAGCGTCAACATTTTTGGTAAATCTCTATGGTCAGCTCTCAGTCCAAAGTCAAATCAGGTACCTTATGCCAAGTCATTTATCGCAATTAGCATTAAAATATAACAATAGCAAAGGACTCAAATAATAGCCTCAATCAGACTATATTAATTTTGACAGCAGGCTTTGTAAACGCACATCAGTTCAATAGGTACCTATGTAGTCACAGACATAAATTTAACTAGACAAGTCACATCGGCCCATCTGTATAAAAAACCAAGCGTGTTACTTTTTCACACACAATTTAAGAACAAAACTTACCGATGCAAGAAAATGTTTTTATAATTGCCTCGGTCTACTTTTTTGTTGCTCTAAAAACGGTGAAGGAAAACATCGTGAGGAAACTGGCATGTCCTAGAACCAAAAATTCGAAGACATGTGATGTGACATCCACCAACCCGCACTGGGTCCGGGTGGTGGATTAAGGCCCATTCCCTCTCACAGAGAGGAGGCCTGTGTCCCAGCAGTGGGAACATTATAAGGCTGATAAAGGTGATGATGACTTTTTTGTGGAATTTTTACAGCTCAATATGGCATAATTTGGCATTTTTGTAGATTCCGTATGATGGTCCGGTGCCGATAACGCTAAATAACAGCTCTAAAGTGCGAGCGAGAGAAATAATATTGTGAGCATTGCTCTCAATATTATTCCCTGTTTAGGGTTCCGTACCCAAAGGGAAAAACGGGATCCTATTACTAAGACTATGCGATCCGTCTGTCTGTCTGTCTGTCACCAGGCTGTATCTCATGAAACTGAATTTTCACAGATGATGTATTTCTGTTGCCGTTATAACAACAAATAACAAAAAACAGAATAAAATAAATATTTAAGTGGGGCTCCCATACAACAAACGTGATTTTTTTGCCGTTTTTTGCGATAATGGTACCGAACCCTTCGTGAGCGAGTCCGACTCGCACTTGGCCGGTTTTTTTTGACATGCGAAGTATCTAAAAATATTTACGTCATCTAGTTAGATTTATATCTGTGTACCTAGTCTATGGATAGGTACATGGTATTATATCTACCTTTCAGTCCAAAGTAATCTAATATCTTGAAACTAATTACATCAAAGGTATCTTGTTACCCTTTCTGTTGTAGTTTAACAAGGTATGTATGTCTAAAATTTAATTACATGCATTCTCTGTTCTACAGACCGTACCTAACCTCGGAGGATCCAAAATCCTAAACTTCCTTCGCTCAAACATCATCACTAAACATGAGTCTTTTAACTTGTATAAGAGGTTCATTCATTAAAGCTTGACTTTTTAAGTTCTTTTTAGGTACTTATTAAAATTATATGTAAACGAAGTTTCTAACTTGTCGAGAACCCACGACGGAAAAAGAGGGGTGTTATATATTAAGTTTGACGTGTGTTGCTGTGTATTTGTGTATATGTGTGTCTGTCTGTGGCATCATAGCTCCTAAACGGAGGTACCGGTTTTGATTTAGATTTTTTTGTTTGAAAGGTGACTTTGTCGAGAGTGTTCTTAGCTATGTTTGGAGAAAATCAGTTTAGCCGTTCAAAATTTATGGGCTGTTTTCTGTTTGAATCGGAGTATTTTCGAAAGATATCGTGTCATAATTACGTGTTCTATAGATTGTTGATCGAAGCGTGTCTACTACTAGATAAATCATGTAGTTTAAAAAGTAAGTATGAAAAAAATAATTAAATAAAATAATTTTTATTCATTACTACAAAATGCAGCAGCAAAGTCTTCTTTGTGCCATTAGTTCATATCAATATTACAATGCGATTTAAATTACATATAATCGAACGATCTGAATTTCAATTAATGCTGTTAAAATTTAACTACAGATCTGCAGATGTGCCAACTTGGTAAACCAACTTAAAAAGTATCTTGAAATCGAGCTCACTAGGGACTCTTATGGAAACACTTAATCTTTGCTTTCATAACTGTCACAACAGTGTAGTCACAGTGTAGTGTGTGTGTGTGTGTGTGTGTGTGTGTCGGTACTATTAATCATTTACTCTGCCAAATAGTACACATTGATGTTAGAACATAACTTTAACAAATAACAGCCAGCTTTTTTTGAACTTCCGTCATTTAAATGGATTTGGATCATCAATCTTCATAGGTATATTGGTTTTGCCCGATTATTTCATATTTTTCATTCTCTTTTATTTTTACTAAAGGACGATGTACGGTACAGTAGACATCACGTAGCATGTTGAAGCGACCGAAAGCGTATTCGCGTGAATTGCCGCGTATCCTCGCGCATTCGCACTCTTTCTCGAACACTCGTTACATTATGTTTCGGTCGAGAGAAGCGAACCTGCTTTCATTGGAATCAGCCGATGCACATTTGATTTTTTAAGTAATTACCTAATCTTGAAAATTATTCTTTTCGACTTACTTACTTTTCGTAGGTCGTGGGTTCGAACCCAGGCAGCCGTTTTACTTTGTGAAAATTATTCCGGAAGGAAAACGTCGTGAGGAAACCGGCTTGTCCTCGAAACAAAAATTCGAAGACATGTGACATCAACCCGTACTGGGCCCGCGTGGGCCTTGCCCTCTCTCACAGAAAGGAGGCCTGTGTCCCAGCAGTTGGAACATTAAGGCGCCTCCCCAAGCAAAACGCCGCGCTAGTCGTTTTTGTGCAGTTTTTAAGAGCTATCTACTCTTTATTTAAAAAGAAATATCAATTAATAAAAATACATTAAATTTCTACATAATGTTGATTCTAAAATGGTAGTACACTTTTTTTTTTAAATAAGTATAAGTATCACTAATCTCCCAACAACAACATAAAAATGAGTAATAGTTATTGATAGCATCTCCTCGTAAAGTGTTCATTAATTATTTTTTGTACAAACACTAATGGATAGACAATTTGATAACGAACATTTTGTAAGTTTTATGTTTTCAAAATACCAATATTCGATCTTATAAAGATTTTATTCTAAAATCTGGGCGTATTCACTACTGTAATTCATGCGCCACCAGTGCCGCTAGGCCAATAGGAATATCTCATGCTGATTTTTTGGTCAGGGTACGGCCTTAAAAGGCTGATGATGGTGATGATTATACATAGTGCCTTGATTAATAACTTGGTCCATCACATATACATATACCTATTTTTTTTTGTGTCCTGCACACTATTGTATTGATTCAAGTTCTTGATGATGATAATGATGATAATACTTTTTTGTCAATCTCGCCAGGTAAACCAACCGCTAGAATCTCACAAAAGATGATGGGTGTTTACGTCGGACAGACCATGCAGCTCAGATGCAGGATCGAAGCCAACCCCCCTCCCACCGTATACTGGACACATATAGACCTGAATAAACTTTACAATGGTAAGTATGTTTTGTAATATCAGTTTTCTGAAAATCAAAAAAATTATGAAGCAATTTTCTTGTACAAATATTGGCCTGAAAGCCGTAATTTTAATCTTTCTTTGAGTTTATGTGCTCAGACACAATTTGGTTTTACTTTAACATACTCTATTAATTTCCATTACAAACTGTTGTGTGGATCTTTAACCTAAAATGTTGGAAAGTTTAATAACCTTTGCCTAAACTTTTGAAAGGCAGTGAATTAATAAATTTTAGTGTGTCAATTTACTAGTCTAGCGAGCTTCACCGTCGCCACAACATCGCTTACGTGGTCATACGCGAGCCTTTCAATAATAATAGTCTGTCGTGATGGATAGATCTCGCCTCGCGTGATTGAAGTCGTGGGTTCAAAATCCGGGCAAGTGCCAATGTGACTTTTTCAATTCATATGTACCTACTTTCTAAGTTTATCTTGGGCATCGCTGACAACGGTGAAAGAAAACAGTGCGAGGGTAAACAAACAAAAAATAAGCAATATTTACACTAGCTGTCTTTTCTAATTAACATTCCAAACCACTATAGTTTAATTTGCGAATAAAAAAATGTGTAATTCATTCTCTGACAGATTCTAATGTGTCCCAGCTGAGGAGACATTATTGGCTGATCATGCTGTTCAAACTTTTATTCTGTTGAATTTATTGTGTTGCCCGCTCCGGCTTCGTTTTGGTTTTCTACTTCTTCAAGATCCTGATTTCCTGGTAGTTCGAGAGTTTTTACCACACAATACGATTACTTATTTTCTTTCTGTTGTCCTGGTAGTTTGGAAGTCATGATTCCAGCCTCCGGTTTTTTATTATAGGGTTCTGGTCTCCTGGTCAGTTGTGGCAAATCTAACTGACCTCCCAGACAGTCTTAGAGTAAATAAAAATTACCATACAGACTTACGTCCCATATTTAACCACTTTAGGAGATGAATTTCGAAAAATCCTTTCTTAAAAATATAATAACATAAGAAAAAAAAAATTAAAAAAAAAATATCAAAAAAATAGATATAATCAATATCCTCGCAATATTTCAAACTTTTATCATAATAGTTTAGGCTGGGCATTGATATGTCAGTCGGAACATTGCATAAATTGTATAATTACAAAACAATAAACTGAAAAATAAAAACTTTTTTTACAAAAACGTACAAACGACTTCCAGAAACACTACAAAGGGAAAAATAACTAAAATTTCGGCAGTCGGTGTCAAAAAACGAAGAAACGAAAACAGGTACATATAGGTTAGGTAGGTCTAATAGGCCCCAATGTTAACGCAGTACTGGCCGTGCGCCCGCTTGGTGCCAAAATATCAATGTTGAACCTCCTTTTGAACAGTTTTGTTTGCAAAATATTATTTGATTTGCATATGCTATGTTAGTTATGAAGTAATTCCAGCAATCAATTTTCTGTGTAAAAATATTTTTAAACATCCAAGATGTTTTGGAGGAGTATCCAAAAGTAGAGAAAAAATTGCGTGTTGTTAATTATTTTATTAAAAAACCTGTGTTTAAAATAATATACATGAAACAATAATAAATATATATTTTTTTCAAACATTTTAACCTAGCCGTTACTAAGAAGTATGCTTTAGAAAGTTACCGTTTTCCGGCACTAAAGTGGATGTAGGCCCTTAAAGTCCTATAACGCCCCAAGTAATGCCAGAATAGATTAACACAAAAACATGAAAGTTGAATAACCTGAGGAATGAGAGTTTACCATGGTGAACTTTACATATCTGCGTACACCTTTAGAGCATACTGATGTTATGTTATGAAATGGTTTAAACAATAAATAGACATTCGATTGCAGCAATCCCGAGAGATTTGCCGTCATTTATTGAAGAGTTCTGTTGTATTTATCCGACTTTCTTCATCAGATCTTCACCAAATATAAATGGGACCAATTCGGGAATAGATTCATTCAAACAAAACTTTAAAATCGGTCCACAGTTGACTGAGATATCGGTGAACACAAACAAAAAAACCACGTACAGTTGACCATAGAACCTCCTCCTTTTTGAACAGTCTGTGAAAAATGTATAATTCATTCTCTCACAGAGATAAAGCCTGTGTCCCAGCTGTGGGAACATTATAGGCTGATTATGTTGTTCAAACTTTTATTCTGTTTAATTTATTGTATATTGTTTAAAAAGAGTCGATATCTCATTGTCACCGAGACAAGATTGCGACTTTAATATGAACGTTTGTTTAGAACGCATTATTGAATTGAAGTTTTGCGATTCTACTTCATTTTTTTGTTTTATTTTAACCGTATTATTTAGCGATTTAATACGGTACTTTATAGAAGTTCTGATTCGACAGTTTGATCAGTTACAACAGCCCAGTTCTAACCAATACCTATTTTATTTAGTTTTGTGTTTCTTGTACAGGATCAAAATACCAGACGAGTCTAAAATCCCAAGGATACAAGTACACAGCTTTACTGCGAGTGAGAAACATGTCCAGAGACGATATCGGATCTTACTACTGCTACGCGGAAAACTCGATGGGATCTACCAGGGATGACGTCACAATTTACAGTAAGTAACTACTCGATTTAGGTCCAGCTGTCCTATTCTGTGAAAATCTCTCCGGAGAACTTAGGTGTGTGAAGCTGATAGTTTGCCTTACGCTAGATATAAATAATTGATCAGATAACACTAGGCATTCTACAACCCTTTTTAGGGTTCCGTACCAAAATGGTAAAAAGGAACCCTTATGGTGCTACTCAGTCTGTCTGTCCATCTGTCACAGTTGGATATCTCAAGAACTACTAATGCTAACTTGAAATTTGGAATAGTTTTAGATGACGTTTGCCCAACTATTATTTTTTTTTTTTTTTGCGTCAATTACTGAAAGGGGTCTTAAAAATTCGAAGTGGGGCTACTAGGGCGTGTGGTATTTTATGAAAGAACGCTATTTGCACATTCTCAATTTTTTTTTTTTTTGTTTTTAGGCCGCATTGTTTTCGACTTCTCCGAATTTCTTTTTCGAAATCTCCGATGTTTGCTTAGAGAAATACCTGAAATTATTCTATGTGATAGAAGTTTATGTAAAGATAACAGTAAAAATAAAACGATGTGTTTAAATATCATAGCTTTTTAAAATTCATCAACAAAAAAATAATTAGTTCCACCAATGGTCAAGAGATGGCGCTGACCGAAAACTGCAATATTAAAATGTGTATTCTCTGACGAATATAGGCCTCGTCGATGAAAATTTTTCTATTATAGCCAACTTGTTTTTGTGGTTTGGTACCGAACCCGCAATGAGCGAAGTCCGACACACACTGGGCCAGTTTTATTTTATCTAGGTGATATAGTCATTATCAAAAAATAAATATTATTGATGTTATTTCGATACAGATTGGTCGAACGTAGTTATTCCGAATCTCAGCTGATTGGATTTCACTCATTATTTCTGATAGCTGCGGTCATGTCATACTATTAAAATTATTCACATAACTTCTATGTTTATATAGGACCATTTAGACTCCAGCTTTTCTGAAAAAAGAACGTTGATAGAAAAAACTTACGGCACAACCTAATATCGTCAAAATGTCGTCGCCTCACATATTGCTTTAATACCCGTTTTCGGAGCCCTAAATACATATTTTCATATCAGTTGATCCAAGCATATGAGTAGAAACATAGTCGAGAGCTTATAACTTTATTCAGCTGAACAACTCTAGTTTTCATTCACAAAGAATATGAATGTTGATAGAGCTGTTCAATTCGATGCCTTTATGAACGGTTCAAAAGTTCAATCGAACGTTTGCTTAAAAAATGCCTTTTTTCAACTGAAACTTTTGGTTTCATGCGTATTTTCAATCTATTCAATTCAAATCTGTTACAATAGATTCAAAATAAAACTGAGAGGAATATATAATGAAAATAATACCGGCCAAGTGCGTGTCGGACTTCGCACATTTGGTTTCCGTACCAAATAAAAAATCTAAAAATATGAAAATATGAAAGAAAAGGGAGTCAGTGATAGCGTGACGAGGGATAGGACGGTATGGAAGAAGAAAACGTGTTGCGCCGACCCCAAGTAACATGGGACAAGGGCAGGAAGATGATGACCAAATAAAAAATCTGGTTTATCAATATATATATCTTATATCTTGTTTATTTATATCTTCGTTAGTAAAATATAAGTAATAGTAAACATTATCACTTAAGTCAATGGTCAACTGGAAGTTAAAAAATCTTCGGAACAAAATTGTGTGACAGACGACGAACAGACGGATACGTGAGTGGCAGCAATAGGGCTCCGTTCGGGCCCTTCGGGTACCGAACCCTAAAAATTTAATTGATTTAGAAACCCCGAGTAGATAGGTAATACTTATTCTACTTTAGTCACATTCAGAAGTATTTGGTGATCTCATGTGTATAAATGAGTTACTTTGAATGTATAATACCTTTTTCTTTCAGAGCAGAACTCACTTCTTCAATCCGTATTTGCCTGTCTTTGGTACCTATTGTTTTCTGTTTTTCAATACCGACTTCGGAAAAGAAAGTTATTTTTCGCTTTGTAGTGTTTTGTTTTGGAAGTCGGTAATTTTTTTTTGGTAAAATGTTTTTTATTTGTGGTAGGTACCACCTGATACCATGAAAAACATTTATAGGCGAAGTAAATCTCGTGACGATTCCAATAAGCCCAAACACGACTAGGGTCCATTGTTTTATTTCGCAGTTCCAGTGCCTACCTTCCGGCTTCATCATCAGATAAGTTCAATGTTACCATTTTCATCAGTATCATTCATTTATAAGTATTTGCTTCATCATAGTCGGTTAGCTATTCGATATATCTCCTACCCGTGACATACTTACCATTAAGGAGTTCCAGTGGCCATCTGTGGTTTTCTTCATCAGTTCCATTTCACCAAATGACACTTTCTGAGTATACAGGATTGCATTGTTGATAAAAATGCCAAAATCACTATCTGAATGCCTATAATATTTGAGGAGTTCCCTCGATTTCTCTGGGAAGCCATAATCAGATCCTAGTTTCCTTATCATGGTACCACCCTTGAGATATCTCCTTTCCAACAAAAAAAACATCAAAATCGGTTCATAAACGACGAATTTATCCGCGAACATACATAAAAAAAATATGTATACGGTCGACTTGAGAAACTTCCTCCTTTTTTGAAGTCGGTTAAAAAGGTTTTACCGCCCAAAAATTATCCAAGCTTTAATTTCCTAACGTAATCAGTTGTCTGCGGCTTTGTTAATTAGGGAATTTGTTACCCTAGAACAATGTTAATTACGTGTGTATACATTTCCAAGAATGAATAATTTGTTGTTTAGAAATAAATTACGGGCATTATTGTTTGAATAAGGGTTAATAATATAGTTAGAAAAATAGAAACTCTTAAAAAATGTTTAAAGATTTTCATGATTAATGAATCAGGTTTTGGAAATTATTAATTAGATATCTACGTTTCTATTAATATATGTTAGTAATTAAATATTTCTTGAATGGTTGTGATGTATTTTTATATTATTGTTGTAAATTATTTATTAGATACATAGTCATATATTTTTAGTTCGTTTTATTGGGATACCAAATAATAGCCCAGGAAAATTAGAAAATCCTAATACACCATTGTTATAAGACCTAACACTACTCTCTCTGTTTTACATCCCTATATGATTTTACAGCCTCTATCTATAAAATATAGACAAAACAAAAATAAAATATACTTATAAACATTACATGTGTAAATAAAACATTTATCTTATAGCTCTAGCGACCACCACTTCAACATCCACGGAGGTTACGACTGCGCTCGAAGTTTTTTCTACTACACCACAACAAACATGTAAGTGTAATAAGAAAAATATATTGTTATTTAGCTATTTCTATCTTCGTCTATATTTGTCTTGTATTCTTATTTCAAAATATTTTGCGAATTTTATGTTCCAATTTCAATTATGTCGTGTTATTTTTGTTTTATACTACAATTTTATTACTTTCCGTTAGTTTTATCTTGTATTCATTTTTCAATAACTTAAGTTATTTCTATATTCCAATTACCAATATGTATGTTATTTTTATATTTCAATCAATGATTTTATTTTTGTTTAATATTTTAATTTCAATAATACAAGATGGTGACTGACGAAAAAAAGAAGAATATCTTTAAGAAACTTTTATAAACCCTCTGACATTGCTTTTTAATGAAGTTAAGAGTCCCTACAAGTTCCACGAGCTAAAACCAGAAAACAGCTACTTTTTCAGCGCAAATTTCACAATAACTACAAGATATATGATAAAGCTCTTAATGCAACTTTTTGCGTCACATAATTATCTAGTAAATGTAAATAGTACATATTTTTGATAACTGCTCAATTTAAATTATAAGAAATAAATTCCTAACACACGTTTTTACGTAATCCCGAAACACCAGGTTTTCCAATTCAAAGTCAAAGTCAAAGCACTTTATTTCAAGTAGGCCAGTTACAGGCACTTTTGAATTGTCAAAAGACAAAATAAAATATTACAAAATTATGGTGCTACAGTCCCAGTCACAAGACATAATAACTGTGAAAGTACCGTAGATGCCCATTCCAAGGCGTAGATCTCTATGGAGAAGAACGGGCAAGAAACTCCATGGACACTCTTTTTCAATTAGGTAATTATTACAAATCATTTGTTACATCATTCATGTTGAGATTACACATTATGTGAGAACGATGTAGAAAGTTAAAAGTGTCCATAGTAAATATAAAAAGACAATTCAGAAATAAAATTAGAATCAATTAAAATAAACCATGGCAGCTAAGAGATGACCAGTCCCAACCGACAGCGCCCGTTCACGAACATGACACATGTATCAGCACCATTCAGCTCAACCATTTTGAAGGGAGCTAAATGATCCGACACACGCGCCACTATCGGCGAGACATTTGAGTGGGCATGACATACTCTCAACCACCGGAGTCATTCAAGTCACTAGAAGACGTAGGTATCTAGACAATGATAGCTCTGAAGTACATGGTACTCACACAATGCTGGCTCTGCTGCTATATAATACTAGAAAGATTAACTCTATATAATGCAAAGATAGTAGCAATCTTCATCAGCTCCGACAGTAACAGTAAACGATACCTACGACAGTCTTACCAAAAAATAAAATTTAAAAATACACATAAAAACGAAATTAAAAAATAATAATATTTAACCTGACAGCAAGCTAATTTTGGTAAAAGAACACGAACATTGTCTTGAGTTCAACACAGCGACCAACTATGCTTATCATCTAAATAATCATTAATAGAATAGTATGCCTTAGAACAGAGATTAGCTTTTACTTTTGCTTTAAATGCGTTAAATGGCAAATCTAGAAAAGAAGACGGTAACTTGTTGTAAAAAGTTATACCAACCCCAACGAATGAACTATGCACCTTATGAAGTCGATGAAAGGGAGCTCGTAATTTGTCCTTATTTCTGCTGTTAAAGTTGTGAATATCACTATTGTTACTGTACAAATGAATGTTCTGCCTAATATATAAAATGTTGGCGAATATGTACTGTGAAGCCGCTGTGAGAATACCAATCTCTTTAAAAAAATCTCTTAGAGAAACACGCGCACCTAATTGGTAAATGGCACGAACAGCTCGTTTTTGAAGCACAAATATATTTTGAATATCAGCGGCTCTGCCCCACAGTAGAATACCGTAGGACATGATACTGTGAAAATAACTAAAGTAGACCAACCTTGCTGTATCAACGTCAGTGTATTGTCTAACCTTTCTGACGGCGTAGGCGGCCGAGCTAAGCCTACCCGCTAGGCTTGATATATGTGGCCCCCATTGAATTTTTGAGTCTACTGTTATACCCAGAAACACAGCTGAATCAACAGTTTCGAGCTGCTTTTTATGTAATTGCTTTTTCAGCTTACTGGTGGCGAATAAAAATCTGCAAAAAATGGTGTGGACTGGGCATATGGTATACTTAGTAAGCCATTAATTTTGTTGTATTTGTACTTTAAAAAAATATTGTCCACGCGGAAAGAAGGTAATTTTATCATGTGCGAAAGCGACGCCTACGTTTAAGAATATGTTGAATATAAAAATAGCTGGTAAATAATTTGAAATTTGAGGTGTTTATCAATCGAATCCAATTTTTCCATTTTATTTTTGAGTACTTAATTTATTTTAATAAATTGTCTAAATATTGCCTTATAAACCGTTGCGCTCGCGCGAGGCATTCAGTTTTTCAGTTTCGCTCAAGGGCTTGTAGGCGACGCACCTGTGCCGTTTTTATTATTGTCATTATATTTTTTATCATGTATCTTGTAGTTATTGAGAAATTTTCGGTGAAAAAATAGCTGATTTCTGTTTTTGGGTCGTGAAACTTGTAGGGGCTCTTAAATAAACCAACATTGAATTTATATGAAAAACTTTTACTTTGTTATTGTAGCAATTTTGGAAGAGAGTTTACAAATGGATGCTTAATCTAAGTATGTCAAGGATACTTACTGCCGTCTTACCAAATTATTGGGTTATACGAACTTGTGATTTTTGCGATACACCCAGGCAGTTGGCTGACTTTTCTATTTATAGCAATCTAGAAGAGTTTTGGGGTTGACATTGACATCTTTTTTTTCCAAAAGTCGCGTAAAAAATCATTCAGAAGGTAAGAAATGTGCTTTTTTAGTTACACAATACTTATTTTTGTTTCCTTCTCATCCGCTTTTTTATGATTTATTTTTGTCCAAGACAATTCAATCATTTGTTCGGGGCTTATCGAGTTTCATTGCCTCGACACTTTTCAGTTGCCACTTTTGATTTTGCCTTCCAGGGGTTGCAGTGGTCGGGGATAGTGGCAGGGTTGTCCCAAAAACCACTTTAGCGCGAGTATATATTTTTATGGCAAAAGCAACAACATATCATTAATTTAGCATAGCGCATTACTTATCTGTCTATTTTATCGTGAATTTATTGGACGGATGGATGACCCCTGTAACACAGGAATTTCCTAGCTTAGGGGTCATTGATCGTGTATTGTTGTACCTCACCAATTGTATCCTAAGTTAAATGTGACCTGTAATTGTGTACTTTTGCCAAATTAGTAAATTATTACTATTATTATATTTTCGTGTAAAATACAGTTGAGAATTTTTATTTCTCAAAAGAATTACAATGCAAAATAAATAAAACAATTTAAGTTATGTTGAGCGTACTTACAATGCGCAAGACATATTTTAATTTATATCTTATTTAACTCAATTAACGTTAGACTTTCTCAACAGATGCAGAATTAGAAGTAAAGGAACACGATCCCGACATCCACTTTCCTCACGAGGATCGTATCGTTGTGGTCCTGAGCCAACATCAAATGCAGAACTTAGGTAACCAACCAATCAAGATGCTTATCTATCCACTATCTAACTGTTATCTACCAATCGCCGGTAAGCTAGCGAGTTTGTTGGCCAATCATTACGAGCTCCTTGCTACATTAAGATACTAACTTTTATGTAAACCTTTGCCAACTGTTTTTTTTACAATTTACCAAAGATGCGCTATGAAGCAAGGCGGTACGTAAGTGAAATATCCGCTAATGGGATCACTTAATTTTTCTCAGCCAGGTTTAGCTCAGCTCTTGTGAGAAAAACTAGCAGAGCTATGTATTTTGATGATGCATGTGAGCTCACTCCGTTTTACAGCTTCGCTACGCATCCTCGCACCACTTAGCTAAGAAAGCTAGCTTAGAAAAGCACCCTTATAGTCTGGACGTTACTTGACTGCAATTATGCTCAGGTATTCTCCGTAGCGAAATTATTTTCTTCTACAGAACTCCTGTAGAACAATTTCTATGAAAATTGTTTCGACGCACCTGACTGTGGAGCCATAATGAAAATTTCTACTTGTAACTGTCTCACAATAGAACAAAAGGTTCCTTTAATAAAGAAGCGGAATAAACATCAATCATTATGTTAGCCTACTGCGTGCGGGCAATTCAAACCATTTTCTTGAAACTGTAATTATTTGTAATACCTACTAGTGGCAATGTGAACTGCATTGTTACTTTTCCTGTTAAGATCGTTTGCGAGATAAGGTTTTTCATACGAACTTAAAAGTCCAAAAACTTGTCAATGAACATCGATCTTCTTCGCTTAATCTATCATCGTCATTAAAGAGTAGATCTCCATCAAATCAAGTAGATACCCATTAGTATAGCAACAGTTTCAGGAATTGAACGTCCTTAACACCTGATAACATATGAAGCAGTTTCCCGACGCAATACAAACAACCAACATTGTACAATACTGCTAACTCTAAATTGATTTACTTCGAGGTACTTCTCTATTTAGTTAGTTAAAATTCAAGAAGCTCAAGCTCATATCATCAGAAGCTCAGCAATAAATAAATGACCTATCCTATATTAATAAAAGCTTGATCGTGACCTTCGAAAGGTGTTCAGAACTTTTAGAAGGTCACGACAAAGTTTTCAACTACTTTCCCTCTTATGTGCAAACAAACATATTTTCTACCTTTACATACAAACTTACAAAAGCCTACATTGTCCCCTTCCTAAGCCTCTTCCTTAATAAAAGCCAAATTGATTTATCACTACGGAAACTTAGACTGCCTACCTGCTAGGGCATGTAATATCGGAAGTTTTTCTAAATATTGATTTCTGATATTAGATCTCAATCGGAATGCCGATATTAATATCGGAATTGCGCACTTTCGTTAAATATTACGTATAGTATGAGGTTGGATTGAATACAATAAAAAAACACGTTTATATTGCGACATATTAGGATTTTCTATTGTGTCTCTCTAATTACCAATGACTGGGTAATCGGGCGCGTATTTGTTACCAAGAAAGAGTAAAAGTCATGTTTTTCTGAAAAAGGATAATGCAAAAAAAAACAGTAAATAAATGTTTATCGATCAATCTGAAAGTAGTCCCGATAAATGTAGTGAGCAATAATGATTTATAAATCCAGTATAAGTATCGGGCAATGTGGGATCCTGGGGGATTCCTATGTTCAGCAGTGGACGTCTTTTGGCTGAAATGATGATGATGATGAGAGACAATGTAGTTAAGTAATGGAAGTTGATTTATCCAACAGATTAGTGATCGGATAGACTAATTTGTTGTTTTCAATACAAGCAGAAGACTGAAAAATATTAAGCTGTCATTTATTGAGTTTTCCAAGCCAGTAACACATCGTAGAAATAAAGTTTACTCGTTCCGAAACAGCCCTCTCAAAAGTATGAAAAACTATCTTAGCATTCATCATTGTCATCGTCATTTCAGCCGAAAGACGTCCACTTCTGAACATAAGCCTCCCCCAAGTGTCGTCACATTAGCCGATTCCGTGCGTCTCAAATCCAGTGGATTCCCGTAGCCAAAGCATTAATCAATGAAAATATTGTTACAACGGGTTGGAAACTATTTATTTACTTGTATTCTTAAAGGTAAAATTTTTAAGCATTCTCGGGACTGTAAATACGGAATTCATCAAGGCGCATGTTATTTCTTCATGAAGAGAAGTTTAAGTTAATAAGCGTCCGATTAGCAAAAAGGTTATCCGAACACTGCTAATCACCGTAGTCAACGGGCTCAACCGCGCTTTCTTACTCAACGCTTCACAAGGAGCTAAAATAAGTTTTCTTCTGATGCCGAGATTCCGATATTGGATCATTCAGTATCAGAATTCGTTCCGAGATTCCGATATTACGAGATTCATGCCCTACTACCTACCCATGAAAATTACTCTCGTAACTTTGTCCTCATTCACGATCGGCTGAATATTCTTACGTTATGAAATCTTCTGGGGTTTTTTGATTCCATATTTATTTTATACACAAGCTCGTTTACAACTTCCATAGGTTTTAATATATGAAATTATATTTAATCATGAAAAGTTTCATTACGAAACATATCTAAACTGTAGGGTGACCATATAAGCTCTTAGAGCGGTATCAATTTGAGATCGAGTAAGTGACAGATGTATACAAGTCTTAGACATTTGTCCCTTATTCGATCTCAAATTGATACCGCTCTAAGAGCTTATGGTCACCCCCCTGTACTGTAAATCAAATAAAATTGTACTTTGAGGTAGTTTAGACAACAACGAGTCACAATTTAGAATCATCATAATTTATTTCATTTCATTTCATTTATTCATAAAAACAATTTACATTGTGTTGAATATATACACATGCAGTTTACATACAAATATTATGAATTATTAATTAATATTTCAAGTGAAATTCAAGTAAAGTGCTAAAACAGTTTTCAATAAAAATCCACCAGTTTAAAAAAAATGTCAAACAGTTATAAAATATAATAATGTCAAAACCGGATTAAAATATAATGTCAAACAGATTTCAATATAATGTCAAACTGTTTTAAAAATAATGTCAAACCGTTTTAAAAATAATGTCAAACAGATTTCAATATAAATGTCACAGTTTTAAAAAGAATGTTTAAAGATTGTAAATTACATAATGTCAAACAGAGAAAAAAATTAAATAAAATGTAAATCATTTATTACTGTTTGACCTTAGTTCCGATATATTATACAAACATTTTTCTAATAAAAAAGCTTTTAATTTTGTTTTAAACAAGTGTGTGTTATAAATCAGGATCTTTATCTCAGAAGGCAACCTATTAAATATCTCTACAGCTTGGTACTTTGAACAATGCTCTACTATAATAAATTTTGGTGATATTAGTTGTTAAATTTTTTTTCTTCGCATGCTCTCTCTAATCTCACGTTCTTCTTGTGATTGTACTTTAAATTTGCTCTTGTCTCAAACGTCGCCTCATCGACTGGTTCTATGATTCTTTAGGATGCTGTGCCATCTTTTTTGTCGTAAGTACAAACATGACAGAAAAATTTACACAACACAACACCAATTTATTTCTTTATCCTAGGTGAGGTTTTGGCTGCAACTATAACTTACAACTCTCCTTACCTTTGGCTAATTTTATTGCAAAGCATACCATTTTTTTGGTTTTTACTTGAAGATGCAAATCAAATATTTTTATTTAATCTACCGTAACCCATAGATTATGCAGTCCATTTTTAGGGTTCCGTACCCGAAGAGTAAAAACGGGACCCTACTACTAAGACTCCACAGTCCGTCTGTCTGTCTGTCTGTCACCATGCTGTGTCTGATACCTAGACCTGTGTCTGAACCGTGATAGCTAGACAGTTGAAATTTTCTCAGATGTATTTCTGTTGCCAGATGTTGCCATAACAACAAATACTAAAAACAGAATAAAATAAACATTTAAGTGTGGCTCCCATAGAACAAACGTGATTTGCGTGTCGTTTTTTGCGATAATGGTACGGAACCCTTCGTGTGCGAGTCCGACTCGCACTTGGCCGGTTTTTGTAAGATCCCCATCTTTTAATATCATTTCACACAATTCTAGATTAAACTATTTTTTAATTAATTTGGGCGCACGGTTGGCGCAGTGGTTGAGCGATTGACTGCTGCGCTGCGTGTCGCGGGTTCGATTCCCGCACGGAACAAATATTTGTAAAAAATAAAAAATAAAACAAAAAAAAAAAAAATACATTGTGTTTCCAGATTTTTCGCCCAGTTCGTGACCGGAGGACAGTTCAGACCAGTCTTCAATGTGGTCTTCAGGATCAGCTGTCAGCTCAAAGACGCACTTTTCCATCGTCTTCAGTTTTGTCACGTTGATGATGATGAAGCCAAGAGTGTAAATAAAAAGGACTATTAAAAATATAAGACAAGTAACACGAAATTGTGTTCAAGAATTAAATGAAGTTTTTGTAATTAATTAAGAGCTTACTAGTTATTAGTGAGCAGTGGTGGCCCAGTGGTATCGGCCGCGACTTACAAGTTGTAAGTCGTGGGTTCGAGCCCAGGCAGGCGCGCTTTACTTTGTGTAAATTATTTCATCACCACTGCTCTAAAACGGTGAAGGAAAACATCGTGAGGAAACCGGCATGTCCTAGAACCAAAAATTCAAAGACATGTGACATCCACCAACCCGCACTCGACCCGCGTGGTGGATAACGGCCCATTCCCTCTCACAGAGAGGAGGCCTGTGTCCCAGCAGTGGGAACATTAATAGGCTGATGATGTAGTTATTAGTCGGTGATACAATGGAAAATATCTGGAACAGATGTTGATTTAATTACCTTTGCATCAGGACGGAATGATCAATATATACGTAGGTAATGTTTTCGATATAGTTTTGTAAATTCATGTTTTGTGTAAATAAATTATCATATTTTTGACTGGTCCATTTAACACACCTGTAAAGCGAAATAAAATGTATGATAAATCATTTCTGTGTTCATTTTATATGCTTGATCGATTTTTTTGCATCGATTCTGTAAATATCTCTATAAAATCTGCTTGTATCAAGTATCAAACTTTTTTCTTAACTGCCATCACACACATACCCAAACACTCACACATTCACCCATACTACAAGTCTACTAACATTCGTCTCGCATACTTAACCTAGATACTAACCAAAATAAATAAAACTTTGAAATGTTTTATAATACTTTACTACATTCTGTCAGCGCGCTTAGTACATAATTTATAAAATGAAAATGTAAAGGGTCACGAGCCTAGCTTAGGCACCAGGCTCCCACAATATATATTTGCCTATGTTGTGTATTATTGTCGAATCTGACCAATGTAAGATAATTTATGTATATTGTGGTGAAAACTTAAATAAAGTTATTATTATTATTATTCATGTAAACAAAAAGAAGCGACTTTTACAAGAATTACAAACTGTATGTTACTTACATAAGTCAATTAATTATTTATAATTTTAAGTTAATCTTTCCATTCAATAAATAGACAGTATAAGACATTGTTTGAGTTTTATTTGAACTCCTTCTTTTGAATAACATTTAAATGTAGGTACCTATCTCCGAATTATATTATATAAAGCTGGATTACCACTCACTCACTCACTCACTCACTCATTGACATAATTGTTCTCCTAGATGGTGGAGGGGAAGGTGGGTATATTTTGACAGATTCGTAAACAAGTAACTCTCGCGAGTATGGGAAAAGTGCCAAACCTCCCCTTTTCCCCCCCCTCCTCCCCCCCCTCTATCGTATCTCGGAAACTAAGGTACCCGTATTTTTTTTTTTTTACGGATTCGTTTAGAGGAGGCTCGGAAAAGTAAAAACCATTTTTCAAAATTGACCCCCTCGCCCCGCTTCTCCCCCCCATTAAGCGGATCTCGGAAGTTGAGAGACTTGGAACATTTCTTTTTTCAGATTCATATAAAGGGACAATGCTATAGTCACAAACGAACCAGTTTTCAAAGTTGACCCCCTTGCCCCCCTTCACCTCCCCCTCCCCCCCGTTTTGGCGAATCTTTTTTTTTGTTTTTTTTTACGGATTCGTTTAGAGGAGGCTCGGAAAAGTAAAAACCACTTTTCAAAATTGACCCCCTCGCCCCCCTTATCCCCCCCTTTAAGCGGATCTCGGAAGTTGAGAGACTTGGAACATTTCTTTTTTCAGATTCATATAAAGGGGCAATGCTTGAGTCGGAATCATTTTTCAAAACTCCCCACTCTCCCTCCCTTCATCCCTCCTCTCCCCAACCTCCCCTACCTAATATCAATCGTCGAAACCTGTCCGGTGGGAGTGGACCAGGCAGCGTAGGGACCCCGAATGGAGCGAACCTACGAGACCGAGTGCAGCGCAGGGGGGAGGTGGCGAGCGAAGCGAGCCGGCGACCTCCGTAGCGTAACGAAGGTTGAGTGGGTGAAGCGAAACTCAGTGCCTGGCGACGACAAGCAAACATTAGGGTTTATGTTTTTTGGAACAAAGTGTAGGGTAGGTGTAGGGTAGGTGTAGGGTAGGTGTAGGGTAGGTGTAGGGTAGGTGTAGGGTAGGTGTAGGGTAGGTGTAGGGTAGGTGTAGGGTAGGTGTAGGGTAGGTGTAGGGTAGGTGTAGGGTAGGTGTAGGGTAGGTGTAGGGTAGGTGTAGGGTAGGTGTAGGGTAGGTGTAGGGTAGGTGTAGGGTAGGTGTAGGGTAGGTGTAGGGTAGGTGTAGGGTAGGTGTAGGGTAGGTGTAGGGTAGGTGTAGGGTAGGTGTAGGGTAGGTGTAGGGTAGGTGTAGGGTAGGTGTAGGGTAGGTGTAGGGTAGGTGTAGGGTAGGTGTAGGGTAGGTGTAGGGTAGGTGTAGGGTAGGTGTAGGGTAGGTGTAGGGTAGGTGTAGGGTAGGTGTAGGGTAGGTGTAGGGACAACAACACGCGAGCTGCTTGCAGCTCGCGCACCAAGCAAATACTAGTTATATTATATAAAACTGCATTACCACTGACTCACTCACTGACATAATTGTTCTCCCAGATGGTGGATGGGGAGGTGGGTATATTTTGACAGATTCGTAAACAAGTGACTCTCGCGAGTTTGGGAAAAGTCCCAAACCTCCCCTTTTCCTCCCCCCTCCTCCCCCCTCTATCGTATCTCGGAAACTAAGGTACCCGTAGTATGTTTTTTTTACGGATTCGTTTAGAGGAGGCTCGGAAAAGAAAAAACCATTTTTCAAATTTGACCCCCTCGCCCCCCTTCTTCCCCCCTTTAAGCGGATCTCGGAAGTTGAGAGACTTGGAACATTTCTTTTTTCAGATTCATATAAAGGGGCAATGCTATAGTCAAAAACAAACCATTTTTCAAAGTTGACCCCCTTGCCCCCCTTCTCCCCCCTCCCCCCCCGTTTTGGCTAATCTTTTTTTTTTGTTTTTGTTACGGGTTCGTTTAGAGGAGGCTCGGAAAAGTAAAAACCATTTTTCAAAGTTGACCCCCTCGCCCCCCTTCTCCACCCCTTTAAGCGGATCTCGGAAGTTGAGAGACTTGGAACATTTCTTTTTTCAGATTCATATAAAGGGGCAATGCTATAGTCACAAACAAACTATTTTTCAAAGTTGACACCCTTGCCCCCCATCAACCCCCTCCCCCCCCCCGTTTTGGCGAATCTTTTTTTTGTTTTTTTTACGGATTCAGCGTAGGGATCCCGAGTGGAGCGAACCTACGAGACCGAGTGCAGCGCAGGGGGGAGGTGGCGAGCGAAGCGAGCCGGCGACCTCCGTAGCGTAACGAAGGTTGAGTGGGTGAAGCGAAACTCAGTCCCTGGCGACGACAAGCAAACATTAGGGTTATGTTTTTTGGAACAAAGTTTAGGGTAGGTGTAGGGTAGGTGTAGGGTAGGTGTAGGGTAGGTGTAGGGTAGGTGTAGGGTAGGTGTAGGGTAGGTGTAGGGTAGGTGTAGGGTAGGTGTAGGGTAGGTGTAGGGTAGGTGTAGGGTAGGTGTAGGGTAGGTGTAGGGTAGGTGTAGAGTAGGTGTAGGGTAGGTGTAGTGTAGGTGTAGGGTAGGTGTAGGGTAGGTGTAGGGTAGGTGTAGGGTAGGTGTAGGGTAGGTGTAGGGTAGGTGTAGGGTAGGTGTAGGGTAGGTGTAGGGTAGGTGTAGGGTAGGTGTAGGGTAGGTGTAGGGTAGGTGTAGGGTAGGTGTAGGGTAGGTGTAGGGTAGGTGTAGGGTAGGTGTAGGGTAGGTGTAGAGTAGGTGTAGGGTAGGTGTAGGGTAGGTGTAGGGTAGGTGTAGGGTAGGTGTAGGGTAGGTGTAGGGTAGGTGTAGGGTAGGTGTAGGGTAGGTGTAGGGTAGGTGTAGGGTAGGTGTAGGGTAGGTGTAGGGTAGGTGTAGGGTAGGTGTAGGGTAGGTGTAGGGTAGGTGTAGGGTAGGTGTAGGGTAGGTGTAGGGTAGGTGTAGGGTAGGTGTAGGGTAGGTGTAGGGTAGGTGTAGGGTAGGTGTAGGGTAGGTGTAGGGTAGGTGTAGGGTAGGTGTAGGGTAGGTGTAGGGTAGGTGTAGGGTAGGTGTAGGGTAGGTGTAGGGTAGGTGTAGGGTAGGTGTAGGGTAGGTGTAGGGTAGGTGTAGGGTAGGTGTAGGGTAGGTGTAGGGTAGGTGTAGGGTAGGTGTAGGGTAGGTGTAGGGTAGGTGTAGGGTAGGTGTAGGGTAGGTGTAGGGTAGGTGTAGGGTAGGTGTAGGGTAGGTGTAGGGTAGGTGTAGGGTAGGTGTAGGGTAGGTGTAGGGTAGGTGTAGGGTAGGTGTAGGGTAGGTGTAGGGTAGGTGTAGGGTAGGTGTAGGGTAGGTGTAGGGTAGGTGTAGGGTAGGTGTAGGGTAGGTGTAGGGTAGGTGTAGGGTAGGTGTAGGGTAGGTGTAGGGTAGGTGTAGGGTAGGTGTAGGGTAGGTGTAGGGTAGGTGTAGGGTAGGTGTAGGGTAGGTGTAGGGTAGGTGTAGGGTAGGTGTAGGGTAGGTGTAGGGTAGGTGTAGGGTAGGTGTAGGGTAGGTGTAGGGTAGGTGTAGGGTAGGTGTAGGGTAGGTGTAGGGTAGGTGTAGGGTAGGTGTAGGGTAGGTGTAGGGTAGGTGTAGGGTAGGTGTAGGGTAGGTGTAGGGTAGGTGTAGGGTAGGTGTAGGGTAGGTGTAGGGTAGGTGTAGGGTAGGTGTAGGGTAGGTGTAGGGTAGGTGTAGGGTAGGTGTAGGGTAGGTGTAGTATAGGTGTAGGGTAGGTGTAGGCTAAGTTAAGGAATACTTCTCAAAAACACGACGAAACCGCGAGCTGCTTGCAGCTCGCGCACCAAGCAAATACTAGTTAACATATAAACTTGGGATTCAAAGGAATTTCTCTCTTCATACCGTGGTTTTCCTTTCGTGGCTACCAATCTATTTATAGTGAAATTACCTGATTTTATTTTCTTTGTTGAGTTGATTTTTGAATACTTATATCTTGTTGCATTGATAAAAAAATCGGATGGTAATAAAAAATCAAATCGCATAATCTATCTATCTTTATATATAAATAGATATAACCCGAACTGGGCCCGCGTGGTGGATTACGGCCCATTCCCTCTCACAGAGAAGAGGCCTGTGTCCCAGCAGTGGGAACATTAATAGGCTGATGATGTGATGTGATATATATAAATTAAAGAGAAAGTATGTATGTATGTTCCTTATAGATTCCGAAACGGCTGGACCGATTTTAATGAAAATTTCAGAGAATCTTTAGATTGATCCAGCGGATAATCCTGTGGTTTGGTGGCGATCGGAGATTTTTTTTTAACTTTGAACGCGGGCGAAGCCGCGGGCGGAAACTAGTTACCTGTAATATTGGTAATAATTGCCTACAATTTATTTCTAAAAATATCTAGTATTTATTCAGTGACTGTACCAAATGAAAGGTAACCTACTGCCTTTTTTCAATTTAAATTCGTACTTTCTTACTTAAAATTTTGTCAGTTAGTTAGGCATTTGTAATTACAATGTGCCTAAAAGATGTATTTGTTCGATAACCTTCGATTTTCCCTTCAATGTATGTGTTTTTCCTTCATCAAGTATTAGGGTCTTTTATAGCAGTCACAGCAGGCAGCCAGGTAACATTGATTAATTTAGCTAGTTGCATATCTACATATATTGAAACGGATACACTGACAGCCCTAAATTCTGTTCCTATCGTTCTGTCCATCCTAAGGTTGTCTGTAAGAGATTGCCTAGTGCGATAAGACCGCCCATTGTACACTTGTTATTGTGAACGTTTGTCCTGTATATTTTTTGTGGTGTACAATAAAGTATATAATAAATAATAAATAAATAAATATATTCTGGATTTACGGCATATTCTGGAAACATACTAACAACCTCATTATAACAAATCCTGTCTCTGACATTTTAACGACGAAGCAGTGACGTAAGTATGTAGGTACAGATACTATTAAAGAATCCTATTAAGCACTGAAAAACCTGAACCAAAACTCCTTAAGACGAGTTCTTCTATAAGCACAACGAATAGGTACCTACCTATTCGTTGTGCTTATAGAAGAACTCGTCTAAATAATAAATAAGGTTGTTAAAAGTAGGTTCTTATGACCATCTAATTACCCTTTAGTTACCTATTCTTAGCTAATATTAGACACCGAGAATTTAGCCCATTCAAGCAAATGCAATATCAGTAACAATATTAACCGGTTGAATGCCGGTTATAGTACATTTAAATTACTGCAGCGGCCAGAAAAAGAGTAGCGTGTAAATGTGGGCCGAGGCGAAGCCCAGACACACATACGTAAGTCCAACAATGCCTAGTTGTGGCCAAGGCTTGTATAGTACTTTTCTCAAATAATGCGCGGCAATTAAAACTACTAGAACAAATTTTGTTAAATACTAATAATTTTCAAAATCAATGACGAACAACTAACATTGTTTTCCACTACCTTGTCTTTTATGTAATACATTGCCTAAGAAATTCGTTTCGAAATATGAACATTTAGACACAAGATTATAAAATAAAAACTAAAAATATCAAAAGTACATAATAACAGTTACGAAATGACTTTTGTATTGGAGTTTTGATATCGTTATGTAACTGACAGAATTATACTGAATCTGTTACCTCTCGAAAAAGCGCGCGTTTATTGTGTGTATATAGTTTGTGGTTTTTAGTCTGAACGTTTCTAACAAATTGTTGTTGGAAATTATTTGCATTTAATTAAGAAAAAGAATCGTTCGTGTCTTGCATAAAAAGGCTTTATTTTAACACCCGCATGTAGCTTTCGACGTTCGTATTCGACTCTCGTGTCGGAATTGGCTACATCGCTCGTGTTAAAATCTCGACTTTTTATGCTCGACACGAAATGTACTATTACCCGCGTTAAAGTGTTCATTTGTTTTTTTTTCAATAAACAGCTTTCAATTTGCAAGTCAGTTCGAAATTTAAATAAAACATTTGATAAGTTACCTCCTTGGTGGCAACCAGCCAGTGTTTCGGTGTAAAAGATCGTTCCATTTTTAAATTACACGACAGATATGATTTTACTATTGTATGTAACTTATTTGGCCGCTAAACCACGACAGATATGTATTTTCATACAACTTTTACCGGCTGCTCGCATGTATTTGGCCAGTAGAGCAATTTCGATTTACCTCGAAAAAGGTTGAAAATAAATATATTTATATAAGTTAATATTATTTTCAATATATATGTAGGTAAGCGTATTTTACCTATTCGAGTATGTTAATAACTGGTTTTATTTTTATTATTAAACAATGCACCTACCATGCTATCTCTTCACCACCCTTGGTTGACTGCATGGTAGAGAATGCCTAAGGCGTTAAGGCCGATTTTGTTCCTTTTGTAGTCTAAATAAATCAATAAATAGTGGCGTAACTTCCGAAGCAATTAAAAAGACATTGTGTCTCGCGTGGATCCACGTTTCAGGGTTAATGTAGTCAATTTTATTGAGATTGATTGAAGCAAAGGAATAGACAACCTAAAACAAACTATTCAATTCGCCCTGACAATATTGCTCCATGGTTTTAAAAACGGGGTTAGGAGATTCTAAAAATACGGATGGTGAAAATATATCGTTATCACCATCACCTTTTCAGCCAAAAGACGTCCAATGCAGTGCTATTCTCTAAGGAAACATTATTGAGCGCAGTGCTGTACCAGCAACGAATCTACAGTTTGGTATTCGCTAAGCCGCGAATAACGACACTAGCGCTCTAAGCTGTGACGGCCGTGAGTTAGAACTACTCAATGTCGAGCAAGTTGTGTCTAGTTGACAGTTCTTCATAAATTTTGGTATTCCGTAAGAAAAAACAGCGTCGAAAACGCTCGCAGCCTGGCTTACAGCCACGTTTTTATCTGTCAAATCCAAAAGCCACTATTTTTGCGCGTAACGTAATTCTTCTTGGATTTTAATCTAACTAATGTTATAAATGGGAAAGTTTGGATGGGAAGTTTTGTTGGGTTGGATGTATGTTTGTTACTCAATCACGCCAGAACGGAACTGGGTGAAATTTTGCATAGAGATAGATTATAGCTATAGGAATAGCACAAAGGCTACTTTTCTTCCCTTGGGATAAGAAAACACTATCACGTGGTTGAAGCTGCTGTAAATAAGTTATTTCGATTAATTAAAAAAATTGGCGGTTTGATTAACTAAAGCAAAATTATTAGAAGAAGCTAAGAAAATTAATGATTTTAACAGAGCTCGACAGGCGAGAGAATTAGCAACGTTGAGAACAATAATGGATAGAGACTTTATCCGCAGTACAGGCTTTCTCTGGATTTAATAACATATTGGAAATAGGTCTTCCCCAAGCGTCGCCACAGTGGTCGATCCTGTGCCACGCATCTTAAAATATCGTATTTCCTACTATATGAAAGTCTGTACCTATGTGCAATATGAAAATTACTTTCATCACGTAAACATACTGAATTCAACTAACACTCTTTGTGTACATTTAGGCACTTTATATCATTCAGTTACGTACTTACGTATACAAATGGATGTTAGTCCTGTATTAGACTCCGATACCGTTAGACTGACCATTTGAAAGTTGGTACATAGGAGAACTTTTTACCCAACTACGGCGAAGCAAAAGGGAGGGTTACGTTTTTGTTACGTACAGTTTTCTTTCCATACTCCCCTACAAAAGTGGCCGTGGTTAAAAGCACCTAAGCCATAAAATTTCAAACAGTTCATCATAACATTAGAAATTCCCAAACAAAATCAATTAATTAGTAGAGCGTGAAATCCGTCCGTCTTTATTCGATTAAGAGGAAGGCCACAGACAACCTTGAAATTTATCTAAGTTTGAGTCAAATGGTGTTCTCAAATTGGCGATGTAAACTATTATGTCCTTTAAACTGGGATAATCCTGAAACTCCAAGTCTGATACCGTAGTTTGATACTTAGTCGGTACTTAGCTATTAAGCCGTTTGAAATGGCCTACATGCCCTTATCGTACCATCTTATTCAATAAAGAAATTAGGACATCTGCTGTTAAGTTAGAAGAGAGAGAGAGTATTAGAAGTATTGCTTTCACTAACAACATAACATTCATGCTCGGTTCTCCAACCGAGCAAAAAAAAAAAAAAAAAATATTAGGTACCTCGGATCCGTACCTAATAATTTTTTTCTAACAAGGTGACTCAAACGAAACAACCTTTTTACATGAAATCTATGTATCACTACGTAATATGTTAGATATCCATTAAATATTTAAGAAGTTCAAACAACACCGCTGCATATACAGGCCATAGAAATTCAAACAGCTGCTACTGCTGCTACCAGCTATTCTATGAAGAGACATAGCCTGAGGGCATCCTATTAGCAAGGGTCTAGGGCTGATAAAATCAAGATCTCATGGCGTCATGGAGAGAGCGACTGTCGCAACCCAGCGCTGGGCACGCCACAATTGCGGCGATAAGGCCCCTCTTTGAGGAGTGGTTTGAGAGGCGCCACGGCGTCCTCACCTTCCGCCTGACGCAGGTCCTCACCGGACACGGCTGTTTCGGGAGGTTCCTGTTCAGGATTAGGCGGGAGGAAACGCCCGGGTGTCACCATTGTGTGGATCGCCCGGAGGACACGGTGGAGCATACGGTGGAGGTCTGCCCTGCTTGGGCTGGGCACCGCCGAGTCCTCGTGGAGGTGAGCGGCGGTGGCAACCTCTCGCGTCCGGCCCTGGTTCAGGCCATGTTACGGAGCGAGAGGGTATGAGCAGCTGTCTTCTCCTTCTGCGAAGCAGTAATGCTCGCGAAGGAGGAGGCGGAACGCGTGAGGGAGACACAACGGAGACGCCCTCACGCCCCTAGCCACCGCAGGAGACGCCCTGGTCGTCAGGCGTCTCAAGCCGATTCCCGGCCACCGTAGGCGCGGGCTTGCGGACGGCGAGTAATGGGTAGCTCGCCGTCCGATAAGGACCAGGCCCGAGTCGACGGCGCGTTGTGTTCCACGCGCGGCTCAAAGAGATGTCAGCAGAACTGACGGGGTCCGCGAGGGCCGATGCCTGTCTGGGTCGCGGATAAATTTGAAAAAGAGTTACTGCGGCCCTAGCTCAAGCAACTGAAGGAACACGGGTGGGTTTTAGTCAATAAAAGTCTGACACGCACTCCCGCCGCCTCACCCAGAGCGGGAGAAGTCATAGGATGATAACCCACCCAAAAAAAAAAAAAAAAAGGGCTGATAAAATAAAATCGCACAAATCTTAAATGATCAACACAATTATTCTCAAATGTAGATAACATTTTAAATTATATGGAACATCAATCCAATAACCATAACGACCAACTCATAAACTAAATGATGATTGCAAAAATGGGGAGGGAATCGTTTAAATTCATACTAATGTTAAAAATGCTATGTTTGTCTGTTTGTTACGTTTGCCCGTTTAAACCGTTAAACCAATATTGAAGAATTTTGGTTGAGTTAGATTGGACCTCGGACAAGAACATAGAATGGGACTTTTTATCCACGGTGTGTGGCTACACTTGTGGTTGATCTTTCGGCTGAAAGGATGATGATCCCCGGAGTGGTATGGATCGTCCAATGGGACAATTTCTGAATTTCACGCGGGTGATGCCGCTAGCTGAAGCTAGTTTTCCATAATGCTCATAGATTACATCACCCTTGTATGGAGAATGAATTGATGGGGAGAGGAACGACCATTCAGCCAGTTATGTCTAAGTCTCATATACCTACTTACGTAGGGCGTAAATCAGTATTCATTACATTGCCCGATTTGATTTGATTTGATTCATATTGCCCGGGCATTATACATAGTGCCTTGATTAATCGCTTCGTGCATGACACATATGTCGGGTTTATTCAATAGTACGGATGTCAAAACAAATCAGAAGCACGCCACCTGTCGGCAAATCAAGTACAACTACGCTTTGGCGCACTTTCTCTAACCACTTGCGAGGTGGGGTCAGCAGAAGATGGCAGTTGAGTACTGACAGCCTTAGAGCTTACACGTCGTAGAATCAGTGTCGATCCGTAATATTAGTAAGCAAGATTGTAACTGTAACTTGTGTCTATTTGAATATACTCAGTGTATCGAATAATTTGTGTGATTTCATTTTCACGATTAACCCACCTACCTGCCCACACACGATGTCTTAACTTAAGGGAATACATCCTGACTTCCCGATGGTTTGCATCTATCGGCCAGCCTTGATGCGACATGTATACACCTGTAATTTTTGTTTCTTTTTTGTTTCGTGCACACCATTGTATTGATTCAAGTTCTTCTAACCTAACAGACAAATGCGATACTGGAGAGTTGGTCGCGCCTCTTCTTCTTCCCAGCTAAACACAAGGGAATGGTGACGGGTGGTAAAACCTCACAATCGGGAGAAAAATACCTCTGGTTGCTGTCGGAATGTCATGTTAATTTATCAAATGAAATCAAAAGGAAAAGTAGATTAGTAGCCAAGGGCTGTAAGGCATCAATTGCAGCCCGAGATATTTAGGCGCACGAGCGCAGCGAGGGCGCCTATTGTTCGAGGGTGCAATTGTTGATTACACCCGAGCTAACTATTCTGCTTTACATCCCGATTGTGAGGTAAGTAGAAAAAAACCGGCATTACAAGCATAAAATTGATGACTATCATACTCACACGAAGACAAGGCTGAATAGCAAAGCGACCTCTTTGGTCATTGGGCTGAATGCATGATGTCTATTGCCAGTATGATGGTTAGATGTACGCGAACTTTTTGAAAGAAAGAAGTGTTTTTTTTTTAATTACTTACCGCCCTAGGGCTTTTCTAGCTACATTATTACCCTAGAGCGCTAATTAGTCACCTACAAGCCCCATTTGGAGGTAATAAGAACCTACTTACCGAACATGAGAGATGTAAAGGTTTTTTAAATAAAAACCTCAATATCGTTTTGCCTGAATTCGGGAAAGAACCCAGGAGCCTGAGAACATTTAAATATTCCCCATAAATTCTCATACATAACATTGGGGCAATTCGCCGCAAGGATATTGCATTGTGGAGCAAGCGAGCTAGCACTCCATAGATTCAATATCGGGCGAGAAAGATTTGCCGCAATAACTATGCGCCTATATCGATGGCAAACTCAAATTTTCGGTAAACGCTTTTGTCTGTATTTCGTATAGGAACCTTGATGATTGATAGATGTTAATTACGGAAGAAAACTAGAGTTTAGAGATTTTATTTGCGCCAGGTGTGACGAATACCATTACAAAAAATTAAAACTTAAATACAAATAGAGAAAATATGCGTCAATACCGCGGCAAAAGTCCATCGTAATGCTCGAAGAAAACTTAAAGACAAAATAACGAAATAACTGAACTACCCTGGCCATTCGTCAAGCTTCTTAAGTTCTGAGAGGAAATGCACGAGTACTGACACATGCTACACTGACTGTACCAACCCAAACCTGTATGGTTATTTCCTCAAAAGACCATCTCAGACTTAATCTGCAAGGTCCTCAAATGATTTGACCAAGGTAATGTCTGGACTTCAAGAGACTTCACTCTCGAGTTTGTTTTCTCTTTCTTCTCAAAGTTGATAAATATTAAACCCCTTAATATTGTTTTTTTTTATATTTGACATGTAAAAGTGTTCGAAAAAAAATTACGCAATCATTTCGTATTCATCCTTGAGGAAATTATTATAATGTTACATCAACTGAGAAATGCGAAGTCAATAACAAGTTCAAAGAAGTTGAAGTATTCGTTTTATGTATCGTTCTTCTGTTTACGTATTCTATGAAAACATATGATACCTTCATTATATGATCTACTAACTTCTGCGCATGGCTTCGCCCGTGTGGGTGACGGAAATAATTTCAAGGAAACGTAATCCTTAGTTCCATTCTCCAGGGTTCAATCTATTCCTATACCAAAAATCATCTTTGTTTTAGCGGTTTAGTGGTGAAGGAGTAAAAAGTAATGTTTAAGGAAACTTTCACTAAATAAATAAGATATGTTTAAGGAAACTTCCACTAAATAAATAAGCTATAGGTATATGAAGAGATCAATCTATGCCTGATCCGTATAGCACTATTCTTAAATTCCTGGATAGAAAAGGCAAAAAGACAGGAAGATAGATAAGGATAATGGAACGGACTCACTCAGAATAATGTCCCTCTGGGTAGACTGTCCTTTAAGTGTCCTCCGGCATAGGCAAGCACGGTAGGTACGGACGGACGATCCAAGGTCCACGGGAGGCGCGTGCGTAGCACAAAAACAGCGATCTTCTTTAACTTGAAGGACCATATGTTGAGTATCAAGCTCCAGGTAAACGGCTCTGACTGCAAAGCACACAAAAACACAAATGTAAGCTAATCAAATCATACATTTGTGTTTTTGTGTGCTTTGCAGTCAGAGCCGTTTACCTGGAGCTTGATACTCAACATATGGTCCTTCAAGTTAAAGAAGATCGCTGTTTTTGTGCTACGCACGCGCCTCCCGTGGACCTTGGATCGTCCGTCCGTACCTACCGTGCTTGCCTATGCCGGAATAACTTTGGGAAAGTGCAGTAAAATCCACCAAACATTTATTGCGTAGAGTTATGAGATACGGAGTTATAGACAGACGGAGTTATTTGAAAATATTGAATTATAATATCAAGAAGTATAGAGTATACGGAAGTATGGATTGTTATCAATATCAATCAATACATATAATAAATCTGTATAAAAGTAATTTTTGTACATCGAAAATATTTCCAAAAAAATAGCCAGGGTGTTAAAGGATAACCAACAGAACCTATTGCCGGCATTTTTTTGTGCACGCGTCACTGAAATGTACGAAACCAATGTAAATAACTTTTATACCACTCCCCCTCTAAAAAGCTTATTTTATTCACTGAAAACAGTGAATAAAAAGCACTTTTACTCACCGTTATGGTGTTTGAATTTAGAACACACCAATACATAAAAATTATGCGTAACTTGAATGATTACTTAGTTTTTTTTCATCGCAATCGGTTCACTCTATCAAAAGTTAGATGAATTTAAAGTCTTCAAGAAGTAAAATTATTACAATACACGCAATTCAGATACTCGGATAGTTGAACTCGATATTCGATAGATGGCGTTGTGCATTTGAACTCATTTTCTGAATGGCGATGTTAAAATTCTCCGCGAAAGAATGATGACTATAGAAAAAACGGCAATAAAATCACGTTTCTTGTATGGGAGCCCCACTTAAATATTTATTTTATTCTGTTTTTAGTATTTGTTGTTATAGCGGCACCAGAAATACATCATCTGTGAAAATTTCAACTGTCTAGCTATCACGGTTCATGAGATACAGCCTGGTGACAGACGGACAGACAGACAGACGGATCGCGCAGTCTTAGTAATAGGGTCCCGTTTTTACCCTTTGGGTACGGAACCCTAAAAAATTGTAGGTAGCGTAGGCAGACAGATGACGGGAGCGAAGCCGCGGCCACAGCTAGTGAATAATAATCATAATATTTATTGTTTTTGTTACCTAAATAAGTAGTAAAAAGACTGAATTACTACTTAGAGTATACCTAGAGCCTACGTTACGTTATTAGATTTAATCATTCCTTGGTTAGCGAAATTACGATGGGTTTTAATTTAAGGACTTTTGTGTTATCTATATATATAAAAGAAAGACGGGTTTGTTACTACACTTATAACTCGAGATCGGCTGGATCAATTTTCATGCTTTTTGTTTCGTTGGATTTGTCTCCGCCCAGAATAGCAGAATACATAAAAAAAAAAATATAAAAAATTTAATCAATTAAAAAGGTTGAAAAGGGTAGGTTAGGGTATGTGTGTGTAGGGTAGGTGTAGGGTAGGTGTAGGGTAGGTGTAGGGTAGGTGTAGGGTAGGTGTAGGGTAGGTGTAGGGTAGGTGTAGGGTAGGTGTAGGGTAGGTGTAGGGTAGGTGTAGGGTAGGTGTAGGGTAGGTGTAGGGTAGGTGTAGGGTAGGTGTAGGGTAGGTGTAGGGTAGGTGTAGGGTAGGTGTAGGGTAGGTGTAGGGTAGGTGTAGGGTAGGTGTAGGGTAGGTGTAGGGTAGGTGTAGGGTAGGTGTAGGGTAGGTGTAGGGTAGGTGTAGGGTAGGTGTAGGGTAGGTGTAGGGTAGGTGTAGGGTAGGTGTAGGGTAGGTGTAGGGTAGGTGTAGGGTAGGTGTAGGGTAGGTGTAGGGTAGGTGTAGGGTAGGTGTAGGGTAGGTGTAGGGTAGGTGTAGGGTAGGTGTAGGGTAGGTGTAGGGTAGGTGTAGGGTAGGTGTAGGGTAGGTGTAGGGTAGGTGTAGGGTAGGTGTAGGGTAGGTGTAGGGTAGGTGTAGGGTAGGTGTAGGGTAGGTGTAGGGTAGGTGTAGGGTAGGTGTAGGGTAGGTGTAGGGTAGGTGTAGGGTAGGTGTAGGGTAGGTGTAGGGTAGGTGTAGGGTAGGTGTAGGGTAGGTGTAGGGTAGGTGTAGGGTAGGTGTAGGGTAGGTGTAGGGTAGGTGTAGGGTAGGTGTAGGGTAGGTGTAGGGTAGGTGTAGGGTAGGTGTAGGGTAGGTGTAGGGTAGGTGTAGGGTAGGTGTAGGGTAGGTGTAGGGTAGGTGTAGGGTAGGTGTAGGGTAGGTGTAGGGTAGGTGTAGGGTAGGTGTAGGGTAGGTGTAGGGTAGGTGTAGGGTAGGTGTAGGGTAGGTGTAGGGTAGGTGTAGGGTAGGTGTAGGGTAGGTGTAGGGTAGGTGTAGGGTAGGTGTAGGGTAGGTGTAGGGTAGGTGTAGGGTAGGTGTAGGGTAGGTGTAGGGTAGGTGTAGGGTAGGTGTAGGGTAGGTGTAGGGTAGGTGTAGGGTAGGTGTAGGGTAGGTGTAGGGTAGGTGTAGGGTAGGTGTAGGGTAGGTGTAGGGTAGGTGTAGGGTAGGTGTAGGGTAGGTGTAGGGTAGGTGTAGGGTAGGTGTAGGGTAGGTGTAGGGTAGGTGTAGGGTAGGTGTAGGGTAGGTGTAGGGTAGGTGTAGGGTAGGTGTAGGGTAGGTGTAGGGTAGGTGTAGGGTAGGTGTAGGGTAGGTGTAGGGTAGGTGTAGGGTAGGTGTAGGGTAGGTGTAGGGTAGGTGTAGGGTAGGTGTAGGGTAGGTGTAGGGTAGGTGTAGGGTAGGTGTAGGGTAGGTGTAGGGTAGGTGTAGGGTAGGTGTAGGGTAGGTGTAGGGTAGGTGTAGGGTAGGTGTAGGGTAGGTGTAGGGTAGGTGTAGGGTAGGTGTAGGGTAGGTGTAGGGTAGGTGTAGGGTAGGTGTAGGGTAGGTGTAGGGTAGGTGTAGGGTAGGTGTAGGGTAGGTGTAGGGTAGGTGTAGGGTAGGTGTAGGGTAGGTGTAGGGTAGGTGCCCTAGTAGCATTTTATGTTGGCATCCATTGGCCAACAGTGGGGAATCCGTTGGGATATAGTTAGTTAGATTGCCAGCATAAAACGAACATTGGCACAATGCAGTAAAATAATATCATTACGTTCAACCATTTACCAACGTTGGGCCAATGCTACTTCTGCATACCGTTAGTTAAAAACTGTTGGCATTTCTGCAGCATATGTATCGTAGGCCCTATTAGATATCAACTAACATTGGCCCAATGCAGTAAAATATTATTATTTCGTCCAACCATTTACCAACGTTGGGCCAATGCTACTTCTGCCTACCGTTAGTTATAAACTGTTGGCATTTCTGCAGCGTATGTATCGTAGGCCCTATTAGATATCAACTAACATTGGCCCAATGCAGTAAAATATTATTATTTCGTCCAACCATTTACCAACGTTGGGCCAATGCTACTTCTGCCTACCGTTAGTTATAAACTGTTGGCATTTCTGCAGCATATGTATCGTAGGCCCTATTAGATATCAACTAACATTAGACCAATGCAATAAAATATTATTATTTCGTCCAACCATTTACCAACGTTGGGCCAATGCTACTTCTGCCTACCGTTAGTTAAAAACTGTTGGCATTTCTGCAGCGTATGTATCGTAGGCCCTATTAGATATCAACTAATATTGGCCCAAAGCAGTAAAACATTATCATGAGGTCCAACCATTTACCAAAGTTGGGCCAATACTACTACTGCCTACCGTTAGTTAAAAGCTGTTGGTATTTCTGCAGTGTTTGTATCGTAGGCCTATTATAAATCAACTGACATTGGCCCAATTAAGTAAAATATTATTATTACGTCCAACCATTTACCAACGTTGGGTCAAAGCTACTACTGTGTACCGTAAGTTAAAAGCTGTTGGCATTTCAGCAGTCTATGTATCGTAGGCCCTATTAGATTTCAACTAATATTGCCCCAGTAAAATATTATCATGAGGTCTTGAATGACAAGTTATTACCGTGTCGTATGCGAGTTAGCAACATTTTGCTAGTAACACTGAAGACCACCTGATGGGGCACCTGTGCGCAGTGCATGTATTGTTGCCTCCAGAAGATGAATTACATAAAGATACACATATTTAAACTCCATTTGAAATAACATAAGACATGTTTCCAAATCTTTTTACAGTCCGTTCAACCGATTTTGAGTTCTATCCCGTAGACATAAGGATAACATAAAAAGCATAAACCTATTACCAAAACCAACTGTTTATTACAGCTACCATTTGTCGTATCGCCAACGCAATAGAAGTCAAAATCGGTTGAACGGGCTGTAAAATGGGCTAATTTCGCAAATGGAGTACAGTACCTATTATTTAAGTTGTGTTGTATTATTGTTATTGTTGCTAGTTGTATAAGTTCGTCTTAATTAATTATAAGTAAGTCCTAACATAGTTGTAACTACTTAAACTAACAAATTATGGGTAATGTGCTAAATTAAAGATGAATAAAAACCTAAATTTATCGTAGCCCTAAATATATAATCAACTGACATTGTCCCAATGCAATAAAATATTATCATTAGGTACCTACGCTAGGGTAGCCAACCGTACTCTAAAATAGACTTAGTAATCAGATATAGGCCATTCTTCTAGAAAAACTTGACAGCCCTAACCTACGCCTAAAAGCAATCATTACTAACGTTGGGCCAATGCATAGATCGTTATTTAATTATTATGAATCAGCTTTTTTTTAAAGTTAGACATAACTATCTATATTTTAAACTAATCCGTCTCCAGGTCTCCGGTAGTGTGATACGACGATGCCCTATTATTATAAAACTCGTCAACAAGCTAACGTGTCGTTGTTGTGTGCGCAATGAATTAAAGAAGAAAACGGTGAGTAATCTTACAAGAATTTTATACAGAATTTCTGGAAAATAAGTGTAGGTTTCGTATTGAGTGTTAGTTTATCGAAAAGTGATAAATAGTTTCAGTGAAAAAGTAGGTAAGAACGAAAGTTTTGTAATGCACTAATTTTGATCCTAACTATGGCCGCCGTGTGCAGTAAGTAATGTTTTTATGTTTAGATATTCTTGTAGGAAACAGTAGTTTGAAATACACATATGTTGCCCGCTTACTAATGTACGAAGTGTACGAACATAATTTGGCTAATAACTAAAGATATTGTTGCGTATTGTTATCGTGATCGTAATTCCAAGAATACAATAGGTACAATCCAGCCGTTCTTCCATTCTAGGTATGACACTGCGAATACGAATAGCAGTTAGCAGTATGTAATGTAATAGTAATCTTTGGCGAATAGAATATCTACCCCTACAAAGTAGCCACTGCGCCAGCGGCCCAGCGCCAACGTTTATGACCGGTTCGCGCCTTTAGGGTATATATGTTCTGTGGTCGCGTCGCGCCGCGCGGTGAACGTAGTGTTATTAACGTAGACTTACTTATTACCTAATTACCTATACTCTTTCTTTGCCGCGCGGACATTTCATAATATATAATATAATAGTAATCTTTGGGTCATTTATTTTCTGTTCATCTGTTGTGCATGTGCAGTGTGCTAGATGTTTGGTCGGTTGCATGACCGTCAATCGTCTTTTTTTTCTGATAAACTCCAGATAAAGATGTAAAGTGAAAATGTGTAAGGAATTTCAAGATGCCAGCTTAGGCATCATCCGACAAGAAAGGATGACTCCACGAAAGAGAATGTCTGTGGCCGCCTCACAAAATAATTTCCAAATTGAATAAGTGCCTAAAGAGCAGTGACAGACAAAAATTGGCAGGTGTATTCAATTCAATGTACTTTTTACGAAACAGGTAAGTTAATCGCGGCATTCACGCTAAACGCGCGTATACCTTTCTTTTTGGTAGAAATGTAACATATTGTTTAAACATAAAAATGTATGCTAGCTCGTTTCAACAATATCAAGTAAAGTCGATCCATTGCTTTAAGCCTCATGTATCGGCGTCTTTAATGTCTATAGTGGCGTCCTAGGACAATCTAGGCGGCTTTTAAATTTGTACTGTTGTGGTGTGAGTGTGAGAAGAGAACTACAGAAAGGCTGTTGTGTCGTACTCTTAATTGCCCCTAGGTACCTAGCCAAAGTTTCAATAACTGAATCATCTTCGGATTCAAATATGACTAAATAATCGGATTCCTATAAGCCCCGGTATCCAGATAGCCCCCCAAGCGTCAAATCGACTTAATAAGGGGTCTAACAATTGTTTTAATTAATCTAAGGTTGAGAGGGTTATACACCATATTATTAAAATATTATTTTACAGATGACATAGCTAAAGCCAGACAAAAATGTAAAGAGGCTGAAAGTGAATCAGAATTGGCTTCACCTGATAAAGAAGTATAAACAGAAAATTGGATAAGAAAGAGGAAAGTTTGTCCTCTTCAAATTGACAATGATGACCATGAAGAAAGTGATGATGAATGTCAAATCAAATATCCAATTCCACCAAAAGGAATTTTACCACCAGTACGCACAACTCGTTCATCACCAAGACTTTTAAGAATTTTATGGTTGGTAAATAAAAAAGTTTCTTGATAGATTACATCATCCCATAAGATACAACATTACAATATACTTTATTGATAAAAACAGAATGTACAATTAAAACTGGGACATACAGGTGTAATAAAATCTAATATACAACGGCAGCCTTATCGCTATCATAGATTTATTTCAGAAAACTTTAGGGTGATGTATCTTACATACAATATGGCTGGCTGGTTTTTTACACTTATGTGTTAATGTCCAATGAGATTGTTTATAAATTATCATTATAATAATAGTGCCCACTTTACAGATTCTCCAGTATCTTCAAATAACCCAACTGATGAAGAAACCAACCAACCAACAACATTGTGGTCAAAACATACACAAAAACCAGTCTTGGAGATAATTAACTCTTCTTTAGGTAAATATTTAAGAAGTTGTTTTTTTACTAAAGATTTTTAGTTCCTTGACTAAAGATCAAAAATGGAAACATTATTGTATTGACTGGTGAGTTTTAAAACAATGAGATGGCTATGGATGGATAATTTATACTTAATTTGATAGATTTTATTTATATGGTTTGGCAATCTATATACATATAAGAAATTTACTACTTTGATATTATTTTAGATGTCATTGCCGAATGTCTCGGACACATGAAAAAGCGAAATTGAGGAACTGAAGCATACTCAAAATAATATTTTATTGAGAATATCATCCCCTTCTTCAACTGCACTAGCCACTTTACCAGTAGAGATAGAATTGCCAGTGAAATCAATTGACGATTTTAGAAACATTATAAATTGGCTTGAAAAAGACGAACACAAAGAACAATTGGTAAGTCTATTAATTTTATAATAGAAATATACAAACAAGCAAGGTCAGTGGGCCCATCCGTCATGGATAAATATTATTCTTTCTTTCTTTCTCATCTCACTGATGTTGTATGATATACTATGTTATAATACTACTATTATATAAATATAATAATCTAGTAAACATATATTGTTTTGCTTTTATTTATAATTGCTTATTGACTTTATGAGTTATGTTCTATTTGTTGCAGATAAATAATTTGAGCTATATTGGTGGCAACAGAACTGGCACAATTACCAGAAGAATTCTGGAACGTGTTTTCACCAACTCTTTGGCAACTCAATGTAACTGGACTGGAAAGAATAATAAGTTCAGTTTGAAAAATTTACAACTGATTAAAGTCATCATAGGTATGTATGAGTATGACTATAAAAATTACACATATTAGATAGTTAAATTTATTGTTATGATAGGTATTAAATCAAAACCATGCATTATTTATAAGCAATCGCTACTAGGATATTTTATTATTGTGATATTATCTATACTAATATTATATTATTAGAGGTAAAGTTTGTGACATGGTAGGGGGTAATCTCTGGATCTACTGAACCGATTTTGAATATTCTTTCACCAGTAGAAAGCTACATTATTTCTGAGTGTCATAGGCTATAATATATTTTAGAGATCCTTATGAAAATTGCAATAACGTAACCCAAAGTACCAAAATGTTGCCTATAAAATTTATTCTTTGGCGTGCGCTGAGAATACTATTGATGATGCATAAAAAATATTAGGTAGGCAGGGTTGGCAGGCTAGGCAGGGTAAGCAGGGTAGGCTGGGTTGGCAGAGTAGGCAGGGTAGCCAGTTGACGTGAGCGAAACCGAGAGGGTCAGCTAGTATTATCATAAATAAATTATAACTTTATGAATTGCGTTATTCTAAATCAAATGATGTTTACAGCTGCAGTGCGTAGAAACAATGTGGCAGAGACAGCAACTGAATCTGAAATCACAGATGTCATAACAAGCTGGTTTAGGTTTGCTAGAGACCGAAATGGCAGTTGAGAGAACAGTGAACAAGATCAAACTAATAACAGCAGCCCTACAGAACAATATTCTGGACTATCTGCAAGAACAAAGAAGAAACAAGAAAAAAAAAAAAACAAGAATAAACACCGAAAGGCAATAAAAACTAAATTAAGGATACACAACGAAAGTAATGTTACTAGTTATAATTCAAGTACTAATCCATCATTTATCAATGAACATCATAATAATAGTATATTAGAGCATAATACTGAAGAATTTCTTTATGAAAAAATCACTTTCACTTATAGTATTTCATCTACTGGTAAAATTGAAAATGCAGATTTTAAGGATACTGATCTTACCAAATCTCTTATTTCATGGTCTCAAGAGCATAACATTACCCATTCTGCTGTAGATGGTTTGTTGAAGATTTTAAAACCGCTTTTTTGGATAATAATGTTTACTTCTACCTAATTTCAATGAAAATGAAACATAGTCATTAGTAGTCATTAAATAAATATTTGAGCAAAACTAGTGTTTTGCTCAAATATCCCTTAATGTATGTATGACCCCATTTGTATGTGTCTGCCTAATTTTGGTTTCAATAAAAGAGATTTATTTTAATATAATTTTTTATTTCTAATTATGCTTGTCCCACAGCTGGGATACTGGAAAACTATACTAAACCAAACCCCAACCGTTTGCCAATTGTAGGGTAACTGTCACTATTGTGTAAGAAGGCCCTACAATGCAAAACAACCATGGCCCTCTAGGAAAATCTACAATGGCCCTTTGTTGTAGGTCACAACCAATGGCCCTCTGTAGGAAATTCTACAATGGCCCTTTGTTGTAGGTCACAACCAATGGCCCTCTGTAGGAAATTCTACAATGGCCCTTTGTTGTAGGCCACAACCAATGGCCCTCTGTAGGAAATTCTACAATGGCCCTTTGTTGTTGGCCACAACTAATGGCCCTCTGTAGGAAATTCTACAACGGCCCTTTGTTGTAGGCCCTACCTCTTTAAGATGGCCAAATCTAACCGTTGTCCAACTAACGAAGTGCACGTGGCCCAACCAAATGCCAACAATAAATGCTATTAGGGTAGGGTAGGTGTAGGGTAGGTGTAGGGTAGGTGTAGGGTAGGTGTAGGGTAGGTGTAGGGTAGGTGTAGGGTAGGTGTAGGGTAGGTGTAGGGTAGGTGTAGGGTAGGTGTAGGGTAGGTGTAGGGTAGGTGTAGGGTAGGTGTAGGGTAGGTGTAGGGTAGGTGTAGGGTAGGTGTAGGGTAGGTGTAGGGTAGGTGTAGGGTAGGTGTAGGGTAGGTGTAGGGTAGGTGTAGGGTAGGTGTAGGGTAGGTGTAGGGTAGGTGTAGGGTAGGTGTAGGGTAGGTGTAGGGTAGGTGTAGGGTAGGTGTAGGGTAGGTGTAGGGTAGGTGTAGGGTAGGTGTAGGGTAGGTGTAGGGTAGGTGTAGGGTAGGTGTAGGGTAGGTGTAGGGTAGGTGTAGGGTAGGTGTAGGGTAGGTGTAGGGTAGGTGTAGGGTAGGTGTAGGGTAGGTGTAGGGTAGGTGTAGGGTAGGTGTAGGGTAGGTGTAGGGTAGGTGTAGGGTAGGTGTAGGGTAGGTGTAGGGTAGGTGTAGGGTAGGTGTAGGGTAGGTGTAGGGTAGGTGTAGGGTAGGTGTAGGGTAGGTGTAGGGTAGGTGTAGGGTAGGTGTAGGGTAGGTGTAGGGTAGGTGTAGGGTAGGTGTAGGTTAGATGAATGTTTGGTGTTTTTATGGCAAAACAAAGTTTGCCGGGTCAGCTAGTAACTTATAAAAAACACCTACCGAACAGTGACAAAGAAGGTTAGGATAAACATAGATTGTAACCGATGAAAAAATTAATTTCACAAATCGACGAGCATTGGTTTTATTTTTTATGTTCCAAACTGATATGTAAGAATAGATATTCTCTCATATTCATCTGAAAAAGCCCTCGCATTTTACAGTCTTAAATTATTGCTGGCCAGATATAAAAATACGTTGGTATAGCAAGCAGGTTTTTATACCAACATGTACACCTATTTATCAGTATTGATATTCCCTATTCAAACATTGCTTATTTTTCCGCCGTCCGCAAAACAACAATAGCCTGCCTTTATTCCTATCGTTATTCCTCCGATTTGTATATCCCTCGCAGTTTGAAAATTAAAAAAACCAGCCAAGTGCGAGTCGGACTCGCGCACCGAGGGTTCCATACAAACAGCTACATTCACCAAGGTAATTAGGTAAAATCGCTGAAGTTCATAAACAATTAAAGCACCGAAAATTGCTCTAACGAAAACATAAACTGGATTGAGGGACAAAATTAACTTTGCCGTTGGAAAACTGTTGTCCTCATAGATCTTTATAAGTCGCGGTCAGTTTACCAATTGTAAATAAGCTAATATCCTTTTATTTTAATTTACTTGTGCTATAAGACACTGCTTCTTGCCAAATTTCATGAATCTAGGTCAACGGGAAGTACCCTATAGGTTTTGATTCCCTTGGCATTCGTCAACTTTGCGACATAAATGTCGGTATCTTTTGATTGCGATGATCTAAAAGTATGATTTTTTCAAAGCTCCAATGTTTTGCAGACCTGAGTATATGATATTAATTTTAATTTGATACCTACAGGCATTTTAGAGTTAAAGGTCTTGACACACGGATAGATAGACAGACAGACAACGAAGTGATCCTATAAGGGTTCCTTTTTTTTCCTTTTGAGTAACTGATCCCTATAAACGTAAAAATGTACACTAATTTTCATCGGCATTGAAATCCTTGTTTCTTTTCATTACATATTTTTATTGTAATTTAAAATGTACGTGTAATCAAAATATTTTTTCAGTCGTTTATTAGCTTTATAATATTTTATAAAATATACAATAATTTATGTGGACTGGTTACGTATCTATGTAACATTAAAACATATATATAAGCTGGTATATTGTAAGAGCTCAATCAGAATTAGATGAAACTTTGTTGCTCTGAATTCAAAATTGGTTTCGAGCGTAACGCTAGCAGACGCTGCAAGCCAATTTGATCTGAGCGCACCTCTATTACAAAAGATTATTTCATTCTGATCACACATGTTTTAAGGCTGATTTTCGTCTAGCAGTAGTTGAGGATGACGTCAGTGGTGCAGGGTTTCAGGCAGCACTCGTCGACCAGTCCGTCTCTCTTGTACCGGGACCAGTTGGCAGTCAAAGACCCTCGGCGTCCAGTCCAGGGCCAGTCGATTTCGTTCGTCTTGTCGGAAGGTAGGAAATCTGCCGCTAAGGAAAGGTGAATTTTAGTAAATATATTTTAATTTTGAGGAATATTAACAGAACTATGCTTAAGGAAATTGCAAGAGTGGGTGTACACAATAATAAAATTATATGTATTTTAGCAGTTCACCAGCACTATCGTTTGCAGCACTAGCACTATTGTTTTGTGAATGTGTGAATATTGTAGGCCTTCTAGATTTCTAGATGCTTGTTAACATTTGTTAACTTTTTATCGCGTTTTACTTTATTATTTTTATTTCTTGCGACTTATTGTCGGGTCTACGTTGTCCCCCCTTATCCAAGTACTAATGCTGCTAAAGAGTAACCATGGACTTCCTTGCCGCTTATTCTCCATAGGAAATGACTAATCCGAACCGTGCACATTTTGTCGACGTTTTATAAGTGCCCATGTAGGCCTATGTAAAATAAAATAAAAATATTTTGATTTTGATTTTATCTTAAAGTCCGTTACAAAACTCAGGATGATCTCGTATCATATAATTTTATATCTTGGGCACTTTTAATATTTAGCATGTTTTGCACATTGTAGAAGTCAATTTGCGCAAAATTAACATGCTAGTTATTGACACCTTACTGTTTAAATATATGAGTTCAACAAATTAGGTAGGTAGTTAATTTAATTTCAAGCTCTAGTATGCATCTTTACAAAGAAAGAACTTCTTTCAGTTTTCGTGACTATGAATATTCTTAAAATATTATATGATGTCATGCATCTAGTTGAATCTTGAATAAACATGGCCTGCCAAAAATTACAAAGTACAATGCATGATTTAAAAAAAAAGACACGGGTGCCACAAAAGCAACTTCTCACAATAATAGTAGGGGTGTACATTTTATCAGAACAGATAAAACCAAAATACAAGATGAGTTTGTAACAGAAAAGATTGCGATATAGGGGCTATATATGCAAGTAGATTTTAGTGGTGAAATCTAAGGTACAAAAGGGATACTCAGTTAAAAACTGTGTAAATAAGCTGTGTTAAAACATAAAATGTCAAATGAAACCTTAAAAAAAACTATCGACGAGTGCTATGTAGGTACCCTTCCTTTTCACTAAACATCAATAGCAATTTAGGTATACAAACTTGACATAGTCCGTGATCTCTTGTTCACATATTCTGCCCCGTAGCAGAGAAGCACCCTCGCGTTAGCCAGCTGCCTTCCACAGAGAATGACTGGCATCTGGTCTGCTGCTACGTACGCCAGGGCCAGGAGACAGGACAGGATGATCAGCCTCATTGTTCAGGGTTCTACAGGGGAGCGAAACATTTAGGAACAAGGTGAAAAGTGAAATTAGACGAAGCTAAAATAATGACTGTGACTGATTTTCCATTTGTGCTGTGGAATAGAAAGGAGATAAATGCCAATGCAATGCGAAAGCTCTCATACTAAAGTTCTCCTCTGAACATCTTGTGAAGAAAAGGTAGGGCAAGGCAGAAAAATAACGACTGTCTCTTGAAGAACAGTAAGAACGGTGAAAGATTTGTTTTCCTAGAAAAAATAAGCTAGTAAGAAGTAAAAGCGAGCGAGACTTGGAAGAAAAGCAAGCCACCCCAGCTGTGTAGGTATAGAGTTCGTAGAGCAGCATTTTATCAACGAACTAGCTGTGGTAGGTTGGTACCTGCCGCATGAATTCGGGAGAGCTTTCGTTTCAGCACCGTCCTGCACTAATTAGGTCTGTCTGTCTGTCTGTCACAGCCACTTTTTTTCCGAGACTATAAGAACTATGCTGTTGAAACTTGGTAAGTAGATGTATTCTGTGAACCGCATTAAGATTTTCACACAAAAATAGAAAAAAACAATAAATTTTGGGGGTTCCCCATACTTAGAACTGAAACTCAATTTTTTTTTATCATGCCCAGGCAGTCTCCGAATGGGGCGATGCCAATCTAGTCAATTTCAATGCAGCTAAGACCCAGGCGTGTCTTTTTTCCGCAAAAAAGAGCCTATTCCACCCGGCTCCATCTTTCCGTGGTATAACCGTGCCGATAACGGACCATCTCGACCTTCTTGGTGTTACTTTAACATCGACCCTCAATTTTGGTCCATTCATTGAGGCAAAGGCTCAGTTGGCTGAAAAAAAGTTGGGGATCCTTGCAAAGGTGAGACGGTACTTCACGCCTGAACAGCTGCTCAATTTGTATAAAGCGTAAGTTCGGTCATGCATGGAGTACTGCTCTCACCTTTGGGACGGATCTGCCAAATATCAACTTGATGCACTTGAGTCGATTGACAAACGGGCCAAGAGGCTTATCGGCCACGATGCACTGGTCGCCTCAAAGCTCCAGAGCCTTGAACATCGACGCCAAGTGGCCAGTCTGTCGGTTTTTTATCGGTTACATTTCGGGGAGTGTGCGATGGAACTGCACAATTTGATTCCGCCTAGCCCTTTCCATCACCGGACAACAAGACGCACGGCAATGCGCCACCGGTACATGGTGGACATCCCACCCATACGTACAAAGCGTTTTGCGAATACTTTCATTGTACGCACAGCTAAGGAGTGGAATTCCCTGCCGGAGTCTTTGTTTCCTGATAGCTACAACCTTGGGGTCTTCAAGTCAAGAGTGAATAGGTTACTTCTAGGCAAGCGTGCTTCACCGTCGACCACATCATCGCTTACCATCAGGCGAGATAGTGGTCAAACGCAAGCCTATCGATAAATAAAAAATAAAAAATAAAAAAAATGCCCATCTATGGATAGGTCTTCAAAAATGATATTGAGGTTTCTACTATATTTTTTTTATATACTGAATAGTTTGCGAGAGAGACACTTCCAAAGTGGTAAAGTGTGTGTCCCCCCCCCCATGTAATTTCTAAAATAAGAGAATGATCAAACTTAAAAAAAAATATGATGTACCATGTGTTTACATGGTACATCATATAGATCTAGTTAGTAGTTTTTTTTAATACGTCATAAATCGTAAACCGCAATTTACCAAGTACGGAACCCTTCGTGCGCGAATCCGACTCGCACTTGGCCGTTTTTTTTCACTTTTCAGATACTGTATTATATGAAAATATTTATAAATAAAATATTCGGTCCGGAAGTGTGTAATCAAATTCATTTGTTTTCTGATTCTAAAAAGAAGATTCAAGTACAAAATGTCTGAAAGTGTGAAATCAAATTAATTTGTTTTCTGATTCTAAAAAGAAGATTCTAGTATTCAATTACAGTTCAACTCTTTTAATGTCCCTCGGCAATCATCGCATTTCCGAATACAAACGAATGTGATTTTCCATGTCCATCAATTATTATATTTATCGTGTATAATAATTTGAATTCAGAACTTAGTACTTTATTATTGTTTTATTTTGATTTCCGTGTGAAATATATAGAGCTGTAGAAATAGCATCGTTAGCAGCTTTCCGCCCATTTTTTTAATAAATTCAATTATGTTAAAACAGTATTAACAACTCCATATACTTCCAAGTTTATTGAGAGCGTCCAGTCAGCACCAAGTGCCAAGGGCAACTGATAGAAATCCGACGACTGACGTAACACAAAGTTTGCTTAGGGACATACAGAAAATGTTTGTATTGTAAACACTTTCATTTTTGTTTTACTTTGTATTTGTTAGGATGTTTTTTTTTTAAATAATTTCATTCATTTTTTTATTCATTTTTTCTGTTTTTTTTTATTAAGGGTCAAGGTTCATAGGGACACATCGTAACAATAGATTTATTTATTGAAATTGAAATAGAACGGCCGCAACCAATTACACTATTACAACACTTTACAAGCACAATATATATATACACATCAATTATAATTTATGTAATACTGTAAAATTAAATACAATTAAAATAACTAAAGCAAGTAAAAAAAAATATTCAAATAATTGTTATTAAAACAACCAATGCTTAACTGCAATAATCAAAGAGGAAGATACCTTATCTTCCTATACCAAATATTTAATTTTGATTCAATGAAATTATTAGTATTAAAATGTAATATATTATAGTGAATGAAAATGTTCTTACCCTTTAAGTTGAAAGGTGCGCTTTTGATGAAAGTGTAAAGTTGTATGTAAATTCTAAGAAATTTCGTCTTATATACTAACTATGGGAGAGATGGGCTGCGGTTACATTGGATAAGCGAGCGGATGATAATTATGATAAACGCTATGCAACTTAAATAGGGATTTCCACTATGATTTTGCTTGTAACGGTAACAGGAAACTCACAGTTACATCCTTAGTTACAAAATGTAACTCCCAGTTACATCCTTAGTTACATAAAAAAACTTTTTTACAAAAAATGTCTTTCGTAGGTACCATTTTTATGCGTTATGGACACCGACTTCCAAAAATAAAGTTATTATTCACTTTGTAGTTTTCTTATTTGGAAGTCGGTAGTATTTTTTTGTAAAAAAAAATTTTTATTTTTCACTTTTTAGTTGTACCTACCTAATAGGCAAGTTGTTTATTAATTTTCTTATAACGCCAGAATAGATTACCCGAATAACATGAAACTTGAACAAAACCGATCAAATGTGAGATCTGCTTACCCCTTAAGACCGTAATGGCGTGATGTTATGTTATGAAATGGTATAAACAATAAACAGACATGCAATTGCAGCAGTCCCAAAAGATTTTTCGTTATTTATTGAAGAGTTCTGTTGTATATCTTCGAAGTTCTTCATCAGATCTTCACAAAATTAAAATGGGACCAATTTCGGAACATACTCTTTCAAACAAAAAAAGAATTTTCAAAATCGGTCCACAATTGACGGAGATATCACTGAACATACACAAAACATACAAGAAGTCGAACATAGAACCTCCTCCTTTTTCGAAAGTCGGTGAAAAATATATGGGCACGTTCTTTAAATATAGTTTTGCAAAAAATCATAAAAAATCCCTATAGGAAAGCAAAGGAAAGCAACAAATTTACGAAAGGATTCAGTAGATACTTCTTAATTATCTCTACAGCAGAAATTTTCACATTGATCTTTGATAACAGAATTGTACTGCAAACAAAAATAATAATTATTTGGAGGTAGGTGGAACAGGGTGTAAAGTCCCACAAACCTCGATTGAAAAGGGAGGATCCTCCGACCAGACGGGTGTAACGTCTGGTCCGGGCAACTGCCCAACGGTTGTTGTCGGACTGTTGTATGTGTTCTAATCGCGCCGAAAACTTTGCTTGTGCGATGCAGGATTTGTGTGACGTCATGTCATTAGTTGTGGCGGCGTCGATGCCGCTACAACTACAATATTATTATGCTAGAATCATCTAAACTAATCTATACTAATATTATAAAGCTGAAGAGTTTGTTTGTTTGTTTGAACGCTAATCTAAGGAACTACTGAGTGTAATCGAAAAACTATTTTTATGTTGGATATTCCATTTATCGAGGAAGGTTATTAGTTATATAACATCACGCTACAACCAAAAGGAGCCGAGCATAAATGAAAAATGTTGCAAAAACGGAAAAAAATATTAAATTTGACAGCTTCCAGTGGGACAGCTACTAATTCAATAAACACAAAATCATTCCAGTCTTTTCCTTATAATTTTGGATTGGTGTCAAATCTAACCGGATGCTACTGGTTGTTAGTACCTAAGTATTTTACATGAAGCGAATGTCAATCTTAACTGCACAACCCAGTAACTGGGCAACACGATATACCATCCAATAAATACAGCTGGCCCCAGAAGCCGTAGGATAGTTTCTAACCTCACCATGTCCACACCTTTATTCTCATCCAAACGTTAACTTGCTGTTCAACCTGAAAGCTTTTTACCTGAATGAATTTGGATCTTAATTTCATATGTCATTAATTAATTCACTTTCCTCGGATTTCGTAAATGCGTAAACCATGTGACGTCACACTTCCCGTGTTATTTTCGTCCCATTTGATTTAACAGGAGACGAGATATTTATAAACTTGAATTCATAATTGGAGATTTATTTATTTATTAAAACTTCATGCAACATAAAAGTACATAGGCGGACTTAATGCCTGAGGCATTCTCTACCAGTCAACCATGGGCGGTGAAGAGATAGCATGGCAGGTGCATAACAAAAAAAAAAAAAAGAAATAATAAACACAAAATGAGTATATGGTTAAAATAAACATACATAAATAGGTACTATAATAAATACTATATATATAATTTCAATCTATCACCACTAACTCAACTATCGACTTTAGCATTGTGTATTCTAAGTTAATTTTTCAGTGACCATTTATATTAAAAAGGCCCTAAAAACGGAATTTGAACATTGTCTCGTATGACATAGAATTTGTTGTACCGAAATTCGTTTTATCTCGAATTCTGAATTCAAATAATATAATGAAAAGCATTTTTTTAATTAATCTCGTTGTTCATGGAACATGGATCCTCTGCTTTTGTGTTCGATTTTTACCAATATTTGTAACATAACTGCCTGGAAATAGAGATGAATATTTATTTTTTAATATTGACTGTTTGTATAAGGACCCTTCCAACAAGGGTGACCATTCCAACATACCGAGTTTCCTCCGTGCCTCGGAAAGCACGTTAAGCCGTTGGTCCCGGCTGTCATTTGAAGATCTATGACAGTCGTTACGAGTAGTCAGAAGCTTGAGATCTGATACCAGTCTTGCCAAGGGGTACCGTGTTACCCAGTTACTGGGTTATGGAGGTCAGATAGGCAGTCGCTCCATGTAAAACACTGGTACTTAGCTGAATCCGGTAAGACTGGAAGCCGACCCCAATATAGTTGGGAAAAGGCTAGGCAGATGATGATTGACTGTTTGTATAAGGAGGTCGGGGTCTTTCCCACTGATTCAAAAGGTCTATTGTACACCCTATTTATAAAGGTGGGAACAGAACCAGTGTCAACAACTATAGACCTCCCTCGGTTCTAACTATTCTTTCTAAGATTCTTGGAAAATTTAAAATAATAGACTTCTCAGTTATAAACACTAACGAAATTATTGCCGAAAACCAATACGGATTTCGGTCTGGTAAAAGAACAACAAAACAGAAGATTAAAATGGAGCTATTGCAAATAATTTGAATCATAAGCATAAAACAATAGCTGTTTTTCTAGACCTCTCGAAGGCATTTGACACTGTATCTGTCTCTCTTTTGCTCACGAGATTATTTCAGATTGGGGTAAGGGGGTTACCACTGAATATTTTTAAAAGCTACCTTAGTAACACTCGGGGCCGTTTTTTCGTTGTACTATTCATTTTTGGCAGGCGGGTTGGCGATCGCAGTTTGTTGTTAAAGTGCACAGAGAACGCTGCTGCCCAATTCTGGTGTGTCCCTTAGTCGCCTTTTATGACAACCACGGGAAGATATCAAGAAAACTAACTCAGCAAATAATCAGCCATCTTCTTACCCATTACAAGCAAAATGGATAAAATAAATAATACTTCAGAATCAGCGCAAAAAGCCAGGAAAACGCTCAATTCGTATTCTAGAGTGGTTCCGCATAAATAACGAGTAAATTAATTTCCTTCGGGTCGGGCTCGCACAGTAAAATGCTGACCAACGGCTGCATAAAACGAATAAGAAATATCTTTACCTTATGAAACATTAAACCAATTTTCAGTTAATCTTACATTCTAAAGTAATATTAAAGAGAGGTAAAATTGTTTTCACCACCTGTTCGACAATTTCCAATTGCATAACATGCAATCTCAATGAAAAGTAAAGGGTTACCTCTTAAGGGAGGTGAAGTTGTATGAAACTCCCTAGGGAATGGAAAGTGGAAAACTCTAAGTAAATTCCCGTAAGGCATTGTATAGAGAACAAATGGAGATGATAAATCGAACTGGCCACCATAAGCTGAACTCAACGCGAATCCAAAGACTGTGAAACAAAAGTCGGTGTTTGGTGCTGTGCTTTTCAGTAAATGTTATTGCAATATTCATGTTAACAAAAAGTGTCGACTGTCGAGCGATAGTGATTCTACTCCGGAGTTTATCGAAACAGACGCTTTAGAGATTATTAATAATCTACTTCCGGAAATCCGACTGCCATCCAAGACAACACAACACAAAAATGTTCTCAAAAAAACCAAATATGTCTATTAATAGCTATGTCATAAGAAAACAGAACACAGACAATACACCACATACTGTTACTGGGAACAACATGCCGCTGTCCAATAAAATCTGACGAGACGCTGCGACCTCTCCACGACATTCCCCAACCCGGCCGGTCACCGTGGGGACTAATGACCACAACCCTCCATTTCAACCACTCTACATCTGCACATATAATGTAAGATCTTTGCTGTCTGATGAACGACTTCTTGAATTTAAAGACGCTCTCTCGGAAATAAAATATGACGTAATTGGCCTGGCAGAAATCCGAAGAACAGGTACATACTGGAAGATAGTGAACATGTATTTTGCTACTATGGCAAAACCAAGGGCCTTTATGGTGTCGGATTTTTAGAAAAAAAATACTTAAAAACAAATATAGAAAGCTTTATTGCATTCTCAGAACGAGTATGCTCATTGAATCTGAATTTCGATACTACATCCATAACCATTATCCAAGCATATGCACCTACTAGCAAAGCTCAGGACAGCGATGATCTTGCTTTTTATGACAAGCTGCAAGAAGCTCTAGAACAAAGCAATAAGACCGTCATTCTGATGGGCGACTTCAACGCTTGTGTTGGGCAACAAAAACCTTCAGAAGAGAATGTATTGGGACCATATTGCTATGGTAAAAGAAACAAGAGGGGTGAAAAACTTATACAATTTGCATTCCAAAATAACCTCACATTCATCAACAGCATATTCAAAAAGAAACTATGCAATATGTGGACATGGCTGTCCCCAAAGAATACAAAAAGTCAATTAGATTACATCTTATCTAACAGTAAGGAAAAATTCATAATTATTGAAATTATTAATAAACTAAACTACCCCAGCGATCATCGACTGATAAGAAGCACGTTGCAACTTACAAAAATCAATAAAAGTAGAGCCAGATACAATCACAAAAACACCACTCTAAAAACAAAAGATGATGAAAAACTCTTTATAGATAGAATTGAACAAAGCATAAAAAGCGTTCAGCTAGACACATGCACAGATGTAGAGTCTTACCATTCAAGAATAAAGAAAATTATTACCGATGGGCTAATTTCCACAAAAAAAAACAAAGAACCAAAATATATATGTTATCTCTGAAGAAACAAAATCACTCTTGGATAGAAGAAATGAACTTCTACATAAAAAAACACTCTCAAAGCAAGAAAAACAAGAACTCTGTAGTTTGTACAAAGCTGTTCACAAGAAATTTAAAAAAGATTACAAAGAGCACAGACTAAGGACAATAGAGAGACATCTTACGTCAACAGGAAGTCTTACGTCAAAGGGATTCAAAGACCTAAATTCCACCAAAACTTGGATTCCTAACCTAAAAGAAACGTCATCTGGAAAATAAATATTCTCAAGATCTAGAATAATAGAAACAGCAACAGATTTTTAAAAAAACCTTTACGCAAAGCAGAATAATTCACCAAGAAAATTTCAAAAGAAAAAGCTGAGATTCTATCATCCATGAATGACCAACAGCTTCAGAGATTTGCCACTGCCGAGATTATCAAGAAAATAGAGACGCTAAAGAAAGGAAAAAGCTGTGGACCAGATAACATCCCCAACGAAATAATTATAACAGGCAGGTACGTACTACTAGCACCCATTTTCACGTCACTTTTCAATAAAATATTAGACTCTCGAAAGATACCAAGTGATTGGGCAAAATCTGATATAATTATACTTTATAAAAAAGGCGATCCATCTAATATCTCCAACTATCGTCCTATCAGCTTACAATCGTGCCTCTACAAATTATTTGCCTCATGCTTAGAACAACGCATCTCTACATTTACATAAGAATATCAACCAGTCGAACAAGCAGGCTTCAGAAAGTGTTTCTCAACTACAGACCACCTATACACTCTGGCACAAGTGATAGAGAAATTCGAAGAGCACAGGCGTCCACTCTACTTGGCTTTCATCGATTATGCAAAGGCTTTCGACTCAATTTCTCACAGCAGTATGTGGAAAGCTTTGGAAGATTGCAAAATACCAACAGAAACGATTGAACTCCTGAAAGATATATATAAGAAAAGCGTAAGCCGAGTTAAACTAGACAAGACAGGTCCCGAGTTCAACATAATTATGTAGAGGAGTAAGACAAGGCGATCCCTTTACTCCAACAACATTTATATCCGTACTCCAAAGTGTAATGAAGAAGCTCAACTGGTCTAAAAAAGGCATAAATGTAAAGGGAAAATATCTAAGTAATTTAAGATTTGCTGATGATATAGTTTTGTTCTCTGAAACAGCTTCACAACTCGAGGAAATAATAAATGAACTAAACTCCGTCAGTCTCACTATTGGTTTGGAACTAAACGCAGAAAAAACAATGATTATGACCAACAATCTAGAAAAACCTATAAAAGTAAGCAACAAACCGTTGGAGTATGTGCAAGAATATATCTACCTGGGTAAAGAGATATCGTTTAAAAAATCTAGGCGTCGAGACGAGCTTAACAGACGTGTGAACATGACGTGGAGGAAGTTTTGGAGTTACAAAGAGATCTTAAAATCAAACCTTCCATTAAGACTGAAAAAGAAAATCCTGGATTCATGTTTACTTCCATATCTCACATACGCAAGCCAAACATGGGTTTATAATACATTCACAAGGAGGAAAATTGAAACTTGTCAGAGAAACATGGAAAGGAGTATTCTAAATCTGAAACTCAAAGATAAAATAAGAAACACAGATATAAGAAAAAGGACAAAGGTCATAGATGCTCTATCTCATTGTCTGAAATTAAAATAGAAATGGGCGGGCCATGTTGCACGTAAAAATGGACTAAGAAAGTGATTACCTGGAGTGGCCCTCTTGGAAAACGCAAAAGAGGGAGACCGCTAGAGAGATGGACTGATGCAATTAAGAAGATTGCAGGAGATGACTGGTTTGCCACAGCCCAAGATAGAGAAAAGTGGAAAAAAATGGAGGAGGCCTATACTCGTCGAGAGGTCCTTAACAAAAATATTGACTAATCAAGAAATGATCATGATTTACTTGATTTATTTGACATTTGACTTTAAAGAACTTTTGATTATGATTGTATTATATATGTTATTTTTATTTTAATGATTTCTTTTAACGATAATTTGACTAGGATTATATCTGAATACGATGACATTTTTTTATTTTTGTAATGATATTTTTAAAGATAATTAATCAATTAGTGCTAATTTACAATTTCGTAAATGATGGTGAATTTGTCAAAAGTTAAATCCAAAATGTTAAATGAAAATATTTAGATTCAATTCAAATCAATAATAATGAAATGTATGTAAATATTTGTTAAGGAAATAAAAGGCTATATTATTACTTCCGGAAAAATCAAAACACAGATACGAAAAAGCCTATGACGATTTTATTCAATGTAGAACAACAAAAGAAGGAGTTAATTAATTAATTCCGACTGTGTCGGAATCCGTTCTTTTAGTTTATTGCCAACATTTAGCAGAAACTTGAAAGTCAAGCAGCCTATGGTGCATTTATTAAATTCTCAGATCTACAATAAGCATCAAACACAATATTCAAAACAATAAATATAGGTAGCAGATTGTTAGCTTTTGATTTATATTAGTTACAAAATACATACTTAGTTTATGGAGCCCTGACTTTTAATAAAATTGTCTCGCAGAATATGTGAAAAGTAGAGTATGTTCCTCAGAGATAAAGCCTGTCTTCGTGTTGGACAGCTTGAACTCCTTCATTCAGGACTCTACATAACTCTCTTCCCTTGTTACGTTTAGGGTTAAATATGCTGCTCGTAACGTAAGGCACTGCTATCCCTTTGGTGCATAATCTACTATTGTTTGTTGGAAATAATATCTGCATGTAAGCACCTACTGATCCAATTACGAGTTTTTTCTCACATGGACAACGATAGTGCACCGTGCAGCTTTTACACTAAGTGCCAACTTAGTTAGTTATTACAAATTTTTCCCTGGTACCTACCTATAAGCCACGAAAGAAAGCCACGTGAAAGAGCTAGATGAAAATACAAAAAAAGGGAATTATATATATTTCATTCATACATACATATGTAGGCCAGCAGAATCGTGAGGCACGAATCACATCGTTGGTAGTCGCATCGCCCCCGCAAGGGGACGAGGTGAGCGGTCATGTAGCTATGCTCCCTGGCCGTGAGTGCAACACCAGGGCTCACTGCGGTGAGCCCGTCCCTGTCTTGTCAAATGTTGAACTAACTTGTTGCGCATTTTCTTTTAAAGAATACATAACATCAAATCAAGACACCTGTATACCCCGAACAGTTCGCAGAACTGCACCTATAGTAGGTACCTACATACGTCGCGGATAAATTTGAAAAAGAGTTACCGCGGCCCTGGCTGAAGGAACACGGGTGGGTTTTAGTCAGTAAAAGTCTGACACGCCCTTCCGCTTTACCCAGAGCGGGAGAAGTCATTGGATGACAACCCACCCAAAAAAAAAAAAAAAGGTACCTACATACACTACAACGACCATTTATTTATTTAATCCTTTATGCACACAAACGTACAGAGGCGGACTTAATGCCTTAGGCATTTTCTTCCAGTCGACCTTTGGGTGATGCAGAGATAAATAGTTGGTGCAATATTTAAAGTAAATCACGATAACTAAGGTAGGTTTATTTAAATACAAAGCTATACATACATACTATAAATACACGACCATGCACGACGACGATACATGATCATTATGGTCATTGGAACACCCATATTTTCTTCAGTTGTGTTTAAGACCCTTTATAAACTAAAACAACCGCGAGCCTATTGCAACCAAACGGCCCCAAGTCCAGATTCCGGACTGCTACTGAGAGATTTCATATGAAAAAACCCATTAACATTTGGCCCAAACTGGCAATCGAAGGACATCAAGCAACCAGCAACGAGGCAGTACAGTAGTCAAGATTGTAACAATGAAGAACAAGTTAAAAAAAACCTAATTCTCGGTCTCAGAAAAAGCAGTGTCAAAAGTGCTAAAAAGTTAAACCCCGAACAAAAGTTATATCAGTACGTTACAAATCTGTAAGTTACGTTATAAAGTAGGTTGGCAAATTCAAGTAAAACTTTGTAAAAAGCTCTTTTAAAGACACAATTAATTCAATTAATTTTAATGCTCTGCAGTTTCACTAAAAGCCCCGTCTGCACCTTTTCCAGCAGGACCTCACGAGGTTTTTATTAGAAAAGTAATTTAATAGAGTACGTTTTAATTTTATATCCTCCCTCTGATGTCAGCCTTTGTTTACCTGTTGTATTTTTCAGCGTGTCTTCCCAAAAATCACTCCGTTCATTCTTATAATAAGTCTCATACAATGATTTTACTAGAATATATAAAAAACTGTCAATTTTACATTTATGTCCTCGCATGTTTCATAATCCGTTACTACATTCAAATTTTATTTATTTTCATCTAGTTTGATTTCATCATACATGGAGCTTTTTCTAAATGGCTCATTTGTTTTGATTTTTAAACTCGACGGAATAAAACGGGTTTTATAAGGTTAACGTGTGTATTGGTGTATCTGTCTGTGGCATCATAGCTCATAAACGGATAAACCGATTTTGATTTAGTTTTTGTTTGATAGGTGACTTTATCGAGAGTGCTCTTAGCTATGTTTGATGAAAATCGATTGAGCCCTTCAAAAGTTTTGAGCATTTTACTGTTTGAATCGGGGTGTTTTCGCAAGATATCGTGTCATGATTACGTGTTGAATATTCAATTCAATTCAATCATTTATTTCGGACCATAATCCATAATTTGTTAGTTACTACTATTTTATTTTATTATTACTTATGACTATATTAGTAAAATTACATAATTTAATAATGTTATCCTAATATAAACAATAATCCATACACACAATAACAATAAATTAATAAATAATCCAATCAGTAATTAATCAATAATTCAACGTGGCAATGCTGCCAGCATTCTGGGCACTTTTCACGTTGACAGCGATGTGGACGAATTTTTTGACGCCCTATGACCCCTGCCCTTTTATACGCGTTCGTAGTTTTATTTTATTTTTATTTAAGTGTATTTATAGCTAGTTATTGTTAATTAAGTGTTTTTTTAATCTAATCAGTTCATAAATCTATTTCACGTTGCACTGGAGCAGCCGCTCTGCAAGCGGGTCCAGTACCCCAGGAAAGGGCAGTCCGGTTTATCCGCAATAATCTTTAGGATACCGTTTACGCTCTCCCGCATCCTGTGCATCAGGGATGCTGTCCTCTTCCGCATTACCGCCTGAAAACTATCAGTTTTTGCTTCTGCAAACATCCCTGAGGCACTACAGACACGTGGGAGCCTCAACAATATCCTGAAAGCGTTATTATACTGGACCCGGAGAACATTGTAAGCCCTCTGCGTATGTCTAACCCACAGAGTCTGAGTCAGAGTCCGTCAATTGAAGGGCTCAGCAGCACCATGTCATCGGCGTAACTTATGCTATTTATCATCTGCCCATCAATGTAACATCCGACACCTGTACCTCTGAGCTTTTCAATCAACTGATTGCTGAAGAGCGACGGGGAGGTCAAACCTCCCTGCCTGACCCCACACTCCAGACCATAAGTCCCGGACAATACAATAGATTGCCGATCGAAGCGTGTCTACAACTAGATTAATTAAGTAGGAAGAAAATGAATCGGGGTTTTTTTTATTTTTTTTATTTTACTTGTAATCCATTTATGTCCGAGCCCTTGAACCTTTGAGTAGAGACACAAACACACACAACTGAGGCTCTATAAAAAGTATAATTCGATGTCAGCGATAGCAATGGTCGATACGACAAAATTTTATGTTCAGGGGGGTGACCATAAGCTCTTAGAGCGGTATCAATTTGAGATCGAATAAGGGACAGATGTCTGACTCGTATACATCTGTCACTTACTCGAAATCAAATTGATACCGCTCTAAGAGCTTATGGTCACCCCCCAGGTTTGACAATCGCTATCGTGACGCTTTCAATGTCCCTTGTCTAGAGCCTGCGAAAACATTAACCTCTTTCTGTCTGACAGTCGGTTAAAACCTCATCACTGCTACATCTCTTCTCACTTTTGGTTCTATACCATCATAAATCAAGTATAACAAAGCAGTATTACAATCTAAATTGATGTTAGCTTTCAGTGTACACTACATGCGGCTGTCTAACATACACAATTGAACTAGACTAGTTAATCCGGAGTCCGATAGTCCAATATTAAGCGATAGAGACTGACGGGACAACTTGGATTAACAGTTTATTGTTACTGTTCGAAGATACGACTTGACGTTTTGTTAATATTAATCCCCATTTGCATGCTAGATACCTGAACAGATCGCTTGGTAGATTTTTTTAATAAGGGATATATTACGTACTAGCTGTGCCCGCGGCTTCGCTCCCGTCATCTGCCTGCCAACCCTACCATACTTACCAGCCTGCCTGCCTACTCCACATACTCAAAAAAACTTTTTACAAAAAAATACTACCGACTTCCGAATAAAACTACAAAGTAAAAAATAACAATATACAAAGTAAATAGTATTTTTTTGTAAAAAGTTTTTTTATTTTTCACTTTTTAGTTGTACCTACCTAATAGGCAAGTTGTTTAGTAAGTTACCTACTCGTATAACGCCAGAATATATTACCCTAATATCATGAAACTTGAACATAACCGGTGAAATGAGAGATCTGCGTACCCCCTATGAGCGTACTGGCGTGATGTTATGTTATGAAATGGTATAAACAACAAACAGACATGCGATTGCAGCAATCCCGAGAGATTTGCCGTTATTTATTGAAGAGTTCTGTTGTACATCTTCGAATTGCTTCGTCAGTCCTACACCAAATTAAAATGGGACCAATTTCGGAAGGAACATACTCTTTCAAACAAAAAAAGATTTTTTGAAATCGGTCCACAACTGACGGAGATATCGGTGAACACTGAACATACACAAAAAAATAATAATAACATACATAATGTCGAACATAGAACCTCCTCTTTTTTGGGAAGTCGGTTAAAAGATATACGTACTACATACCATTTTTTTTTTCTAGGGTCATTCTTTCGCGTAAAATCTTAACACCGCGATTCAGATAATGACTTTAAATGCACAACGCCATCTATCGAATAGCGAGTTCAACTGTCCGAGTAACCGAATTGCGTGTGTTGTGATAATTTTACTTCTTGACCACTTTAAATTCATCTAACTTTTGATAGAGTGAACCGATTGCGATGAAACAAAAACTAAGTAATTCTTCAAGATACGCACAATTTTTATGTATAAAAGTTATCTACATTGGTTTCGTACATTTCACGTGATGCGTGCACAAATAAACAGACAAACAGACAAACAGACAAACAGATAAACAGATAAACAGACAAACAGACAAAAATGCCAAAAATGCCAGAAATGGGTTCTGTTGGTTATCCTTTAACACCCTGGCTATTTTTTTTGGATTTTTTTTCGATGTACAAAAAATATTTTTCTACAGATTTATTATATGTATTGATGATGATCTTATTAGGCGCTAAAGTGATTTTTTAAATCTTTTTATGTACACTTAAGAGGAAACGGGGTCAGGGTCGCCGACTGAATTTCCTTAGTGAGTGAATTTCCTAAGGAAAACATAGGGATATAGTATATATCTTACTTTACCAGTTTATGGAATATCTTTTAAATTGGTCCAATATTGGAGGAGGAAAGAGACGAGAGCCAATCCTCGAATTATGATTTTTTACTAAGGAAATTCAGTCGGCGCTCTCTGCCCATATTTCCTCTTAAGAAGTAAATTTTAAAAACCCCCGACACGTTTATTTTTCATGCTTTTTAAACTACACAATTTATCACTCCCTCCCTCTAGTAGTAGACACGCTTCGATCGATAATCCATCGAATACGTATTTATAACACAATATCTTGCGAAAACACCCCGATTCAAACAGTAAAACGCCCATAACATTTGAACGGCTCAACCGATTTTCAATCAAACATAGCTAAGAATACTCTCGATAAAGTCCGTTTAGAAGCTATGATTCCAAAGACAGATTTTTCTCAATTCAGGTTTTGTTTATATTTTTAAATAGCGGAGCCATTTTGAAAAAAATCCAATAACTGAATCGACAAAAAAGACAGATTCGTGAGGTCTACAGCTCACAGAGCTACTAGTAATAATATTGGCAGGCTGGACAATCGCTCTAGACCACATACTGCACAACAGACGGCTACCAAATTAGAGGAGCTTCAACTGGAATGTCTAAGACATCCACCGTACTCCCTGGACCTTGCTCCAACTTCTTGCAAGGGAAAAAATTCAACTCCAATGGGGCAGTTCACAGCGCCAATTTCATATGTAATGATCTAATATAAATTTTAATTAAGACAAAAATCAGAAATTACGACAAAATAATTCAGAAAAATACGGTCGGTTTTGAAAACCTTCTTTAAAACGGTTTTAAACGGGCAACCAACGTTGCCATCATTACTATGTGATTTAAGATAGTGGGCCACCAGCTAAACTTTCCCAAGTGCCTGCACCTAATAGACAATAAATCTCAGGTGTCCACAATCAGGTACATTAGCATTTTTCAAAACTTCTGCTAGTATATGGGAACGCTTGCCACCGCAGCGCCATTTTGTCAAGTCTCTGAAATGTTTTGCGCTCTTTGGTAGAAATATTTCTGACTTTAAGCATCTCTTTAGATGGGATGGGTTTCAGTAATTAAGAGAATTGGGTCTAATGGATTGGTAAATATTTTAGATATGTATAGCAAAGATTGGAATAGGTAGAGTATATTTACCTAAAGTTTAAGGAAGTAAGTAACATAGAGAGTTGATAAAACCTCCTCTAATATCCCGCAATCATAAACATGACGGTTAAAGCCCGGGATTTAAGATTTTACAAATTACTTATTGCGCTTTGAATACTTTTGAACTAAATTATTATATTGAAGAATCGTATTATGTTTTAGAGTTCCGTACTAAAACTGTTAATTTGTTTTACATACAAAATAAATTCTTCTAAACTCTAAAAATCAATGTAATAATGTAGTTCCTGCTGGATCCATTAATATTGATGCTAATTTTTATCCGTGGTGCTAGGCAACTGGGCTTATCCCAGTTGTAAACGACCCTTTGTGCCTATTGGCCTTGTTTGTCCTGTCTCCTGCTTGATATGGAGTGAATCGGAAATTTGTATTTTCCTACTCCTCCGTTATTCTTTTCTGATTAATTTCGTTGCGGGGTCCAAGACAGTTAAATTCATTCGCCGGGGCTACGTCGAGCTTCATCGCCTCGGCGCTTTTCTGGTGGTCGCCACTGTTGATTCTGGCTTTCAGGAGTTGCAGTGGTTTGGGAATAGTGCGGTGGGATTGTCCGAAGAAAAAAAAACTCGCTTGTGCTGAGCATGAAGTCCTGGGTTCGATTACCGAGTCGGGCAAAGTGTTATTGTGTTTTCCATCTGGACTAATAAAAAAGCAAAGTCTTCTTTCTACTACATGTTACTTGAACATAACTGGCGAAAAATGGGTACTATTGGTGCACTTACACCTTACCCTTCAGACATGATATTACATAACCAGGTAATTTGCATTAATTAGGCTTGCTAAAAAACATTTACCAATAAACCACATAGCAAACCGCATGGCCAGCAGCAGCTGAATGATGTTGAAACCAATATTATGATCAAAATATAATATAATAAGGGAATTAGTAGACACAATCTTATCTTATCTTGTGGAGGGGCCGAGAAATAACTCGGACACTTCGACCCATTGAGATCTATTGTGGACCCTAGATAACCTACTCCACCCCAATCATTTTTCAATTAGACACAAGGTAAAATAATGTAAACCAACTCCATTCAAGCGAGCACAAACAGACTTTATTCCAATTCACAATTAAATTAATATGACTGGACACTTAACAGAAATTATAAATAGTAATACTCTTAGGATTTAACTACCCGTAGTTTACTGAGAAATCAGTCGAATATATCTGGTTGCTCTTGTAGGAGCTTCGCATCGTCGGGACAGTACATAATGATGTCACCAACTGTGCAGGGTTGGAGACAGCATTCATTGGCTACCTGCCTTCGTACTCGCCTCCAGGTAACCTCGTCAACTATTCTTTGTCTACTGGTTCCCATCTGTAAGTCTCTAGGTGCCATTTTTTCTGTAAAGATGAAACGTTAAGTTTAATTAGGTCACCTATCATCAAGTTTGGAATAATATTTTCTCAAACTACACACAAAATAAGGTAATGGGCAGCATGGTTAACTGCCCCGGGGTGGGCCGGGTGTACATATAAATATTGGCAATACAAAAGGAGAGAGACTGGTGAAGGCTATTTTAATGCGATAGTCTCCGATGAAATCTCCTCCTTAGCTGGTGAGGTACTGAATGATAAGCTTTTCAGGTTTGTTGCCAAAAATGCAGGGAATTGACCTAAAATTATAACTTGTATCCCTCACCAGTGTGTTTTAAATATAGTTTAACACTGTTTATAAGATTATACTTCAAGCAAAAGAAAAGAGCAGTCAGTATCTGAATAATTAAGAAACATCTAAATTGGACATGATAATTTTATCTAGGTACTCACTCCATATTCTATGAATAGATTCAAGTAGAAAATGGCAATATTCGAAGAACCTAAATAAATGGATAAAATATATAAACCGTCTCCTAGAAGTTTATAATAAGAGTACCTGAATTCTCATAATTATGAAAACTTACATTAAATAAATGAAACAAACGAACGAGTGATAATTTTCTGTAAAATAATAAAGTGCTATTTTTTTTAAATAACAGAGCAGAATATTTCTTTTTTTCTATGATAATTATGTATGTTGGCTAGAACAAATTTTATAGTGTAGGGACAAGATTTCACTACAAAATTTGTTTAAAAGGAGACTCCAAACGATTTAGCTGGCGGGGGGCTCTAACAAAAATTGCTATATTTGTTAGAGTCAAGTGTCCCTTCTACATTCCCGTGTACATTCCATTGAATTTTTGCGCACAGTATGGGAAAATCATAAAATATGTAAAGTTTAAATTGTGTTATCGTTGATTCCATCTTGTTTAAAGGGAAAATCTATCCTCCTGTCTTGAGACGATGATAGAGAAATGGTATGACAATAAAACTGTAACAAAATGACAATTACCTATCATTGCTGAAGTATCCCTTTTGACTATTTTATAAGTATTATCGCAAAAATTTGTTATAATAGTTGACAGCCATCCGCTGCAGCTGTATACTTGATCGTTTATATTGTAGATTCTGTTAGCGTAGACAGAATTTTCATTGCTGTAGAGTAGCATGGCTATGTAAACCTGGAACAAGGAAATAAAATAATTAAATATTATGCTTCAATGAAAAAACATAGTTACTAAATATATAACATATCACAAGCATGGCAAGCTTAGAGCTTTCGATGTGATAAGCTCGAGCTGAGGTGTGCCCGCTCACAAGATTGACGGCTCATAATTTGACGGAAAGTCATGACGACATATGCCTATATGATAGTCGTCCAAACCCACAAATATCAGAGAGTCTGTTCAAATACGGGCTTTCAATTCAAAGAACCTCATTTGGTGTTCCTCAAGGAAATGTTCTAGGTGTTAAATTATTTCATATCATCGTAGAACTTACTAATAACTGCCTATCTAAATATTTATGACTTGCATACATAATAACAGTATTATTTACTATTAATCTTTTCATTATCAATAATAATACAACGATTGACTGAGTTATTAAACTGACAATAACAATTTGCAGATAAGTATAAAAATAAAAAATAACTTATACTCAATGAGTTAATAATAAATCCCTAAGAAAGGGAATGGAAATACACAGACCTGTAATTAATGTAGAACAAAGAACTTTATAATGATACTTCAGAGTCATTGTACCGAGCTCAAAAACCTACCTAAGTAAATATATCGCATTAAACAAATTCTAACTATACTGGTACTGTTTAAAGTTTAGTCTTGTTAAAAAGCTCTGCTAAGATACGGTCTTATGCCTACTTGATATAATTAATACTTTAAGATTTAGACCCTGAAATTGGGAGAACTGCTTAGAAGTTTTAAAACTTCAATAAAATAATGGACAAGTTTTCAGTATGAAACCTTTTTGGTTACCTTTCACGTTTGAAACTAATGAAAGAATGTCTAATCATTGATTCCAAACCAATGTTCAGCCTATGTCCAATGAACTCAACTTTTACTATACTACAAGCATTCGCTTGCATCATTGTGTTTATGAAATGTAATTAGCAATTTGTTTGACAGACTGTCAATAACATAAATATTGATTTCTCTTCCACAAAGTTAAATAAATCTTTTTGTTTATGTAGTATGTTGTTTTATTTTTGTTGAATAACGGTAATTTTTAATTAATTTGTATAATAAATTGCTTCTAGTACCTAATACAAAGTTGATTAGTGGGCATACGCTTTCAATTAGTATGAAAATAAGTTATTTAAGATGATCAAATAATTGCAACAATAAATTATTACTTTTGTGTTACCTACACTCACTGTAAATAAATCCAAGTAGGCAAAATCCTATTCCTAATGTTTTAGATATTTAAAGGAATAAAATAGAGTTTAAATTCAGGAATTGCGCAAGTTATCTACGCACGTTATCTGCTACCTCTGATAATGCTACTACGAAGCTATATTTCTAAATAACGTTAGTTTGTCACCTGCCTACCAACTAAACGTAGGTCCCAAATTAATTTACTTCGTTAATTTAGTTAAAATGAAGGAAAGCTTTTCGAAGCACAAATTCTTCTTTACGTCGTTGGTACAGTAAAATTTTTAAACGCAATCACATTCGACACAAATATACACATAGAAAAATTAACAGGTCTCAAAAAAATAACACAATCCTTTAAAATACATTCAGCACTAAAAAAAAGAAAATAAAACCGAATTAAATAATAAAAAAAAAATAACATACTAAATATTTCGAGTTCATCCTGGATTTAAATAATTGAGATCCACAGGCACTGTCCACTGCTGTTTGTTCCCTTAAGCAGACACCTGATGAATGGGACCTAATATAACATTGCAGCTCTAAAAATAGCCCCCGCTGGTCCATAGTACGGAATTACTTAAAACTTGTTGACATCGATAAGCACGTTCACAAAACATTGTTATTATTTGGAAATAATATAAGGCGATTCTTCTATACAGCATGTGATTTATTTAACTGTTACTATGAGACTGTAGTGTAATATAGAATCGAAATTTTAGTGGCCTTTTTGTATATTACACTTTTTGTTTGCTCCTTTAATTTGGAATTTGTTTTATTAAATGCATTGTTTTAGGTATGATTTGTTTGTTGGCTTGCTATATTAGATAGAGGTAGAGCTTTTGGTTCAAATGTGACTTGATTCATTTTGCAGTTTTTTTTTACATTTTTTTTAAATTTAAATGTATAATCAATGAACACTATCAAAACAATAAACTTATTCAATTCAATTATTGTACTTTGTTAGAACTTTTGGTTAAAATATTTAGCATATTTTGTAATATGACTTTTTCCACTTGCAGTTTCAACATTCTTTATTTTTTTATATTTTTTTTTATATTGTAGGTATAATACACTTTCGAAGAAGGAAGATTGATTTAAAAACAATAAACATGTTCAATTCAATTCAATTCTTGCACTATACTGGGACTTTTAGCAGCTTCGTTGATAATTATATCAATAAGTGCAAATTGAGATACATTATCACACGTTCTATATTTATCGTTTCTGTTATTTTCATTGCCTTATATGTATTAGATATTTAAACAAATAATGAATACCTATAAAATATGAACTCATTTTCATGTCGTTTTAACTTTCGCAATGGAAAAATTTGGAAAGAATGAAAAAAAATTATCTCCCATAGAAATTTTGGTCAGCTCATGACAAATTTGTGAAAATCAATTTTTTTAGAAAGTTGATGAATGAAGAAAGATGCAGTTTTTTAAATATGATCACACCTTTCCGTTTCATCCTGTATAATATTTTTATCATCGTGGACGACTCGAGTCTATATATAGTCAAAACTATATGTACTCTGATAAAGTGTCCCTTTACCACATTATCGGAGTACATATTTCGTGCACATAGCAACAGGGATGGTATCAGACGGATAGTGGCAGGAAACGGTACACTTACTAAAAATAACGACTGGGGTCACAGGTCACTGTTTACTCACAACTCTGAGCGTATCTGTAATTGTGTTTATATTGTTTGTAATGTCCCACATACTGACAAGGATACAGTTGCACTTGTCTGGCCACTTGTTTTGTTTATTTATTCATTTTTCTTTGTGAATTAATACTGTGATATATAGACTTTTGTACTTGGCATTATGTATTCGCGGTTTCTGCCTTACCCCATGAGGAAAAAGTGTCTGCTTATGTATGTATGTTGGTAGACTGGAGTCTAGCTAACTATGTATGGCAATCTAAATAGTATCGTCATATATCCATAGCCAATTCAAATTAATCAACAGCATGTTGACAGATAAACATAGTGCTACCAAATGTAGAATATTTGTCGTTCCAGAAGCAAATAGATAACAACATAATCAATTACGTACTATTAGCACTTCAGTTTAAACAATAAAGTGAGAGCAACAAGCAGACAACAGGCAAATTAATTGATCATTAGTAACTTGACTAACCTTAATTTGTTGTTGTTGCCGACTGATAAGGAGCGAGACATCCCCAGCAAGCGGCGCCTGATAACAATGCTACTCGATATAACCAAGTCGAGCCAGCAGGCCAGCGTAATATGCTCGCCAGATAATAAGTAGATAAATTAAGGACCGATTGACACACTTCTCGATACGAATTATTAGTCTCATCGGCACCCGATGTGCCGTGACCCTGATGATAAAGCTCTGTTGACTCATTTGCGAAACATCCTTGTTTTGTAATTTGTTGACGTGTTTTAGTTACAATTGCAGATCAACGACGTTTCTTAAGGTTCCGTTTCTCAAAAGAAAAAATAAACCCTTATAGAATCACTACGTTGTCTCAAAATGTGTCGTTGTGTCAAGACCCCTTTTCTCAGGGACGGGTGAAAGTTTCAAGTTGAACTAAATATCAAATACTCAAGTCTGCAATGCTTTGGAGCTGTGAAAAATACGAATTTCTTCTAATAAAAAAACGTTTTTACAAAAAAATACTACCGACTTCCAAATAAAAACAATCCAAAGTGAAAAATAACTTTCTTTTTGGAAGTCGTTGTATTTGGAGGTATAATTTTTTTTCGTTATGGACACCGACTTCCAAAAAGAAAGTTATTTTTTACTTTATGTTTATATTTGGAAGTCAGTAGTATTTTCTGTAAGTATTTTTTTGTAAAAAGAACATACTCTTTCAAACAAAAAAATATAATATTCGGAATCGGTCCACAATCGACGGGGAAATCGGTAAAAATACACAAAAAAAATTAAGAACAAACAAACATGAAGTCGAATTTATACAACTGCAAATTTGGTAAGCTGACCGCGACTTATGTCGATGTATAGGCATAACAGTCTTCAGACGGCAAAGTTAAGTTTGTGCGTCAATCCAGTTCTTCGTCATGTTTTTCGGGATGATAACTACGAAACCCTACACTGTGCGTGACCTGACACGCACTTGGCCAGTTTTTCGTATTAAGACAAGTCCGCCACACTATTCGCAATCACTGCAACTCCTGAAAGCGAGAATAAGCAATGGTGACCATAAAAATATCGTTATTCGAAAAGAACAGCGGTCAAAGGAGTAAGCAAAATCAGAGTCAGTCAGAACATTGCTAGACCGACAACGATGGAGGAGTGTAAGGTGGTGACTTCGGAGAGATGAAAGAAACGCGCGTGTAGCTTAAGACATGATTTATTACTAGAAACAAATGGGATCCCTTTTTATCGAATAATGTTCTTTTTCCTCATATACTTTGGCATAACTGTTTTGGCATAATTTATTTTGCCCTAATAATTCTTTGTCATATTTTTTTTGGCATACAATTTATGTTGCCATAATTATCTTGAAGGCTAATTTGTTTTGGCATAATTTTAATTCGCATGATGTTACTAGCCCTAATGACTATAAGCATAATAGTATTAAGGCATAAAATAATATTATTTAGAATAAGTAATTCTGTATCTCATTATAAGTGAACTGTTATAATTATTTTATAAGTTCTTATGGGAAATAAATATCTTTAAACCTAAATATATATAATAGGAAATACGGAAACAAATTTGAGTTATTTTTACGTATTTTATTTTGAATTTTCATGCAAATGATTTATTATTTATAATATTATGTAACTGTCATGCATCAGAAATTATTAATTAAAAGTCTTGCATCTGACAATAATCACTTCTTGACAAGGTAGGCGTGTTTTTTTATAATTATTTTATTTTCTTATTTTTTGTTTATATTTTTAGCAATTGCTTGTAAATATGCAAGTTTCGAAGTATATTATTTTTCAAATATCATTAGGATAAACAAAAGTATGCCATGTTATATTATGTCTAAAATTTTTAAGCAAATGGATAGGGAACCAAAACAAATACACGAGTTCGAACAATATAAAGATACTTTGATTACACACACAGATAAATCTCATAAATGTTTAGTACTCCCACTACACGTCCACCGAATAAAAACAAAACTATTTTTTATTTTATTTTAAATGAAATTTAACCTAAGGTTGGGAGTGATTTAAAATTACAAATAGTAGGTACCTATAAGTTATTACATTTACAGTTAATCTAGTGAAATACACTGTTTTGATTACTAAAAATAACAGTGTTTAATATTATTTCTTAGAAGCCCTAGTGCTATTCTTATGGGCTAACATGTCTTGCCTTTATAATCTATTCTTAGATTCAGCTCACAATCTTCTATAACTCTAAATGGACCTACATACAGGGGATCAAATTTGTTTACACATTGTTCATTCCGAAGTAAGATCATAATAATATCACCAATCTCGTATGTGATCGGATTTGTATAACAATCATATTTATTATTTCTTTTATCGGCCTTAGTACCTTGTGTGCCGTTTGGTCACCGTCCGCCTGTGATATCGTCAAGTCGACGAATAATTCTTCTATTTTGTTTCCATAATTATCAATCATTTGCATAAGCTCATTGTGTATTGCAGTACAAGATTTTTTGTGAGAAGGTGATCTCTCATGTCACTAATTAGTGATTAGCAAGTCTCATATGACAACGCTAAACTAAAACGACGCTAACGTAATTTAGCATTTTGTGTTAATCGCACAAAGCACAATTTTTTATTATTTGTTTTTACCTCAAATTTTATCAGCATCAACTTACCTACATTATCGAGCGTAGAACTGTATAACTCTATAGCATCGAGCCTGGCATGGTCGCCATATAAGGTGGTGAGTTCCGAGAGATGAAAGATACGCGCGTGTAGCTTAAGACATGATTTATTACTAAAAACAAATACATAAGTCCGAACAATATAAGGATACTTTGATTACACACACAGATAAATCAAATACATGTTTAGTACTCCCACTACAGGGGTTCACATCGGCGTCGGGTCGACGATGAATTACCTGGGAGTCGTCCTCGACAGCCGGTGGAATTTCGTGACCATTCCGACATTTGGCTCTCAAACTGGAGCGCGCCGAGGCTGCCCTCAAACGGCTCCTGCCCAATCTAGGGGGTCCAAACGCCTCCTGCCGGAGGTTCTCTGCAGGGGTCACCAGTCCATAGCCCGTGGGCGGCCTGATGCGGCGACCAGCCCGCCGGTTTAACGAGTCCCAAAGGGTCATGGCCGGCTGGTCCGGGGATACCGCACGCCATATGGGAGTGGCGCGAGAAGGCGAAACTTAGACAGAGCTCCGGCAGGATCCCAAGGCGATATGGAGAGAGGAACTGTCATTACCCAGCGCTGGGCACGCCACAATTGTGGTGATAAGGCCTCTCTTTTAGAAGTGAATTGAGAGGAGCCACGGCGTCCTCACCTTCCACCTAACGCATGTCCTCACCGGACACGGCTGTTTTGGGAGGTTCCTGTTCCGGCCCTGGTTCAGGCCATGGTACGGAGCGAGAGGGCATGGGAAGCTGTCACTCCTTCTGCGAAGCAATAATGCTCGCGAAGGAGGATGCGGCACGCGTGAGGGAGAAGCAACGGAGGCGCCCCTAGCCCCACGCTCCTAACCATCGCAGGAGACGCCCTGGGTGTCGTGCGTCGCAAGCCGATTCCCGGCCACCGCAGGCGTGGGCTTGCGGGTGGCGAGAAATGGGTAGCTCACCGGCCGATAAAGACCTGCAGCCGTATTGCGTAAGTGAAAACGGCAACGCAAAGAGTTTGACCGCTATGCGAGACGAATGACGCGATGTGGTTTTCCGTCTGTGAGATTGGTCGATTGGATAGCGGTCAAACTCTTTGCGTTGCCATATTCACTTACGCAATACGGCTGCAGGCCCCAGTCGACGGAGCGTAGTGTTCCACGCGCGCCTCAAAGAGATACCGGACACGGCTGTTTCGGGTGTTCCTGTTCAGGATAAGGCAGGAGGAAACGCCCGGGTGTCACCATTGTGTGGATCACCCGGATGACACGGTGGAGCATGCGGTGGAGGTCTGCACCACTTGGATGAGGAACCTCCCGAAACAGCCGTGTCCAGTGAGGACATGCGTCAGGCGGAAGGTGAGGACGCCGTGGCGACTCTCAAGTCACTCCTCAAAGAGGGACCTTATCCAGCACCGGGTTGAGACAGTCTTTTGTCGTGGCAACGGAGTTTCGCCCCGGCGTTTCGCCTCCGCCCTAATGTGCGCGAGGATTTTTGCCTCCAGATGCCATGGTGGCAATGCGGCATGGAGACTCGCCACCTTACCGGATACTGTGCGGTATCCCCGTGCCGCTTCTGTTAGTACCTACATAATTGATTAGAACACTTTACAATAATGAAAAGTCAATTTATTTCATCTGTTCCATGTTAATAGATAGCCAATTATAATTTAAAGCATACATTGAGATTAATAATGGCAAAAATCTTTAAATTTTGAATAAACTATTTATTGAATACAATACTACATACTGTTTCGTAAAAAAAAAAACCCGGCCCGTCCTAGTAAATTTTAGGAAAACCGCAAAATCTTCGGCTCTCTCAGAGGTCCTCTTATTATTTAGGTCAAAACACGTGTAACCTTCAAAATATTATATCAATTGACAATTTGTTCCTGCGTGGGTACGGTCAACCTCCTACAGTGGTAAAATTAAAGGCGGTTTCACGTCGTAGCAGTAAGAACGATTTTGTAGTATAAGTGATGTGTTGATTGTACCTATCTACAAGCCGACAGACGTTAGTGATTAATGTAAGATGTCAAAAGGTACTCTCGAATCGTTTTGCTCGATTAACTTTAGCGTTTCGGGTACCTACTCGTACTTCTTAAACTTATATTACCAATCCCCTGACCTAATAACATTAACTATTTTGGAGAATTTTTATGTTACTGCATTACCCAGCAGGTAAGGATTTGAAGTTGAATATTCGTCAAGTCGTTTTTGGTTTCACTTCATAAACCACGAATGCTTTTCATTCACTTACAATGTAATAGTACATTATGGTACAAGTGTGCAATGTTGGTGATTACCGCCGAGGCGCCATTGAGACCCGAGCCGTAGGTGAGGGTCTTAAGAGAGCCGAGGACGGTAATCATCAATACACACGTGTATCATACGACGTTTTTCAACACACTTGTGAAGAAAATAATACTAAAAAATAATTTTCAACAGTAAAAACGAGCTGTGTTTTTTTTTTACAATGGCGGGCAAAATTAATCAGTTTTCCTATGCGCGCGCATTTAACAATGGCGATCGGCCATAGACAAAAGAATGAAGTTTCTTTTTTTTTGGCTTTTCGTGGATAGTGTTTTATCCACGTACAAAATAAGGAAATTCAATTTCTTAATTACAGAGCAATAATTTTTTTTTTTTATTGAAAATTTTATTTATTAAGCACGTACAAGTTGAAATTATCTAATTAAATACGAAGTTGCATGAAATGAGCAAACAACGATATTTTTTGTATCGAAACTTTTTTAAGAACAAAGCAACTCAACCAATAAATAAACAAAAAACTCTTTATCTCACATATGACATAAGTGAGGTGTCGTTGGAATCGTCTCAATTGTGGGAGAGACAGGCTATATAATTTTCAAAAATAGCGCTCACCTCTAAAAAAAGGGGGTGATAATTTTTTTTTCGTTATTTTAACTATATGGGTATCAAATGAAAGCTACTTAATAGACCATTCCAAAAATATATATGTTGTAACACTTTTATGTTCCTATTTTGGCACAAATTCGAGATAAGCGTAACTTTCATAGCAAAATAATATCTTTTACCGCATAACTTATTTGGAGAACTCGTTCATTACTAAAACTAAAAAGTCTGAAATAAAAAATAAAAACAAAAATCTGACTGCTAAAAATTTACTAACTGAAAAGAGAAAAACAAGTACTAGATATAATTTATACATCAAATATTATGAGGTGCTGCAGGCGGACAAACAAAAATTATAGAAAAGCAAAACCAAAACTTCATTTGTCACCGCTGGCCTGAACTGGATATGAATCACTCTCTGTCTGATTTCGTTTCCTAAGAAGACGAGTGTTGGACAGTCAGCTCAAAGCGTAGGTAATAAAGACTTCAGGAAAAAGTTTGGAATTTCACCGCCATAGATTCTTTTACCGATTGTTTTGTGAATGTGTGTGCATTGTAGGCCTTCTAGATTTCTAAATGCTTGTTAACATTTGTTAACTTTTTATCTCTTTCTTTTTTTCTTTTGTTTATATAATATATAATCTTTTTTTTTTAGTTTCTTACGACTTATTGTCGGGCCTACGTTGTTCCCCCATATACTAAGTACTAATGCTGTAACTATTGTAAATATTGTAAACAAAACCATTTTTTTAAAAGAGTAACCGTGGAGTTTCCTTCCAGTTGTTCTCCATAGGAAACGACCAACCCGAACCGTGCACGTTTTATAAGTGCCCATGTAGGCCTACGTGAAAAAAAATATATTTTGATTTTTGATTTTGTCACATAACAAATGCTTCCTAGAAATTGGCAAAAAGTAGAACAGTACGGGAACAATAGAAAGAAGATAACTGTGGGTATGGGAAATACCTACTATTTATAGGTGTTACTCTGCTTAGCCCTTCGGAGTACGTGCATAATGTCATCTTATCATGTTGACAAAATTTTACAGAACTGTAACTGATCTGGGTCACTATTATGTACCTAAATATAATCAACAATTTATTTTTAGACTTGCAATTTATGATTAAAATGTTTAATTGCTCAAAGTACTTAATAGTAACGACTAGAAGAGACGAACATTGTACATACGTAGTTAGGAGAATGGGTCTCGTTAATGAGCTAACATTTTCCCAGAACTAGGCTTTATATCGCAAGGAAAGTGCCCCAATCTAGGCGGTCTGTGAGCTGTCTTGGGTCTCAAGGTTCAATTTTCACAGGAAGATTGGCCAAGTAATATTTCTAGCCCGCCGATTTTCCTTTAAGGGATGATATGTATCTTTAGTACTCGTAAACCCCCATTTCACCAGTTATGTTCACGTCGCATATAATAGGCGAACTTAAAGCCATCAAACCGGGCACAGATCTGGACTCCAGGCTGCTATTGAGAAGTTCCAGATGGGAACACCCAGCAGCCAACACCATACCCGACTTAAGAATTGAACCCAGGCCCACATTCTTAACAGTAATGCTTGCGACCGCGAAACAATCGAGGCTGAAATGTTTGTCTACATTACGAAAAATGGGTTTAAGTCAGCATTTTTCTCACAAACACTCAAAAAACAAAACAAAAAAAGAAAATTACAAAAACAAAAACCCGAACTAAAAAAATGTAAATAAGAGGAAAATCAAGCTGTACAGACGGAGGATCAGTAGGTCAGCCAGCTCGCGAATATGTATCGTCTGACTGCACAGCATGATTTTATTGTTTTTTAAAGGACTCTGCCCACTACGACGTATCATATTATGACCGTAATAGGAACGTGTCGGGTATAAAAATATTATTTGTATTGAAAAGTATGAGACTATGCCCACTAGACCATACCGTCACCGACCAGCACCGTCACGTGCCATGCAATAGTGCGTATCGGCACTGGCAAAATATGCCAGTGCCGATACGCTCCGCTCACGGCACGTGACATTGCCGAACCGGTAAGCACAGGCGGCTAAACGGTGAGCATACGGGTTTTAACCGCGTTTGATGGTCTTTACAAACGCGTTGCCACTTTTCTCATGCTAGTTATACTTGCTTTGATAAACGGAGACACGCGGATGATACTCGAGATGATATTCGGAGGCTCCCGTCACTAAAACCATTATGCGTGGTTATGCTACGTAATTGATACGCTATATACGGTTCTGTTACGTTCATAGGACGGTTATGGTATGGTACGGTATAGTGGGCAGACTCCTTACATCTTTTTTGTTCGTTTCTTAAGCAGTCGGGTTTTTGATTTATAAATTAACTATTTTTATTTACAACTCTTTAGTTATCATTTGTTTTCGAATTACTTTTAAACATACCTAAACATATTACTTGTAATCACCTCTTCAAGCCCTTCATTTTGATATCCCACTCAATGAGTTTGGTAGAATAAGAAAATTGAGACCCGCACAATAATATGGCGCCCAAAATCCACCATGTTTTTTTTTTTAACCTCTCCTGAAAAAATATTATATTTATTATTAAAATACTGTTTATTATCAAATAAACAGTATTCATAGGTACGTTTTATAAGTAACCTTTGACATTCGACTTTGATTGACGATTACAGCAAAATGAATAACAATACCTAACTTCCATTCGGTCTGTTTCATTTCAATAACTTGTTTCGTTTTTCATTTTCGCTGGCGCGTCTTGTTCGCGTTGGCATCCCATTGTTCAACCGTCAGTCTATTTGGCTTTAAAAGAACATTATTTTATTATTAAGAACTAGCTATTTTTTGTAAAGAGCTCGAAGCTAAATAATAAAAGCCGCACTGGTCGACCTTTGAGGTTAAATAACGCTTGCCAAGATAGATCTCTATCTACCTTGGCAAGCAAGAATGGTCATTCTTGATAAACCGAGGCTCCTCTGTGCCTCGGAAAGCATGTAAAGGTTACACTAGTCGACTGGGGCTGGTCTGTATTAGCAAACTTACGCTTTGAGCTTTCAGCGACAGGCCTTATAGAGCTTGGCTTTGTCGATGCAGTCCTACCTTGTCTGTCTCCTTCAGAGACGGCAAGGTGGCGTGGTCTTGAGGGAGAGCGCACGGTCGTGTAGATCCTCAAGGCAAGTGTGGTGGTTTTCCTTCTCGTGGTTGCCGCCCTGTTATTGGTCTAATTCCCTCTGAAATAGACGTAACTTAAATCACCGTGCGACGTATCACAGGGGTGGCGAGGTCATGCCCCTGGGTGTCCACCATTGAACAGGAACAATGATGGATAGCAATGACCTCCCGCGTGTTTGTGCCGTGCGCGGGGACCCGTACGGAAGGATGAGGGGATCCTGGTGGCTGAGCCGATGAGCGTAGGCGGTTTAACGTCTCTGAGGCAACACTCCACTTTGGCCCGGATTTCTTCTCACACGGGAGGCCGTGGCCTAGCCAGCTTCGGTCAATCGGCTGCGGGGTCCGGTCAGACGGCCCCCAGGCGAGTTCACTCCCATTGGGGGCTTACAGGCGGCGGCGCTCGCTCGCATTGCTAGTGGTAGCGGTGTGAGTTGGGGTCGTGCAGTCTCGTGAGCAACTAATGGGGGGGGGGGCTATATCCCTCGACTAATCCCTGGTGCTACCGTAGCATCGCCACTTTGAGCACTCCATGGCGGGTGGGGATAGTCGGGGGATGAAATAATTTCTCGGGAATTTTTAAATGAATATCAATTCAAAAAAAAACCACAAGGCGAAAGGACCGGCGAAAGCTGGGACTGCGCACCAAAAGGCGGGACCGGCGAAAGCTGGGACTGCACACCAGACGGCGGGACCGGCGCAAGCCGGGACTGCATCTTCCCTAGCAGGAACGTCCAGAGGTGATACTGCAGTGGGATCGTCTCGAGGTGGGGCTGCGGCGGGACTGTCAAATGACGGGACTGTCGCGGCACTGTCGAGGGCCGGCACTGCTGTGGGACCACCGAAGGGCGGAACTGCAAACCAGCCCACCGGGCATAAGGGTACTGCCAAAGCTGGCGCGACACGGGACGCTTGCGTTAGAGATCGAATGACCTCGGACCTTGCGGCCCCGGACGCGACCGGTAAAGACAGCACCTCGTCGTCTCCCGGCGGCCGGCATGAATCAGGCTGGCTTCCGGTTGGACGATCTGGGGCGCGAAGGAAAAAGCGCCAAAAGCTGAGAAAGCAGGCGGCTCTGGAAGGGACTCCTACGGAGGGCCCATCAAAGAGACCGCGGGGGCTGGGGTGTGTTGGCAAACTTACGCTTTGATAATTCAGCGATAAGCCTTGTAGGGCTTGGCTTTGTCGATGCAGTCCTACCTTGTCTGGCTCCATCAGAGACGGCAAGGTGGCGTGGTTTTGAGGGAGAGCGCAACGGTCGTGTAGATCCTCAAGGCAAGTGCGGTGATTTACCTTCACGTGGTTGCCGCCCTGTTCTTGGTCTAGTTCCCTATGAAATAGACGTAACAGAAATCATCGTGCGACGTATCACAGGGGTGGAGAGGTCATGCCCCTGGGTGTCCACCATCGAACAAGATCGATTGATGGATAGCAATGACCTCCTGCGTGTTATTGCCGTGCGCGGGGACCCGTACGGAGGGATGAAGGGATCCTGGTGGTTGAGTGGAGCAGGCTGCACACAACACACCACTTTGGCCCGGATTTCCTCTCAAACGGGAGGTCGTGGGGTAGCTACCCACGATCAATCGGCTGAGGCATCCCATAAGCGGGATGTCAAGCGAGGATCGGTTTAGTGGGGGGGGGCAGCCGGCGTGGCGTGGGGTTTCGGGATGAGTAGCGGCATAGTCTCGTGCCGTATACAGTCCCGTGATCCTCCGTCGCGTGCAGGTTCGTCTACTTTTCACTAAGCTGGTCCTATACCGAAGGAGTAGCTCTGGCGTCGCTTGTTTGAACGAGCGACGTCCCCGACTGAGGGCTCCGTGGCGGGTGGAGAGCTCCAACGGTGAATAATCAGAATCCGAACTCATGGATAAAGAGACTAAAAAAATTAAAAAATATAAAAAAACAAAAGCTGCGTCCCGCTCGTGCGATGCGCTTACACAAAACACACCAAGGGCTGCGTCTTCAGATGCGCCTTTCATGACTAACCCAAGGGTTGCGTCTCAAGATGCGCCTAAGCGACAACCGCCTAAGGCTGCGTCCTCAGATGCACCCAACACACACAAACACTCGGCTGCGTCCAAGGATGCGATGAGGGAGGCAACCGCAAGGGATGCACCACAACAGGCTGCGTCCCAAGCAATCCCAACCCCATCTGCGTTCAAGGATGCGCCACCTAACACTACCCTGACCGAAAAGCCAAGGACAGTTCTCGATCACGGCGACTCGAAGAGCTCTGCATACGTGGATGCGCCCAAAACACGGGTCGCGTCAGCGACTGCGGTCTCTGAGAGGGACCTGACGAATCTAGCCGAAAGCCCATTGGCAGGATCATTTAACGCCAAAAAATGGCAAACAGTTCCCACCAAAAAGACGCTCCCCAAGGCGGTGTCTGCTACGGCGGACACACCAACAGGCGAGGCTGCCACCAGCGCTAAGCGCAAACGCAGCACGAGGCCTAGAGGGCGTAAAAAACAGGTAAAAAACCTGGAACAACCGGCTAGGGCGCAGAAGCGTTCGCGTCCCGAGGATTCCGTCACACCGACTGGGGTAAGCAAGAAGAGCAAGCCTGCTCGCTCCCAAATGGTTGATGGAACCCTGGGAAGCTACGCCGAAGCGGCCGCGTCGTTCAGGAACAACGAGCTGTGCGTTGCCGTCATGACCGAGCCCTTCATGGACATGACGCAGGAGCAAGCGGAGGGGATCCGACAAACAATAGAGGACCAGCTCCGGGCTCTGCTGAAGGCAGTTCCTGACCCAGCCACCCCAACCCAAAATACCGCGATCCACTTCAGAGGTCGGGCCCACTACGCTGAAGGCGTCCTCAAGACATGGTGCGAGGACGACTTCACACTGGCCTGGCTCAAGGGGGTCATAAACAACACACCGTCCCCGTTACCGGAGACCAGACTCACCGTTCGGCCTCAAGCCGATATACCCAAGAAGGCATTGTGCATGCTGTATGTCCCCGAGAACAGCGAGGACACTTCAGACCTTCTCGGGATGTTGGCGAGGCAGAACCCTAACTTAAAAATTAACACCTGGACTCTGACACACGCAAAGGTTAGTCAGGAGCCACCGAGTACCTGTCTCTTCTTTCGTGTGCCGGAGTCCATGGTAAAAACCATTAAAGACCAGCAGAGGCGAGTATACTACCTTATGGGTAGTATATACATCCGGTTCCTGAAGGAAGGTGGAACCAGGGAGGATGCCGCTGCGCCATCAACCTCAACGACCTCGACTGCGCCTGAGGCGGAGCTTGGTCCGCCGCTGCCTGGGCGTTCCCAGTCGCCTCTCGCGACGGGGACCGCTGGGGAAGCGGTGGAACTGGCGACTTCTATGGCAGCGCTTGAGGTCGACTCAACTGAGGGATCAACACGGGATCCACCCTCGCCCGGACTAACTTCGGACGAGGACTGCTTTCCGCCGGAGGGGGGAAGTAGGGACGAGGACAGCGATCCCTGCTCCTCTCCTTTGCGGGAAGACTAGGATCCTGCAGACTAACCTCCAGCACAGTCAAACTGCGTCGGCTACTTTACGCAGAGTGCTGGAGAACCAACAAGAGAAGACCATCGCCCTCATCCAAGAGCCGTGGATTCGAAGTGGCAAAATATGCGGTCTTGCTAACATCGGAGGTAAGTTGCTGCTAGACACCTCCGTAAGTAATCCGCGTACCTGCATATTGATCCCAAAACATGTACCTAACCTATTAATAAACGAATTCTGTTCAAGGGACCTGACAGCAACCAGGCTTTTCAGAACCGAACACGAACTCCCGGACATTGTACTAGCCTCGGCATACCTGCCAGGCGACGCGGACGTGCCTCTACCAGAGCTCGCCTTGCTGGTGGAGTACTGTGAAAGGGAGAAACTCGAACTAATCATCGGCACAGATTCCAACGCGCATCAACCGAGGTGAGGAAATGCTTGATTTTATTCTTAGCAATAACCTTGTACTACTTAACAAGGGTTCTGAACCCACCTTCATAAACGCAAGATCGCAAACAATAATAGACCTAACTTTAGCAACTTTAGGTGTATCAAACTCCATCCAGGACTGGCATGTGTCCAACGAGATATCATGCTCAGACCATAGATGGATCCGTTTTACAATTAACTACAAATTAACTACACCACAACCAAGAAGGGTTCCTCGCAACACAGACCAATCGAAGTTCGTTAGACTTATAGGTACTGAATTGGGTAGGTTACCCTCTCTTCCGGCTGAAATAACGATAACCAATATAGACGAACATGTAAACAAAATCACGTCCATCCTATTATCTAGCTATGAACAGTCGTGTCCCCTCACCATACCCAGGCAAGGAATCAGGCAGTCCTGGTGGAGTCCTGAACTGGAGAGACATCGACACAAACTGAGAAGGCTATTCAACAGAGCTAGGAACACACGGTCGCCAGAAGACTGGGATCGTTACACAACAAACCGCAAAACATATAAAAAACTAATTCGCCTCCGAGGAAAAACAAGTTGGAGGCGCTTTTGTACTAACATTGAAAACAACAACCAGGCAATAAGGGTCAAAACATGTCTTGCTAAAGAGACAGACCTTTCTATAGGATGCCTGAAAAAACCAGATAACACTTATACAACAAACGACGCAGAAACTAGTGAACTACTCCTAACTACCCACTTCCCGGGCTGCCAGATTGCCACCCAGCAAAACTGGGAACCGTACAGGGAAAGAGCTACGAGTAGCTTAGACTGGGAGGTGGCGTTTGATGTTATCGACAAAGACAAAATAACGTGGGCAATCAATACCTTCCTGCCATTCAAGGCAGCGGGGATGGACGGTATCTTTCCAGCTCTGCTCAGATGGAGCGGTGGTCTGCTAGCTGATTACCTTGTCAAGGTATTTCGGGCCTGCCTGGCTCACCGCTATATCCCCATGAAATGGCGCGAAGTAAAAATAATATTTATTCCGAAACCAGGTAGGGGCGACTACACCCAGCCCAAATCTTTTAGACCTATAAGCCTCTCCTCTTTCTTCCTGAAGACACTGGAAAGGCTGGGGGACAGGAAGATAAGAAACCAAATTTCAATACTAAAACCTCTGCATCCCAACCAACACGCCTACTGTGCAGGCAAATCAACTGAATCAGCGCTCCACAGCGTAGTCTCACGCGTAGGAAATGCTCTCAAAAACAAAAATTCAACCCTAGGCGCCTTCATTGATATCGAAGGTGCTTTCGACAAAACTAACTTCACTAGCATCGGTCAGGCACTCAACACGCACGGTGTTGCGCCGACGCTTGTAGAATGGATTAACAACATGCTAAAAAACCGAGCTATTCAATTTACTGTGAACACTACCACACGAGGTATCGTGAGTAGGGGCTGCCCACAAGGTGGGGTGCTGTCACCACTTCTGTGGAATCTAGTCGTTAATGAGCTCATTGCAGAGCTCAACGCCAGCAGTCTTTACTCGGTAGGATACGCGGATGACATAGCAATTCTAATCTCGGGGAAATTTGAGGGCATCTTATGTGATCTCATGAGAAAGGCCTTCAAAATAATCGAGAGCTGGTGCACAAAGCACGAACTGTCGGTTAACCCCTTAAAAACGGAACTAATAATGTTCACTAACAAACGAAGTTTGGGTCTGCATAGGCTTCCAAAACTTTTCAACACAGAATTAACACTTAAAGAGGAGGTCAAGTACTTGGGGGTAATTCTTGATAGCAAATTGCTCTGGAACAAGCATCTTGACTACAAACTCAACAAATGCACAATCGCACTCTACCAGTGTAAAAAAATGTTAGGAAAAACATGGGGGCTGTCTCCAAGGATTACTCTGTGGCTATACACAGCGGTAATCAGGCCAATGTTAGCTTATGGCGCTCTGGTTTGGTGGACGAGGACAGAACTCTCAACCACCATCACCCGACTCCAACGGTTCCAGCGACAGGCCTGTTCAGCTATCACCGGCTGCATGAGAACCACCCCAACAGCAGCCATGGAGATAGCCCTACACATAACTCCCCTGGACCTGTACATACAGCAAGAGGCGGCGCTAGCTGCTATCAGGCTAATGCATCTAGGCATATGGGGCAAAAACCTCACAAGTCCACACGCTAAAATCCTGGACCGGGCGATTGAGTATCAACCTCTCATCGCTGCTCCGTGTGACAGAATACAAAAACAACCTATGTTCAACAAAACCTATAACATACAAACAATAGAGGAAGAAAGGGATCAGTCAGGAGCCAATGAAGTGCGAATCTACACAGATGGCTCAAAAACTAATAACGGTTCAGGTGCTGGCGTACACTCCCTTGACCTCAACATTAACTTTTACATACCGCTAGGCACACATAGTTCGATATTTCAATGTGAATGTGTCGCCTTAACACAAGCCGCAAAAACCGTAAAGCGTTTAGATATCCAGAACTACGGAATCAGATTCCTATCTGATAGTCTGGCTGTGCTCAAAGCTTTAGAAAACAAACTAACTAACAACAAATTAATCTTTGAGTGCCACCTCGCCCTGGAGAGTATATCAAAATCCAATCAAATCACCCTCCAGTGGATTAGGGGGCACAGTGGATCCCTAGGCAATGACGCCGCTGATGAACTTGCGAAAAGGGGCTCCGAGATGTTAGTGCTAGGCCCGCACCCACTTATCCCATTGCCCTTCTCGCAATTTCGTGCGTGGATTCGTCAAAGATCAACAGAACTACACAATAACAGATGGTCACGGGCAACAGACTGTAGACAGTCAAAAATGGCTTTGCCGAAAGTACACCCGCGTCTCACTAAAAAATTACTCAGCCTGAGTAGAAATAACCTCAAAATAATTATAGGGACAATAACGGGCCACACCCTTCTTAACAAACATTTATTCAACATAGGTGTCACGGACAGCCCAATTTGCAGGGGCTGTTTTAACGCCGAAGAAACAGCCGCCCACGTAATCCTGGAATGCGAGGCCGTGGCTTCTCAACGCGAAGAAACCCTCGGAACAGTGAGGTCGCTCCGTGAAGCCTGTGAAGCTCCCAGGAAGCTTCTGTGCTTTTGGGCGGAGCTGGGCTGGCTATGTTAGCCGGTACCCACACGCACAACGGACCAAATGGGAGTCTAAGTGCGGAAAAGGGAGTCCTACTACTACTACTACTACTAAGAGACCGCGTGCTGCTCTCAGCGGGGACAGCGGGGACATGGCGGCCAAGAGGATGAAGACCCAAGGGCAATCATCCTCAACCGGATCCTTTAGGGATGCGGTGGCGGCTGTGAAACTCGCTGTCGTCACAGTCAAGTACCCGGAGGAGTACTTGAAGGCGGAGGACTTGGTGCCGATCCAGGAGCTCACAATTGAGAAACTGGAAGTGGCGCCGGATCCTCTGCCTGTCCTCACGGTTGCTCCCGGAGTGGTTGCGGGTGCAATTCATGTATCCTGCGACAACTCTGATGCAGCTAGCTGGTTTCGGGGTGCCATCCACAATGTGGAACTTGGCTCCATGAAACTCAAGGTCGTCAACGCCAAGGACCTTCCAAAGCCAGTCAAAATGGCATGGAAGAGTCGCAACTTGGCGCTGCAAGACTCTGCTCGGGCCATTCGATTGCTCCAGCGACTTAACCCTACCTTGAGGACGGGCGACTGGAAAGTCGTGAATACGCTCACTGAGCAGACCGGCATCCGTCGTATCGTCCTCATGGACGGAGTGTCCGCTGGGGTCATCAAGGCCGCGGGCTACTCTCTTCCAGGAGGGATTGAACGATACTTGTTCAAGCTCCTGGAAGAAGACAAGGGAGAGGCACCTACTGCGGCAGCAGAAGTGGAGCCCACCGAGGATGGACCACCACAACATGGGGAGGCCATCGAAGAAATCTCTGCTGACGGCGCAGCGCAGGAAACAGAGATTGGCACCAGGGCGTCAGTGGCAGACCACGAGGATGACATCCTCGGGGACTTCAACACCCTGGTGATTGAGTCGCCGACTGCTCTCGAGGAGAACCAGGCGATGGAGGAGGGGCCTCAAGATTAAGGCCCTCCTATATCAACACAGGCCCATCAAAATCATCCAAGATGGAGGGACTAAGGTGTGTACAAATTAATTTGCATCATTGCAGAGCCGCTACTGCCCTTCTGGCTCGGCAACTGAAGCTTAACACATACGACGTTGCCTTGATACAGGAACCTTATCTGTATAAGGGGACTATAAAAGGCTTAGGTGGGACAGGAGGCATGGTGCTCTATGACTGTCCAACTAATGACGCGAGGACTTGCATCTATATCAGGGGCGGTATAGAGGCAATGCCCTTACGTACTTTCTGTTACAGGGATCTCACAACAACCTTGATCCAAGTGGGGACGGGAACAGAGAAAAGGAGAATTATCCTTGCCTCTGCCTATCTCCCATATGAACAAAAAGAACCAGTAACACCACTAATCAGAAGACTGGTTGATTACGGCAACCAAAAGAACCTTGACCTGATACTTGGTTGCGATGCGAACGCACACCACGTCGTTTGGGACAGCTCGGATGTCAACAAACGAGGGGAGGATTTGTTGGACTTTGTGGTAAGCTCTTCTTTACAAATCCTTAACGTAGGCAATAAACCTACTTTTAGGACTTCTGCGAGGACTGAAGTTATTGACCTTACGCTGGCTTCAAACAGGGCCAGCGCTCATATTGAAAATTGGCATGTATCGGACGAAATTTCTTTGTCTGACCATAATTATATATGCTTTAGGTTTAGGACGGCGGGAGAAGCCGAAACTAGATGAAGGAGAAACCCAAGGTATACAAATTGGGACTCATACAGGAGGGACCTCAAAGTAAATTTGGGGAGCCCTAAAGGTAAGCTCAATTCCATACTGGATATTTCTATATCCAGTATGGAATTGAGCTTACCTTTAAGCGGACAGAATCAAGGCAGGCATCATCGGTGCATGGGAAGATAACAGCCCAGAGAAGAAGGCCTTTGGCAAAAAGGTACCATGGTGGACTCCTGAAATAGCCAAAATACGTCAGGAAACACGACAGGCCTTTAATGATGCAAAAGCCAGGAAGGATTTTTCTGGCTATCATAGCATGCTAACAAGGTATAACACGGCGGTACGCAAGGCCAGAAGAACTAATTGGCGGCAGCATTGCACTTCCATCGAAACTCTGCCAAATGGGATGAGGTTGTGCAAAGCAATGTCCATGACCAAGACAAACCCACTAGCATCTGTAAGGGATGAGAATGGGCAACTCACGGAAACTGGACAGGACACTCTGGGCGTGATGTTTAGGACCCACTTCCCAGAATGTATACTGCGCGATAGCGATGAAGAGGAACCAGTCACAAGGGACGAGCTTACAAGGCACACGTCCAAAAATAACTGGCTCACGGCAAAGAAAGTGGTAGATGAAAATAAACTGAAGCTGGCCATAGCGGGCTTCCAGCCACTCAAATCCCCTGGTCCAGATGGCATCTACCCAATACTATTGCAAGAAGGGGCATCTGTTTTGATACCCCATTTGAGTAAGCTCTACAGAGCCTGCATAGCCTTTGGGTACGTACCCAAGGCATGGAGGGAGGTCAAAGTCACCTTTATACCGAAGGTGGGTAGACCGACTTATGAAGAAGCTAAAGCTTACAGGCCCATTAGTCTATCATCCTTTCTCTTGAAAACTCTGGAGAAACTGGTAGACAGGTACTTAAGAGAGGGTCCTCTGAAAGTATTCCCTCTACATAAACTACAATGCGCCTACAGCCCCGGCAAATCTACGGAAACGGCACTGCACTATGTTGCGAGTCGAGCCGAGGCTGCGCTAGAGGGACAAGAAATCTGTGTCGGGGCTTTCCTCGACATAGAGGGAGCCTTTGACAAGACAACATTTGAGTCCATACGCACTGCTGCAAAGGAACATGGCATCAATGATACCACGTGCAACTGGATTGACTATATGCTGAGAAGCAGAACAGTCAGATCGGAACTAATGGGAGACAGACTTAGTGCAAAAACAACAAGAGGTTGTCCGCAAGGCGGAGTGCTGTCACCATTATTGTGGTGCTTGGAAGTAGACTCGCTACTAACCAAACTTAATACCGGACCATTCTACACAGTAGGCTATGCGGATGACATAGCTATAATGGTCAATGGTAAATTCCCGAACATAGTGTCTGGATTATTACAACAGGCATTGAGGATGACAGAGGAATGGTGTACAGTGAACCACCTTTCTATCAACCCAAGCAAAGCAGTCATTATTCCCTTCACGAGGAAGAGACAACTAGGAAACCTAGGAGAGCTCTCCCTCAATGGAATAAAACTGCCCTGGTCCACCGAAGTTAAATATCTGGGTGTAACGCTTGATAAAGAACTCAGGTGGAAAACTCATGTGGAAAATATTACGACAAAGGCCTTACGAGTGTTCGGCATGTGTCGTTCTACCTACGTTAAAACTTGGGGGCTAAAGCCCAAAGTGATACGATGGCTGTACCGGACAATGATAATACCTATTATCACATACGGCAGCATAGTGTGGTGGCCAAGAACAAAGCTTGCCTCGTGCAAAGCGCCACTCACCAGGTTACAAAGAACAGTGTGTCTCGGCATCACGGGTGCTTTCAGGACAACACCTACGGCAGCGATTGAGAGATACCTCAATATCCCTCCTCTGCATATGATGGTTGAATTCGAGGCAAGGAAGACATTACATCGTCTCGCTGTCGCTGGACTATGGGATGCCTCTAAGCCAAAGACTAACCATACAAAGTTCGATGAGAATGAAAACCTGGATCGGGTAACAAGCATGTTATCCGATAAAATGCAAACTATGTTTGTGTTTGAGAGGTCTTTCAAGGTCCAAATCCCTACAATCGAGGACTGGACGAAGGGACTTGATCCACCAGAACAAGATAGTCTGGTGTGGTACACTGATGGATCCAAAATGGAATCAGGTACAGGAGCGGGAATATACGCAAAAGGCTACAAATGTAGCAAAAGCTTAGGGAAGATGGCAACTGTATTCCAAGCGGAAACATATGCCATTATAACCTGTGCTCAAGAGAATATAGATAGAGGGACCAAAGGTAAATCCATATATATTCTTAGTGACAGTCAGGCTGCAATCAAAGCCATGGCATCCTACAAAGTGGACTCCGGACTTATTCTGGATGCTATCCAAACCCTAAACAGGCTTGGGAAGCACAACAGGGTAGGACTGATGTGGGTCCCTGGGCACAAAGGATTCCATGGTAACGAAGTGGCTGATGAACTGGCAAGGGAGGGCTCAGCGAATGATTTTGTGGGTCCAGAACCATGTGTAGGCATCTCGACGTGTCTCGTAAAAGCCGCATTTAGGGAGTTTGCAGATCACAGACAACGAACTTGTTGGCTGTCTACTACCGGTCTACAACACTCCAAGAGATTCCTGGGCTACACTTTCAAAGCCCGGGATTGCATTTGGAACATGAGCAGGGGGCAAATCCGCTACCTGCTTGGGGCCTTTACTGGGCACTTTGGAACCAACGACATGCTCATGAAGATGGGTCTAACCGCGACACCCATGTGCAGGTTGTGTGGGGAACATACGGAACGCATGGAGCACCTACTGTGCACATGCGATGCAATGGCTGGTAAGCGAATGAGTCTCCTAGGGGTTGGATACCCAAAACCAGAAGATTATAGGCTCATATCTCCTAGTCTCGTTGTAAAACTCATGAAAACAGTTTTCAACGAGAATGAGGAGGAGTAAGTTATCTAGAGGACCACAAAAGATCCCAATGGGTCGAAGTGTCCGAGGTATTTCTCGGCCCCTCCATAAGATAAGATAAGATATACACTAGTCGACGGCACGAACTATTTTGTGCGCGGGGTTAAAATGCCTGCTATCTCATCTGACAACTCGTGCGAAAGAGATAGATGCTGTGATGAGTAATAAGAAGCTAGTTCGCGTACGCATTAGCACTTTTGTAAGTTTGTAGCGAAATTTTATAAACAGACCTTTGGAAGTCTAGATATCATGAAAAAACTACTAAATGTGTATTTTCAAAATAAAATTATTTGCATTGTTGATTTACTAATCTATCCCTGTATGGTGGCCGTTTTGCAATTTTCTTTCTTCTTATTGCCGCCCAAAGATGCGTTAAAATTAGTGTTGAAATATGGAACTTTCGACGCTCATAACTTTCAAATATTTTTCTTTTTTACTTTTTAGTTTCCAAGACAAATTGACATCATTTTTTATCTTGAGCGTACATCGTCAAACAGTGGAGTAATCCCTAGACTACGCGCGTTTGTATGGAAGAATTATAGACTAGTACGTACCCTTAAGCCGGCCATCTTTTGTAGATAATTGACAGTCAGGAGCCTGAAATCTGACACCAGTCTTGCCAAGGGTCATCGTGTCACCCAGCTACTGGGTTGTGGAGGTCAGATAGGCAGTCGCTCCTTGTAAAATACAGGTATCCGGCTGTATCCGGTTAGACTGGTAGCCAACTCCAACAAAGTTGGGGAAAAGCTAGGCAGGTTGATTGATTAAGAACTAGCTATTGTCAGCTTCTTTGTTCGTCTAACTTAACGCCTCTTTTCACCCCTCTTAAGGTCCGACCGTACTAGGCGTAACTACGCGTCAGCGGAGCGACGCGACAAAATACTAGGAGGGATCAAAAAGTAGTGAGAACGACATACTCCTCGGTAAAAAAAAAATACTGGCAGGCATAGCTCAGATACATATTTTTAAAATTAATAAAGAAAAAAAATGTAGTCATTTGTTTGCTTCGTGTCGGAACGTGTTCTCGAAAATGTAGAAAAACGAAGTGCGAGCCGTTATTAAATACCTCTGTTTAAAAAAGTTAACGACGCAAGAGATTCATTGCGATTTGGAGGCAGCATTAGGAGAGTCTGCTCCGCCGTATTCCACTGTCGCAAGGTGGGCTTCTCAATTTCGAGTAGGGAGAACGAGCACGGAAGACGAACATCGTTGCGGCCGTCCATCGACGTCAGTCACCCAAGAAAATGTTGCGAAAGTCGAGAAAATTGTATTGAGCAATCGAAGTGTTACCATCCGATACTTAGTTCAAGAAACGGGCATTTCATATGGAAGTATTTAATCCATATTGAAACAATCTTTGAATATGAGAAAAGTCTCCGCAAGATGGGTGCTGAGAATGATAACCGACAGTCAGAAACAAAATCGACTTGACATTTCGAAGATTTTGTCGGACAGGTTTCAAGATGATTCTGAAAACTTTTTGTCTCGTTTCGTAACAATGGACGAAACATGGGTCCATTACATTGATCCCGCGAGAAAACAGCAATCTTCGCAATGCAAACGGCCCTCATCACCGACCCCGAAAAAGTTTCGTGTCGTGGCATCGGCTGGCAAGGTTATGGCCTCAATATTTTGGCACTCAGAAGGGATATTGTTGACTGATCACCTGAAGCGTGGAACCACTATTACAGGCCAATATTATGCAGCTTTAATTCCCAAGTTGAGGAATGCCATCAAAGAGAAAAGGAGAGGGAAACTTCGAAAGGGAGTGCTGTGCCGATCTGTGCGCGGGTGCGTTGTCGTGATGAATCACGACAACGAGAGCTTTTTGCAGAACCAAGAAAAAACTATTTTGTGAAAGGGATTGAAGCCTTGGAAAAGCGCTCGACTCGGTGTGTAGAGAGACTCGGAAACTATGTAGAAAAATAAAATATTAAGTTATCAATAGTCATTATATTCTATCTCATTATCACTACTTTTTGATCCCTCCTCGTATATTGTATGAGATAAAGTGTCGCGTCGCGTAGTTCCGCTGCCGCGTTGTGCGGTTTATCTCATACAATTTCATACAAAGTATATTTGGTCATGTCACGTCGCGTCGCTCCGCTGACGCGTAGTGCGGTCTGACCTTAAAGCTCTTTCTGTAGAAGGCGTTTTTTCTGTTCTGTGGGCTCTTACAATTCAGACGTTTAGTGTGGGATTCCTGCGGCGCCGCAGCGGAGCAATAGCGCGATGCAGCGCCGGTGCCGTTCACGCACGTCAGCAAGTCGATTCAGTGTTTGTCGGACATCGCACATTTAGAATTCCGTACCAAAGATAAAATCTAATTTATCAATACATTGGTATTTGTTAGTAAAGTATACGTAATAATAAGCATTATCACCAAATTTCAAGTTCGTAGGTCAATGGGAAGTTAAATAATCTTCGGAACTAAATTGTGTGGCAGATGATGGACAGACAGACGGGCCGACAGACACGTGAGTGACAGCATTAGGGCTCCGTTTGGAGCCTTCGAGTATGGAACCCTAAAAATGAAGCGGCCGTGCGCAGTACGACAAAGGCACCGCTGCGGCGGCGCCGCAGCAGTCCCGCACCAATTGTCTAAATTGAAAAAGCCCTTAATGTCTCTTCTGATCAGATATCATGTCTGTTGGTATACTCGTAGGCTATGTCTGTCAGTCATAGGATAAATCGACTCACTGTGACCTGAGAAGACCTGAAGGCGGAAGCAGTTCATCAGTGAATTCGTCAAAGCTGTGCCTGTGTTTAAAAACACAGGCACAACCTTCAGCAATAAAGAACACGAATAAAAAAAGTAAGTCATGAAACTGGTTAAAAACACTAAGCTTTATCTCTGGAACTTACCAATTAACTTTACCTAATCTCTCATAGAAGCTTCTAAAAGTACCATGGAAAATTAAATTTTCTCAAAAATGGTATGTAATGTTGTCATAACATCTCTAAAAAGAATCCAGAAAGTGAACTCTACCGGAGACTTATTCACAACTGTCCAGTAAGAAGCGAGATTTTAAATTTAGAATCTCCTACTGTCCAGTAAGTAAATATGTAATTTACTTACTGTCCAGTAAGTAAATATGTAATTTGCTTACTGGACAGTAGTAGGGATTGGTCCGATATATCAAAACGTAACTTATATCGGATATGTGTCAGATATCATACCATATCGATATCTATATCAAAATAACCCATATTACAAAAACTATCTATTAAAAACCTTACTTGCGTGCGAGAACGAATAAGTCAAAACTTAAAACCGTAACAATGCGGAAACGTACGAACTACGAACAAAACGCAAAGTTCACAAACGATAGGAACCATAATTATGCGCTACCTCTCTTTCTAAGTATTACTTCGCGTTCGTTGTTAGTTTGCTCATTCTAAATAAAATTTTAACTTATACAAACTGTACTAAATGATACCGATATCTGAAAACCGTTTTCGATATCGATATGAAATCTGTATATCGGTTACATAACCGTTTGTGCAAAAAACCGAAAACACCCATCTCTAGACAGTAGGTCATCCTCTTCAGATCTGCTTAGAAAAAAACCATAGTACCAGCCAGACACATATTAGAGTTTAGCTATTATAACATGGTTATAGGAGGGAGACTCCAAATATATATCTATCTCTCTTTTTGGTATGAAATTTTAAGAGATAGATATATTTTTGAGTCCGTTAATCAAGACGTACAACAAATAAATATAAATGCCCCCGGTAAATCGATCAAAATATCTATCAGTAATTGCCCTAATATGAATGTAACCTTCAATATTAATTAAAAGAATTTGTTGTTAAACTTTCTTTCATTTTTGAGAAAAGCATTATACAAGCCTCAACCAGTAAGAAAGCCATCCTGGCCTCGTATATAACCGGACCTCACCTGCGCGGCTGCGGTTCGGTCCGGTTAACTCAAACTTGGCCAGGAAGGCTTACTTACTGGATTCTGCAGTAATGTACTATAACCTCATGAAGTCATAATTAGGTACCTACTTGCCGTCCACCGTCCATTCGACGTTTAACGTCTCGAAACCCGAATGGGGCGGTACTGAGGGCAGTGGCGGCTGGTGGATCATAGTAGTGGTAGTGCACTTTGCCGTCTTACTGGGTAATTGTGTTAGATTTGCTAAAATTCACAGGAGCCTATGTAAATCGGCAAACCATCTCGCTAGCGACTTCTAATTCGACGCCAACGCCATCTAGTTACGTCGTTGTACAACTTTTAATGTTGGTACTCGACCCTAAGATAAATTTCGTTCGTCAAACCTCGCCCGCTCTCGGTAATCTTCGGTTCGCTGGTGCGGCGCACGAGAATGGTCATATTTCGCCGTACATTTTCTATTGAACTATCTCTGTCTCACGCGCCAGGCGTTTTAGCTTGTTTCTCATAGAATTGTATGAACTCTCGCCGTGCGCTTTAGCCTAGCGCACGGGGAGTATTTTTTACAGCAATATCCGTCTTATTACTTTAGCAAAGAGCTTAAATTTGTTCGTCATAATTTCGTAAATATTGAATAGATCGTTAATCAGATATTATTAAACATTTTTATTTTATTTCTAAACCTTTTTAAATCTGGCAGTTCAGTGCACGAGTGAACTTAAAGTACAGCCGCCTCTGACTGAGGGACCCATTCAGTCCTCAGCGAAAATCAAAGATGGATTCTTTTTAAACAAATTTTCCTGCTTTATACGGAAAATGGATTCATCTACACAAATAAATAAAATTGAAGTGTGTTTTAAATAAATAAGTAAATTGGTCAAATATTGAAGGAGGAAATAGGTGAGAGTCAAACCTCGAATTTTGACTTTTTACTAAGGACATTCAGTCGGCGCTCTCTGCCCCCGTTTCCTCTTAAAGTAAAACATTATTCAGAAGTATTCAGAATTTCAGTATTCAGTGGGCTTAGTGCGAGTTTTTTACCCACGCTGGATCGCGTTAACGTAAACGTCAATTTGTATTGAACCCAGATAAGCGCCGTCTGGTGACAGTGAGGAGAAGCCTCTTTTTACCCGGCTTCAAGGAAAAGGTTATGTTTTTCGCGAATATCTTGTATGTTTGTATGTATGTAATATTCTTTATTACCTCGTATCTTTCAAACCATTTGACGGATGTTATAATAAAGACATCGTTAGATAGGTCTTGGCCGCCCAAGCATTCTTAGATAAGTGACGTTGAAAAAAAAGAAACATGGCGGATTTTGGGCGCCATATTGTAGGGTCGCATATTTTTAGTCTTCGAAACCCACTCGATGGGGACAAAATATGAGGGAGTGATTAAGATATTATATACCACTTATGTGTTTCAAGTCATTCGAAAAAAAGCAAGCTGCACAGCAAGATTTTCTTCTTGTTTACATCTTTTTTGTTCGCTTTTGAAGCAGTCGGGATTTTTGATTTTATTAACCTTTTTTTGGATAAGAGATCGTTTACGTTATCACGATCAAGTATGATAAGAACTTTGAATAAGCACACAGAAGGTCATAATCGTATAATCCAATAAACTGTGAACACCTCGTAAATGAGCCGAAGTTCTTTAAGAGCTCATATTACCCGATACGTTGGGTGCTTAACAAAACAACACGCACTAAAAAGTCGTTAAAATGAGAACGATCGTCTCCTGAATGGTTATAACGATCGAAATGCGGTTTTAAAAACTTTGTTTTATGTCCCAATCGATTTTAACTTCGAACTTTCGAACTTTTAGATGGCTTTCCATGGTTACTCGTTTTTGATATTCAGGGTGTAACTTTTAAGATTTTATAAATTGGTATTTCTTTTTACAGTAGCAGTAGCAGCAGTGACAAATCTAGCCGAAAAGTTCAGGAGACGCGACCGCGTATCGGAAGACTCAAGAAAGAAAGAAAATATATTAATACTAGCTGACCCCCGCGACTTCGCTCCCGTCAACTGGCTATCTACCGACCTACCACCTACCTATCTACCCTACCCACCTACCTACCCACTGCCCTACCGATTAACCTACCTACCCTACCCTATATACCCTACCCTACCTACCTACCCACCTACCCTACCTATTTATAATACCATACTACAATACGAATGTAACCAACTTTTGTTTCTACCGGCGATCTAATTAAATTTTAGAACACACAATCTGCTATTGTGACTTAACTATGATAGTGAGATATATTCTCTTGCAGCTTTTTATGTAGGCAATAATGAGTACTTTAATCATGTAGTACGTAATTTTTATGTATCATCAATAGTTTTCTCAGCGCACACCAAATAATGAATTTTACAGGCAAAATTTTGCTACTTTGGATTACATTATTGCAACTTTCATAAGGATCTCTAATTTTTATAATTTATTTTGTAAATAAATTATGTCCTATGTTACTCCGGAATAATGTAACTTTCCATTGGTGAAAGAATGTTTTAAATCGGTCCAGTAGTTTCAGAGCCTATTCTGTACAAACAAACAAAAAAATCTTTCCTCTTTATAATATTACAGACAAGAAAAAGAACAAAAATAAATATAATCAAAAATTAAAAAAGAACCCCGTGCGAGACCAAAAAGGCTCTTATCCTCAGTTTTGGAAGGCTTCCCTCTGGATGGAGTTATGGTTGCGGGAATCAGCTGGATTTAGCAGCTTGGAAGGAGCAGGAGACGCTCAGGACCGGTTGATGTGACGAAATCAGGGAGGCCTATATTTAGCAATGGACGTCTTTCGGCTTAAATGATGATGATAATGATACATGACACACCTGATCAAAAAGCAGTTCGTGTGTACTAAGTAGATACCATAGATGGCAATGACCAACAGCACTAAGGTACAAATATACGTCGACAACGAGCCTCTCCAATATACCGAAAAATACATTTACCTAGGCAAGCAAATAAGCTTCTACAGACTAAACAACTACCAGGAGATTGAGCGCAGGGCCCAGTTAACATGGAATAAGTACTGGAGCTTTGAAGAAATATTTAAGAGCAACATGCCAATCAAACTGAAGACCAAGGTTATGAATTCTTGCCTTATACCATGCCTGACCTATGCTTGTCAGACATGGAAGTTTAACAAAAATATCATGAATAAAATTATAACGTGCCAATGAGGAATGGAGCGGAGTATGCTAAACATAAAAAGAATAAATAAAATAAGGCGTATAAAAATACGCAACATCACAAAAGAAACAGACGGTTTAGCACAAGAAGTGGGCCGGACACATAGCACGCCTGCAAGATCAAAGGTGGACAAAAAGAGTGACAGAATGGAGGGGGCCAGTGGGCAAAAGAAAGAAAGGGAGACCTTGCAACAGATGGGAGGATGAAATTAAACGCACAGTGGGTCCAAACTGGATACAAACAGCGCAATCCAGAGATAACTGGCTCAATTTGCCTTTACCTGCAGAGGGGTTCTTACAGAATTGCACTATAATATCAACGTATCTAAAAATATTTTTATAAAACTGTAAGTAACTGCTAATTTTAATATAACAAACTACTAATTCTTTTGATACTAATAAAACTAATTAACTTCGCAAACTAGCATTTTCTGGAGAAATAAAAGGCTTTTTAATTTATTTTTATTTTATTAAAAAGATACCTACTCTCCGTCCATCCCATAAATGTAGCGTAACGAAAGCATAAGCTAAATCTATGGTCCATCCTGTTATTTTACATTTGACCTCAGGTCGAGAATTAATAGATGCAAGCGTCCGACATTTATGGCACCGGTCAACTCGACGACTCCGCGACCTTGGGATGTGCAAGGGAACAGCAGATCGGCGCGCGGGACTTTCAGGACGGCTGAGTCGCTATAGACGAATGTATGTGGCACGAAATTACATACTAATGAGCTTCTTTTTCTATACAACAACATTACCATCTTTTGAGGCTTTGAGGTAAAAAGAAGTACTTGAATGTAGGTAGGTTAGATAGTAACTATGTATTAGCATAATGGAATAATATCAGACGTTTCGAAATACCTTCGTACTTCTTATGAAGGGGTAAAACCATTTGGGAATAACTTTTTCTGAAGAACTTAGTTTATTTTTTTCATTTATTCCTAGTAAAAGAAAATTGCGAGACGTCGATTTTTATTTATTTTTTTGTAAGAAGAAAAGCCAGAATGTTTTAATAAAGAATTTGTGTCATTATTCATAAACTGGTCCTGACATTTTAAACTACCAAGCCGCTGGCATATTAACATATTTTTTAAGGACCGACCGAAGGTTCTGTTTCGGTTTCGGTTTCGGCCAAAAATTCAAGTTTCGGCCACAGTTTCGGTTTCGGCCAATAATTGGCCGAACCTTCAGCCCCGCTGAAACTAGGTGTTCTTGAATGAATTGTCGCGCATCATTTGGCTAACTTCGAATGAGTGAACGTGATTCTGCTAGTTGAGTTAGCTAGCCGGCGCGATCGTGATGATTTGAGGTTATGTGGTTTTTCTCGCGCAAACATTATTACTTTATTAGGTAAGTATTTGTTTTTACTTATGATTAATGATGATGTATTTTTATGGCATTCTTGTCCTACAGTGGAAAATAAATACTTACTTACTTTTTAAAAAACGTTGCCCCACACTAGGAATTTCTTCCTGTATCGTGGGTGCGTTTACAAACATATAAACTCACAAACACAACACCCAGAGCCGGAACAACTATCTGTAGGTCATACAAATTTTTGTTTCGTGCGGTAATCGAACCCGTGAAACGCAGCGCAGCAGTCAATCGCTCAACCACTGAGCCAACGTTGCGCTGAGTTATCTCTTACTTAACTAACTTATACAATATGAATTTATGTAGAAATTAATGTAACACTTAAATGATGTGTGAAGATACCTGTGATGCTTGATTCAAACATTAATATATTCGTTTGTAATTGTTGTTGGATTAAATTTTGTACCCGTATTCGAACCGGCCCGTAAATCCGATACACAACTACCTCCGGTGATTTAACTATTACCGTGAATAACCTTCAGTACTATTAGTCATGTCGCATTTTTCCCTTTAGTACGCGAGGTGCTTAGTCAATTCGGACGCGTAGTACAGTAGTATAGTCGTACGTGAAAGTTTTCTAGTTGAACTGCATTATTTACTTGAATTATTTTTCCAGTTTCCTATTAATAATGACTGCCATAGGTATGTTTACCTTAGTGGTTTTATTTATTGTATTTGAATCTGTGAGATATTATTTATTAATCATAGACTGATTTCTTTCAGGTAAAAAATGTCACAAAAAGAAAAGAATCCTATTTTTTACACGTGTTAACTGTCTATATATGCGTAAAAATACAATAGATTTAAAAGCTATAAATATTCAAATAATTTTCAGTTTCGGTTTCGGCCGAAACTGGGACCAAGACGGAAGGTTCGGTTTCGGTTTTGGCTGAAAATCCAGTTTCTAAATAATTTTACAAAATTTTTACTTATTCATTGAAACTTTATGTACAGTTCTGGTACATAGGATGTAACAAGGCATTCTCTACCAGTCGACCTTTAGGTTAAAAAGACTACACGACAACAACAAATATAACTGAAGTCATACAAACCTCGTTGGCTCGGAGTCTGTATTTGTACGCTTGGTTTTCATACAGATTGAGGAACTTGGGGACATAGAATTATGTCTGAGACAGGAATAGACACGTTTGAAACCATGTACACATCCAAATTTCGCCAGTTATGTTTAAATCCCATGTAATAAAGAACGAACCTATTGCTTCAACCGGGCAAAAATACAGACTCTGAACCAACGAGTTGACGAGAGACTGTTCTTTACAGCTCAATATGGCGTAAAAAGGCATTTTTCTAGATTTCGTTGGGTTTGCCGATAGTGCTAAATGAAAAGCTCAAATTACGATCATTGATCGTAATTTGAGCTTTTCATTTAGCAACTCCGTTTTTTGACACGCGAAGTACATACAATCGCGTCATCTAGTTAGATTTCTGTGATGTTTAACAAGGCAAGGTAATAGAGTAATGAAACGTACACTGTTACGCCTATTCGGACGGAATAATCCGCTAGATAGGTAACAAGCCCTTGAATGGGTAGGTCAATCAAATTATTAGGTGAAATCACTATCCTACATATCTATGTTCTTCAAATTATAAGGACGTTCTGTAGGATACTTATAAGTGATTATTTACAGGTACTCACTGATCTATAAGAAACAATTCTGTCAACGTCATAAATCTAACTGGATGAACAAAATAAATAGCAATAAATGCCAATACTTAATAATTCGATCCATTTTATTCTAATTAATGCTTAGAGACCATTCCCAAACCTTTCAGGATCTGAACGTGGGAAATAACAGAGCCTTCGAAGTAGCCGCATATTGGTATACAGAAGAGAAGTCCGTCAGATCGACATTAAAAGAAGACGAAAAAGATGTACACCTCTGTATCTAATCAAATATGTTCGATTACCCTTGCTTAATAAGCATCGAAATAAGTATTCATACTACCTAAATCGTGTCTTCACATCATTCATTCATCCTTGGTATGCAAATTAAAATTAATATTCATACGACACAGGCACGTCACCTATTTACCTATTTAAATATCGCCAGCTTATAATATAAGCCGCCACTAAGTCCCACCTCAAGTATTAGGTACTCAGTTGAACTTATGAAAATACGGTATTGAGCAAAAAATATCTATCTGAGAGGAAAACACACATCTTTGTTGATACAAAAAGAATGAACCCTGTTTTTGTTCGAATTGAAAATTGAAATGGACGCTTATGTTCATAATATATTTTATTTTCTCGTAGCAAATGGAAAAGTGAATAGTATACTTGGACTGAGTTTTTTAAAAAATAAGATATTAATATGCGAACTATGAGTACAAATAACAATACATTTCCTATACGTATACCTTTTTTAATACAAAAGTATATGCAAATATCGAGCTTGTTATCCGACGTTACCTTTGCAGCCAACGTGAAATTGCGATGCTTGTACATCAGAGCGTAAGAATACTGTAAGATGATGGAAAATCATCATCATCATCATTTCAGCCGAAAGACGTCCACTGCTGGACATCCTCTCCCAGGCCTCCCCCATGCGTCGCCACATTGACCGATCCCATACGTCTCGCATCCAGCGTCTTCCCGAAACCTTAACCAGGTCATCGGTCCACCTAGTGGGATGCCTTCCAACGTATCGTCTTCCGGTTCGCGGTCGCCATTCCAGAACTTTTTGGCCCCATCGGCCATCCGTTCTGCGAGTAATGTGCCCTGCCCACTGCCACTTAAGTTTGGCAATTCTTCGGTAACTTTAGTTCTCCTGCGGATGCTGATACTGATGGAAAATAATCATGTAAATTTAGAAACTGTACTTATACTGTGATCACCGGGAGAAAAGACTTGATAAGCACAACACCACATTATATATGGATGAAGTTTTTTAACGGTTTCGCGAATTACTCTTAGGAAAAAAACGCGATTTACCTATAGTGATCCAAAGGTGACTGTGACGTAATACTAAGGTGGTAAAATTGCATTAAAGAGTAGGCTTATATTGCAATCTTCTTAACAAATTCATTCACAGACAGAAAACATTCAATTTAAACCGGGATCTGGACATTCTAGTCTAGATCCCGGTTTGGGTTGCGTGTTGAGCACAAGAGTTCCTTTTATAACGAAGTCGTCTTCGTTATACGAGTAGTAAGTAAGAAAATATAAGGAAGGATTTTTGAAAATGCACCCCCTACAGGACCAATTTGTATGGTAACTCGTATTTTTTTCCGATCAAACTATCCTACTTAATCAAACTTAATATTATAAAGGCGAAAGTTTGTGTGTGTGTTTGTATGTTTGTTGTTTCTTCACGCTCAAACGGCTAGACGGATCTGGATGAAATTTGGTACAGAGATAGATTATAGTCTGGAATAGCACATAGGACCCTTTATATCCCGGGAATATATTCCCATAGGATAATTTTCGATATTCCCGCGGGCGAAGCCGCTGAAGATGATGAAACAGCATCTAATGTAAAACCATTTAGTTAAATGTAACCAATAGTTTCGTTTTTTTCGATAACACGTAGTTACCCAGCTACCTGATATCGCGTAATGAGCCCACAAATTCTTCCACAATCTTTAATGTACAACCCTATGGATGGAATGAATTAAATGCTAATAAGGTAGCATTGAATTTACCTGCCAGACATGTAACCAATGAATGATAATGAGGAAAAGGCCTAGAAAAGCTCTACTGGTATTATTGTAAACCCGCATTTCTCTGGAAATGGACTCTACTTTCAATGCCGAGAACTTCCTTGTTTCTAGAAATCTAGAAAACACATTAATTCAAAATCAATGATTTTATTTGACCAAAAAATGCAAATCTTCATTAATTTTATTTGACAGAATGCTATTCATCATTTATGAATTTTACCAAGAACCGAAATGAGTGGTGTACTATTGGAGAGGCTTACCTACATATAGGAATTTATTTATTCTTTGAATATATGTAGGCTGATGATAATAACGAATTCATCTGTGCATCATCATCATATTTTATCGTCATTCAAATGACGTCCACTGCCTATAATAAATTGAGGTAATTTTGAGTGACTTCTAAAAATTACCTGAATATCAATTAACTTTCTTTAATATTTCCAATGACTTATTACAAACGCTATAAGCTTGATATAAGAAACAATTAATCGACAAAAACAAAAGAAGACCTCTTTGATTTCAATGCTACAATTCCATTTGAGAACAAAAAGATTTTTGGCAAGGAGTCAGAAAAATGTTATTTGCCGTTCGTCCCCTGTGTAATTTGAAATAAGCAAGACTGGCTGAAAGCGGGCTTCAGGTAAAAAAAATCACTTTATATAAAAGGATCTGCCCTAACTTTCTTCGCCAACCCAGATATGATTATTGGATCATGATTATATGATTATCTGAATACTTTTTTGTCTTTTTGCGCAGACTGCGAACGGTCATGTCTTTGAAAGAAGATTTCTAGCAGATTACTTGTCTAAGTACTTTTATATTGATTTAGTTGAACCACCTATTTTTACAGAATTAGCTAGGTACTCTAAATATAAAGATAGGTACTACTAAACACTTCTCTAATTGAAGTGCCAAGATGCAGTACCTGCCTAGTCAGATTTTGCTACTATTTGTTATTTAAAATCATAAAGATGTTGCCACATACAAATGTTTTGTTGCGCAAACGGTAACCTATATTCTTATATCTCAAAAGTAACATATTCCACTATCTATTTATTCAATTGTAATTATCGTTTCGATATTCGACAAAAATAGATGTTAACCCAATATGTTTCTATCATAACAAGAATATCTTCTTAAATAAATATTCCAAGAGAGTCTGAATCGGCCACATAAAGACAATGATAATATTATTACAATCACCAGAAAGGATAATAGTTATTCACACAAGAAAATCTGTCACGATGCTACGCACATAGGCACTCACCTAATTGCTTGCTCTCATAACACGTATTTTTATGCGTAACACTTTCTTGGAAAACATAGCTATAGTAACTACAGTTAGTAGAACAGGCAGAAGTCAGCAATCCATATGCTGGCTTAAGTCTTAGCATGGCTTTAATGTTGGCAAACAGTCCAACATCACAGCCTGTGACACAGTCACAGCTGATGAAAGGTATCCAGTGAACAGCCCCAACACCAGAGGGATTGTAGCATGTGTCGGCACATTAGGTAGGTACCTAAATTCTTGATTACATAATGAGGCTAATTTACAGCCAATCTAAAAACTCTATTCCAGGCAAAGGCGACAAGTACACAATTTAGTTAACTAAGTATTCAAATGATCCTTCCAATGAGTTTATCATACATAAATACCCAAAGTTGAACTCATGAATTCGTCGGAATTGGCACTGATTATGCAAACGAGATCTAATCCAGCTTTGTAAAAGGCGTCGAAGTCAAGTGGCATTGTATAAATGTCCATCTACGATTTCTACGAAATATTTTAGACTTCGGCCCGAAGAGAGGGTAGAAAAAAGATTAGATTTTCTCTCATTTGGAGGCGAACGTGACCCGTTTGAGTAAGTGATGAAGATATTGTTACAGTGGAAGAGGTTCAGAGGTGTAATGTTCGTTATCGTCGCACGTGTTTCGAACAATTTGCTCTATTGTATCTCTATGAAATTACTATGCAATGAGGAGTGCAGGGACCCCTTTTAGTCTTGCTGCTGATTGCGTCGTCTGCGATGGCTTCTTGCGGTTTGTTAAGGGATTAGAAATATATGCAATGATGATCAGATGTTCTATGAGAACTTTCCTGTTTAATTTTAGGTACTTTATATGTAGTATGACAATTCCACACTTATCTTTTTTTAATGTCCAGACACATAGGTACCTTTAAAAAGAGCAAAAGTGGGAAATTACCCTAGAGGAAACTTAACACCAGGCGAGATAGTGGTCAAACGCGAGCCTAAAGTTTATAAAAAAAGGAGCCTCTTTATACAAATTTTAAGCTCCAGAATCTTATTTTTGCCTGAAACACTCTATATGAAATTTATTGGTACATTTTTTTTACTCCTGACGTCGATCTCGCCACGTGAAAATGTATCTATAAGAACAGTTACGGCTTGGTTTTAAATTGAATTCGTATCTACGACACGCACTTGCCAAACAGAACATAACGTACAACTCTTTACAAGTTAACGTTCCACAGCGTATAACCACCAATTCTAATGAAGCATTAGTTTGTTTACGATTGTTCATAAAGGATCGCAGAGGGAGGTCCTCTTAAATAATATTCAACCACCACAACACAACCGTTGATAAGTTATAGTAGCTTAACCGAGGATTTGCATAAATTCAGGTGGCATCTGCAAGTACAATTTGGGTATGATCTCACGGCTCGGAAACTTTGGATCCCGCCTTCCTTTCTCGAATTGATAGCAACTTCGAACGGTACGACTGTGATTGTTACAAACAATAATTTTCGAGGTAATATTGTATTAAATCTAAAAGGGCAAAGTTCGGTATGATAATAAATACATACGTACATAAACTCACGTTTTTTTTTCCATGGGATTAGGCAGTAACTACAGAACGCCACCTGCTACGATAAGGTATGTAGGTAGTGTAGGTTATTTTGCTTCACTTACGTTCATACAACTATTCACCTACGCACGCCGGTTATGAGTACTGCGCACCTGACCCTTCTGAGCATAATCATAATTTAAAAGGATAAATTATTTATATGAATTAAGGTTTCGATTTAACGCCAATTAAAGTCTTGACCAACTCCGTCATATCTAATGATAGACAGCTACTATAAAACCTTTATTTTAGTAATACTGTTACTGTTAGGTTGATACTGGCAGATTATGGCTAATTTAAAAGTTGCCTAGGTAGGTTAATTAGAAGTTAGTTTAAATGGCATAACCAATCGACTGTAGGATTCGAAAGTAAGAAGAGAAAAAAATTAAAAGTAAAAATATTTTCACAACAAGCTCTTAATGAACTAAAAGATACGAAATGTAATATCGCTTTTTAAGACATATCCAATGAGACCAAACACGATGATGATTATCTGGTTGAGCAGTCGGTATAACCATCATGATAGCAGTTCCATAGTAGGTACCATATTATTTCAATGTTTCCAGAGTTACATAAGTACGTCAAGTTTCAGCTTAATCGGATTCCAGAAAGTGCTTGAAACATCGATTACAAATTGACGGACACACATAATAAAGCAAAGGAATATATAGCTTGTAATAAATGAAAACTTTTATTCCTACGTGACACAATATGTCCAGACACGAGGATCAGTTGAGACAAGCAAACGGCAAAGTCGGAATCGCTTGATGAATGGAATCGGAGATATGTGTCGGGCGAGACAGCTTCCGTGACGAAAATGTTTCTTCCGGACGCAATAGTGGCTTTCCGTATTGTGAAACAGGTACGGCCCTCAGGTGTTCTCACGCAGGTTTTGACGGGGCACGGTGGGTTCTCTGAGTACTTGAGTCGCTTCAAGTGCAAGGAGAGCCCATCGTGCGTCTGCGATCCAAGCGTGCCAGAAAGTGTCCAGCACATAATTGTAGAACGCCCGTTATTTATCAGGGAGCGCTACCAACTGGAATGTGAGCTAGACAAAAAACTGACGAACGAAAGTATCTGTGGGTTCATGACAAAGGAATATAGGGAAAGGTTCTTGACGTATACTGCACTAAAGTAGCCACTGTGGTGATAGATAGAAATAAGACCTGACGCGCACTGTGCTTCGTGTGTATGTAACAATATTTAAAACGTAAGCACAGAATGCAGCACTGCTGTCTATCACCAGCAGTATGTTAGGTAGTACCAATTGGTTTTGTATAATCTGTGATGTGATGTTTTGATGTTTTATTTTTACTGTGATACTGCACTCTTTTTATGTTTTTATCCCTAATGTTTTATTTTATCGCTAATCAGCACCTTTTTTATGTTTTATCTCTAATGTCTTATTTATTGCGAAACAGCACCTCTTATGTTTTTACTCTAATACTGATAATTTACCGTGATAATTGTACCGGATTTATGTTTTTATTATAAAAAATCTATTGTAACTATCTGTGATAAGCACTTTTTGCACTCTATAATTGTATTATTATAAGCACTGTTTTATTTCCCTAAAATGATTATTAAATAAATTATGCTCATAGATAGGACTAAATAAAGTGGGAGTCCCACCCACAGAATGAAATATGACGAATGTAAGAAAGAAATAGTATGAAGAATGAAAGTGCGAGAAGCATAAAAGAATAGGCGCCAAAGTTTGTGGCGGGGATTAGTGTTAAAAAAAAAATAGGCCAATAAGCGACACTTTTGAACGTCAAACAAAAATTAAAATTAAAATTTACAAGAAATAAAAGTTGATTCTACCGTGCAATCGGAAAAGTAGCTTGTTATGGAGAAGAATGCACAAGAAACTCCATACTTACTCTTTTTTTAAATAATAAGTGTATTACAATATTTGCATAAGTACATACCTACATTAATAACTTCATATATGTGAGGACGATAAGCCCAGAATAGCACTACACACTATACTACGTACAGGTATAAAGTATTAAAAGCATTAACAGATAAATTCATTAATTTGATATAATAGGAACATGGTTCTCACATACTTACAAATACTGCAAACATAGGTAAAATACCTAATTCAACAACAACGGAACAGTGTGTGAGTCAATTTCTTAAAAAAAAAATACAATGTCTTTGAATATACACCGTGAAATTTAAGTGGTTGTTTTCCCGCGGCAGAACGACTTGCTTTAAGGAGTACTTTCGAAGCATAGAGTTAAAGTAAAAAAATAACGATGTTTTTGTTTTAAAAAAATAAAGATAAAAAAACATAAACTCGAAAAAGTGAGTAACAATAGTAACTTGTAGGTACTAGGTACTACGGTGAATAATACGGTGGTGACGCGAGTAGTACCTAGTACCTACAAGTTACTATTGTTACTTACTTTTTCGAGTTGATGAATATTTTTTAAATTATTTTAAAATAAAAACATCGTTATTTTTTTACTTTAACTCTATGCTTCGAAAGTACTCCTAAAGGCAAGTCGTTCTGCCGCGGGAAAACAACCACTTAAATTTCACGGTTTATATTAACAAATTTGATTTTGTCTACACTAAAGATTGCCCTAGGAGCAGGACCAGCATATTTCCAAGCATTTTTATCTTGAATATAATCATCTAATTTGTAATATGCTTGTTTACAAAGTGTGCTTTTTTGTTTTGCTTTTTACACCAAAATTTTAAATTTACTTTCATTTAGTTTTAATATATCACAAGGTATTTTGTTATAGAATTTAACACAGTACCCCATGAAAGAAGAGTGTATTTTAGCTAGTCTATAAGATGGTTGATCTAACTTATCACAAAAATTACAACCGACTTCTAAACAAAAAACACTACAAAGTGAAAAATAACTTCTATTTCGGAAGTCGGTGTTCCTGTTTTCGTTTCTTCGTTTTTTGACACCGACTTCCGAAATTGAAGTTATTTTTCACTTTGTAGTGTTTTTTGTTTGGAAGTCGGTTGTAATTTTTGTAAAAATGTTATTTATTTTTCACTTTTTAGTTGTGGTAGGTACATAATGGACCAGTTCTATAGGCTAGGTACCTATAACGCCCAAAGTGAAGCCAGAATAGATTAACCCAATAACATGAAACTGAAATAAACAAAACCGGTGGAATGAGAGTATACCAGGGTGAACTGTTCACACCTGCGTACTCCTTAAAAGCGTATCTACCAGTGTGATGTTATGTTATGAAATGGTGTAATCAATAAACAGATATGCGATTGCATCTATCCCGAATGATTTGCCGTCATTTATTGATGAGTTCTGATGTATATCTCCGAAGTTCTTCATCAAATCTTGATGAAAATTAAATGTGACCACATGACAAACACCAGCTTTCGAATTAAAAAATTATCATCAAAATCGGTTCACCCAATAAAAAGTTCTGAGGTAACACATATAAAAAAAAATACAATCGAATTGATAACCTCCTCCTATTTTGTGAAGTCGGTTAAAAAAAAAATACAATCGAATTGATAACCTCCTCCTTTTTTGCGAAGTCGGTTAAAAATAGAGAAAATCTAACTTCACCATCGACCTTTATAAAGTCTACCCAATACAGAATTTTAATAAGCACGAAGTCTTTACCTTGTCTGACTTTTGATAAGGTAACTTTTTTCTTAGAAGACCTGAAAGCTGACGTCATTAAAGTGTTAATATTTTTTTTTAAATAGCTAAGGCCAAAACGTGTTGGCGTTGTTAATGCCGTAGGTAGAAAGAAGGCGTACATATAGTAAACCCACATATTGCCAATTATATCCTATTACATTAAACCGGGCACAGGTCGACACTCCGAGCTGCACCTACTGAGAACAGCGGGAACCACGGGCAGAACTTGGAAATAGGGTTGAGTCTAGTTCATGCTATGCTCATAAAAACCCGTTGAGTAGTTTTTGCGTGAAATAATAACAACTTTGACATTTGTAATATTAGTAGTATAGGTCATAATAGAAAACAGAATCGTACAGTTTCACGTACTTAACTATTCATGGTACGTATCACTGGGCATAATCTTATTCTCAGGAGGGTAAGGGTAAGCCTGAGCTGGCATTAAATTAAGCTTTAGGCGGAAGTTGGGCCACACCTGTGTACACTGGCCTAAAATCTCACTTATTGTAGCCTGCCAGCCTCTTACTAATTGCAAGTGCCTGCTTCAGACTACAAGCGACCATTTTTTCTTTTTTGCAAACCGGGAGTCGTAGAGTATTTAGATACGCTCGATTTCTGAATTAGGAATTTGAAGTTGAGAATTTGTCAAACTCTATTTTACCCTGAAAACAGAACGATGCTCATGCCCATACATTATAACAACCTGGTTATTGAAGTTTTTTTCTAGTTATAAGGTTCGCTCTCGTGGACCACCCCACAGGACCCGTTTTTGGGCTTAAAATAGCCAGTGTCACTCAGGAATAATGTAGCTTTCTATTGGTGAAATAATTTTTTTAATCGGTCCAGTAGTTTCGAAACCTATTCGGTACAAACAAACAAACAAAAAAATCTTTCCTCTTTATAATATTAGTATAGATAGTAGAGAGTACCTGTAAATTTAGAAAATAATGTTATAGTTATTTTTACGATTTAAACGCTACGATGTCCAAAAAATATTAATGTTCGTTTTTGACGTGACAACGTCTAATAATCGATGCACGTACGAAAAATTATGACTCAATGTAAAGTTACGCTCAATGTAACGTTACGCTCATTGTAACGTTATAATCGTAACGTTACAATACCGTTAATTGTATCGTTATGTATGTGACATTGTCACGTTAAACTATCGTCCGTAAACCGACTTTACAGACAACCAATTTTTTTAGGTTAGGATTTACCGTTACCAAATATAAATAAATAAATGTGCTAGAACTAATTATTAAAGCTCGGAAGTAAGTCTAAAATAGGAACACTTACCTAGCTGTGGACTAAAACGTCTTTTTGACGTGACAAAGTCTAATAAATCGATGAACGCCGCTTTAAACTATCGTCCGTAAACCGACTTTACAGACAACCAATTTTTACTTTTAAACACAAAATGGCTAAGTACACAACGAAACGCAAACGCAGTAATAAAGACTGCTAATCACAGAACTGTCAAAAGTCATGTGAACTCAATTAATTATTATGTTAATTTTAATTAACATGTTTTGTACAAAAACTAATAAAGAAATACTTACTGATTAAATAAAACGTAAAATAATGTATAAAACTCAGAAACAGTTCACAATTCAAATAAAGTCAAGTAGTGTAAAATGTAACGTCGTAAAAAAGGGTAGTCAAAATGCGTTTAAAAAAGGTAATAGGTACGTTTACCCTTGACGTAGAATAAGCATAAAGAAATATTTTAAAATATTTTTTCCTGCGTTTCTTTTAGCATTATGATAAGCATAATTAATATACAATCCAATTAGCTGTATTATTAGATTTATTTCATTTCTACACAGTCAGGTGTAAAAGTGGGCATTCTGCAGGTATTTAGGGTTTGACACGTTTGTAACTTCAAATACTTAATTCAGGAACCGACCCTCAATTTGTTTTTGCAACAACTATTCGAATAATAATATGGAATAATTCGAATGTAGTAATAAAAATATGTGAGGTATTTTCTTTATCTTCTAACTTCTATCTATATATATGAAAATCAATTGCTGTTCGTTAGTCTCGCTAAAACTCAAAAACGGCTGGACCGATTTGAATAATTCTTTTTTATTTATTTATTTAACCATTTATGCACACACACATAATATACAGACAAGATGAAGAAATAGAAAAATAGGTACATAGGTAATGCTTATTTCTATAGAAATCTCTTCCAGCATACCTGCGAAAGGAAAGATGAAAAAAAGAGATGTAGACATAGTGTGTAGAGTTGAAAAATAATTAACACGTAACGATTCAAAACTAAGTAATAACCAGTACTGATAACAAATTAAATATACCTACTATTATAATAATATATACAATAGTTATTTATGCTACAAGTGCGGGAAGTAGGTGATTCCCGATGAGTGGCATTTTTATTCACGAGCGAGCGAAGCGAGTGAGTGGATAAATCGACACGAGTCGGAAATCATCTTACGCACGTGTATCATACAACATTTTACTATGCATTGTGCGAGGAAATAAAAAAATATATCTTAACCAAGCAAGAAATTAATAAAATGGCGCTTATTCAAGGGCGCTCAGCATAACCACAGATTAACTAATAGTTCATAGTCCTACTGCGCATGTGCAATAGCTGTCACGTCATAACGCAAAAAGGCACGAGCAAAATATTAATTCTGCCAAACACATTTAATGAATAATTAAAATTAATTTATTGATCAAAATCTAAATCTAGAGTAATTAAAAACGCCTTAAATGACGTATTAGTTTTGTTTTACTTTTTATATGAATGATAATCTGTACTTAACTAATTTTAAAACTTTTCTCAAATAATAAAAACTCTATGCGGCGGGCTGACGTTGGAGTTAAAAATTAAAAAAGTACAGGAAAGTAAAAAGCACTAGTAAAAAAAAGTGACACTTTGCGCACAGTTTGGCTGCTTGGAAAACGCTCTTTTCGAGGACATGCATTGTAAAGATATTTATAAAATAAATACGAATACCTATCTATATGTATATATTTTTTTTGTTTTGTTCGCCAGAATACAGGGAAGGTTTAAAAACAATAAAAAGTAGGTAGGTTGGATAGGGTAGGTTAGGTAGGTAGGTAGGGTAGGGTAGGGTAGGTATGGTAGGATAGGGTAGGATAGGGTAGGATAGGGTAGGATAGGGTAGGATAGGGTAGGATAGGGTAGGATAGGGTAGGATAGGGTAGGGTAGGTATGGTAGGATAGGATAGGGTAGGGTTGGGTACGGTAGGTGGGTAGGGTAGGGTTGGTAGGATAAAAGTACAATGAATTCAAAAAAAATATGTTTGGTGTTTTGTTATTTTTATGGCAAAACAACGTTTGCCGGGTCAGCTAGTTTAATATAGATGTTGATTTAGAATGTTCCTACTTATTTAGCGTTTTATACGGCAGGTATGTTTTGTTAAAAAAATAAAAGGTATAAGTAAGTGTTGCCAGAACCTTTCACTGTGGGAATTCTTACACTTATTGCATTATTTAATGAGTCCCAAAGCCACCAATTACGTTTATAGTTTGGAAAAATGGTCTTATTTATTTATTTATGCTTTATTGTAGGTACACCAAGTTAAAACAAAGAAAGGTTTAGTTGTGATAAAGCTCCAACACATTTCGATTTGGTAAAATATTTTAAATTCTGTGTTGTTATAGCAACATAAACGGTTTGAAATAATAACCTAAATTTTAGTTTGATATAAATACAGGTCAAGTACCTATCGAACGAGGTGAAGGGTCCCGTGTACACCCATTTTAAAGCAACGCAGCTCTTGTTTGTTTTAATAAAATCTTTTATCGCAAAACGAAACTTCAGGCCTATTATTTGTATTTTTGGTGTAGAAAAGAACTGTTTAACGCTTTTATTAATAAAATAAAGAACCATTTCATTTTCAATCTATGGAAAAGTATTTAATGTGGAAAAATAAGTCAGTTCCGCAGTAGAACCGTCATGGATAGCCCGACTTCGCCCACTGTTGAGCATAAACCTCTCTTCTATCTGTAATGGCATCATATCATCTGTCCATTTTGCCCGACCTGAAGCCCCGAATTTTTTATCAGTAGTTTCCGAAGTAGCCGTAGTGCTTCTTGTAGGGAAGCTTACACACTACATCCGAACTTTATCCATCATAATCTGTCATAATTCAGAACATTTTGAACACAGAATCACGGACACGGATCACGGACACGGACGTGTAGTACGTAACTGCCCTAACAAATGATCAAATACGTAATTATCTTTCCAACTTATTTGACCATCTGTTATTTAATAATTGATGAAAACACGCATTTTAGCGAAATGTTATACTATTTGTAACAATTTTTTTAACCACTGGTTAAGTTAACTATGGATCAAAAACCTCGGCCGAAGTGAGACTCAATGACAGTCTATAGGTACCCAGGCATTGGTCGTCTTTTGGCTGAAATTATGACAGTGATCTTTACCCCTGTTTAAAAGTAGGTACGTCTTGCAGAAGTCAGTGTCGTGGTGGCCCAGTTGCTAAGACCTCGCCTCTCGTGCTTGAAGTCGTGGGTTCGAATCCGGGCAAGTACCAATGTGACATTTTCAATTCATATGTACTTTCCAAGTTTGGACATTGCTGACAACGGTGAAGGAAAACATTGTGAGGAAACCTGGACTTATAGTGAGTTTATTATAAGACTGTGCTCCATAGGTGTAATTGCTGCAAGGCGTTCCAGTGCGAGTATAAACTAATAAATAAAAAAATAAAAAATGACACATGAACTTAAAATGAGTAGCATGCATCCATACACCTTTACCATACCGTTCTAAAGTTAAACGCGTGATGCTCGACTTACGAACCTCATGAGATAAGTGCAGGCATATAACACCAAACTGCAAAAAACCGTTACCAGAGGATATCTCGGAGCCTTTGCTTCTTCTGGGAATAGGGCATGCAATTATTCTGCCCATTACACTATTCGGATATTTCGGATACTTTTTATCACTATCCGGATAAATCAGATATCTGGTTAATTTTGGCTGTCTCTGCCTACAAGCAAATCAAACAAAAATAATGCTCTAGGTCTAGGGCATGCATTTCGAAATTTCATAGTTTCGTAATTTCGGATCCCGTTTAGTAGTTAGTTACCCGCCAACCTTCGTCGTATGTGGAGTCGTGAGCTTTAATGGCTATTTGATGGCCTGTCTACCCTCTAAGGCATGTATGATGTGATGTATGTTTAGACGAATCGATGCATTTGTGTTTGTAAACTTAACTTAACTACCTAATCATTTTTAAAATTCAGAATCATTGTAGAGCAACCCTAGTGAGACTGTCAAGTTTAGGTGTCAATTTTCGAAACAGCGGGAGTGGCCCTTCTGTAAACTTTCTATTTTCAAAAGGCTCAGCTGGCTGCCAAAAAGTTGGGGATCCTTGCGAAGGTGAGAAAGTACTTCACGCCGGAACAGCTGCTCAACTTGTATCAAGCGCAAGTTCGATCATGCATGGAGTACTGTTCTCATCTCTGGGATGGATCTGCCAAATACCAGCTTGATGCACTGGAGTCGATCGAAAAGCGGGCCAAGAGGCTCATCGGCGATGAAGCACTGGTCAAGACAAAGCTCCAGAGCCTTGAAGATCGTCGTCGAGTTGCCAGTTTGTCGGTTTTTTATCGGTTACATTTCGGCGAGTGTGCGATGGAATTGCATGATCTAATTTCACCTAGCCCGTTTCATCATCGGACTACCAGACGTACGGCGATGCGTCATCGGTACATGGTGGACATCCCACCCATACGCACCAAACGTTTTGGGAACACTTTTATTGTGCGTACAGCTAAGGAGTGGAATTCCCTGCCGGAGTCTGTGTTTCCCGACAGCTACAATCTAGGGGTCTTAAGTCAAGAGTGAATAGGTTTTTTCTAGGCAAGCGTGATTCACCGTCGACCACATCATCGCTTTCCATCAGGTGAGATAGTGGTCAAGCGCGAGCCTAAAGGATATAAAAAAAAAAAAATGTGCTTATTGTTAGCCTGTCAAGCGCTATTGTTACTGTATTGATACTGACAGCTGGCGCAGAGATCAAGCTATCTTTTATGAAGTATATATAGAACAAGCATCTCGAATATTTATTAATTCCAAAGATTACGTTGGGGCAGTATTTAGGCGTTGGCCGTATGACCATAATCTGGCCAATGCTGGCCACTGGCGCAAATGTTCCAAAAGCTAGCCTGTTCAGATATCACTGGCTGCATGAGAACACTGATGCACCCTAACCACAGCAATAGGGAACTATCCGCAAAGCTGAGCTCAAATGGCGCCACAGGAATCAGAGCAAACAAACTAGAGAATGGCGTTTTCGGTTTTTTGCGCAAATGTAACCGATATACACTTTCCATATCGATATCGAAAACGGTTTTCAGATATCGATATCAGTAGTACAGTTTGCAAAAGTTAAAATGTTATTTAGATGAGCAAACTAACAACGAACGCGAAATAATACTTAGAAAGAGAGGTAGCGCATATGGTTCCTATCGTTTGAGAAGTTTGCGTTTTGTTCGTAGTTCGTACATTTTCGCATTGTTACGGTTTTAAGTTTTGACTTATTCGTTCTCGCACGCTAGTAAGGTTTTTATTAGATACAGCTTTTGTAATATCGGTTATTTTAATATAGATATCGATATGATATGATATCTAACACTTATCCGATATAAGTTACGTTTTGAAATATCGGACCCATCCCTAAAACAAACCAAACTGTCAAAGTCGAGCGACAAAATTTCGCAGCAAAATATAAAACTAATAGTGAATGAAAAATGGAGCTAACTATAACTTTCCCACTATTATTATTTGGTTTTTGAACACAAGTTATCTTAAAAACAGTAAAAAATAGTTCGGTAACCACATATGTTTTTGTTTACCCCGAACCGTCAAGCGCCATCTGGCGGTAGCAATTGGCAGTAATGTTCCCTATGGAAATAGCCCTACAAATAACTAGTTAGTGTACTGGGGGTACACTAACTTACTTTCTGTGCATCTTTCTTCTTTTCTTTATGGTTAATTAGGTCGAATCTGTTCCAAAACCGAACCGGGGCACCCCGACTTCACGTAGTCTTTTGGTTGCTACCCCTAGAGTGTTTATAAAAACCGGAGGCGCGAAGGGAGACCAACCCCCGCCCGCTGTATCAAAGCATAGGCACCCGTGCGAGCCGTAGCGGGTGAGGCTGGTCCCCGTAAGCCGAAGCTGTGGAAGTGAGCATGGGTGCCTATCCTTTGTTATGTAAGGGCGAAAGGGTTGGACTTCCCGCAGCGCCGGAGACGATGCAGAAGCAACTTTAAAGTGTTTTGAGGTTAGGTCTGCCGGGAGGACACGGCGCGGCATACGCTGGCAGAGTGTGCTGCTTGGGAGGAGCCACGCCGTGCCCTCATCTCAGAAGTAGGCAGTGACCTATCGCTGCCGGCCGTAGTAGAGTCTATGGTCGGCAGCGAGGAGTCCTGGAACGCGGTGGTATCCTTCTGCGAAACAGTCGTCTCGCAGAAGGAGGCTGAGGAGAGGGAGAGGGAGATTTCGTCCGCTCACCCGATCCGCAGCAGACGCGCCGGGCGTCGGCGGAGGGCAGGCAACGCCCTCTTCTAGCCCCCCTAAAAGGGTCCAGGGGTGACGGACTCGGGGACGTCCGTCGCCACACATCAGGACCCGAGGTGGCAGCGCGTTGTGTTCCACGCGCGCCCCTCTTAGACGTCTCGGGGGAAGTCTAACACCTCACTTCCCCCCCAACTCAAGATCGAGGCCCGCAATGGCGGGCCGGCACTAGCCGGGGGTTGCGGAAGTATCGTTGTTCCCGCGACCCCCAGCGTAGGTGTGAGATGGAACACCGGGGTGGTTTTTAGTCAGTAGGAGTCTGACAGACCCCTCCGCCACCCCAGGGCGGAGGACATCCAATGAGGATTTTCCACCACGGAAAAAAAAAAAAAAAAAAGTTTCCTATAATGTGTTTTTCTCAGGAACGGTGCGTTACTTTGTTGTAGGAGCTCGTGGCTAAATAATAACAGCCGCACGGGTCGATTATCAAGGTTAAGCAACGCTTGACGAGGTCGGTCCGTGGATGGGTGACCATTTCAACATACCGAGTTTCCTCCGTGCCTCGGAAAGCACGTTAAGCCGTTGGTCCCGGCTGTCATTTGAAGATCTTTGACAGTCGTTACGAGTAGTCAGAAACTTGAGATCTGACACCAGTCTTGCCAAGGGGTACCGTGCTACCCAGTTACTGGGTTGTGGAGGTCAGATAGGCAGTCGCTCCATGTAAAACACTGGTACTTAGCTGAATCCGGTAAGACTGGAAGCCGACCCCAATATAGTTGGGAAAAGGCTAGGCAGATGATGATGGTGCGTTACTTTGTAATAGAAGTGATTCCTGCCAAACGATACTAGATTTTTACCCCGATAAGCCTTGGCTCGTCTGTCAATCGACTTAAGTACATCAAGCTGGTATTTAGCAGATCCGTCCCAGAGATGAGAGCAGTACGCCATGCATGACCAAACTTGCGCTTGATAAAAGTTGAGCAGCTGTTCAGGCGTGAAGTACCATCTCACGTTTGCAAGGATCCCCAACTAACTACTACAACTTTTTTTTGTTAGTCTGTATTATATATATTATACTCCTGGTCAAAGGCCTCTCCCCATTCTTATCATATCACATCACAACTTTTAAAAAATCCGTATGTGGTGTTTATGTTTTTTTTTAACTTAAACATGATCCATATTACAAAATCTTCTGTATCATGGGTGCGTTGACAAAGATGCAAGAGAAAACCAACACCCAGATCCGGAACAACTACCTGTAGGACATACAAATATTTATTTCGTGCGTGAATCGAAACCACAACACACAGCGCAGCCGCCGATCGCTCAACTAATGCGCCATCAATCCATAAGAAAAAGTTCGCCTTTAGCAGATCCTCGACACTCATAACCGTGTTACATTCTACTGACGCTATACTAATTAAATTTAGCACCGGGCTAAGTAGTCAAACATAATTGAATATCCTCGACTGAAAATGCCAACAAACTTACTCACGAAGTTTGTTTGCGAGATGTATTGCATTACGTAAGACTACGAAAAGTACAGCCAGCTGTACCAGCACAGTCACAAAAAGATCGCGATACAGTCGCAAAATGACCGCGACACATTCGCAATATTATCGCGATACAATCGCAAAGGACCACGATACAGTCGCAAAATGGTCGCGATAAAACCGCTAAAATTCGCGAAACTTTCGCAGAAAGGTCGCGATATAATCGCAAAATGATGGCGGTGCAGATGCAAAAAGATAGCGATACAATCGCAAAGACATCGCGATACTGTCGCATGAAGATAATGTTATTTGCATAAATGCAGTCGCGCATTAGTAGCGATGTTAGTCGATACAATCACGCGTTGCGAATGCGATGCAGTGGCAAAAGTCGTCGTGTGCGAACTCTCTATATACTATAATCTTACAAGTATTTCCTTAAACATTAAAAGTATTACGCAGCATTACCTGTGAGTCTTAAAACAAACTTAAAGTCCTCTCCCTCTTCCACTCACTTTTTGTTTTACTTATTTTGTATTTGCGAACCCTAATCTGAATTATCTCGTCCCAAACGTGACAGCCCTACGTGATTGGAGACACTTACTTTTCGGAAGATGACATTCTGCTGAATGGGTAAATGTACACAGGCAGATATATATATCGTCGACAACTAATTTCATAATGTATTATGTCAAGATATCAAGTCAGTTTGAGGAAGACAGAGATAGGTTTTAAATAAGTGATATGGGTTCTGAATACGATCGCCAGGGAGGGCGTAGTTATTGGGTGTTTTTGTAAGGACTTTTTCCTAAGAGACCTTCAAAATTGCTCGACGCGATTTGATTTATACGAAACCGATAGGCGATTTAAATTGCAAATACGTTCACATGGGTGCAATGCGATGGAATTCGACTGATTTGCACTTTAAATTTTCTTAGAAAATACGTATACGCGATATCCGATTGATATCACTTATCAACGCATTTTTTATTGCGTTGTGTCATCAGGAAGGTTGCAGGTTGCCCCTTAAAGGGTTATTAATTTGTGAACTCACACACTGTTCCTTTGTTGTTGAATTAGGTAATTTGCCTATGTTTACAATATTTGTAAAGATATGAGAACCATGTTCCTATTTATGAAATGATTGAATCGTTCAGGTTCAGAATGTCCAATTCCCAAAATTTCCAACGGTTTTCTAATGTCCAATTCCTAATCATCCAATTCCCAAAATGTCCATTCCCTGAATAACCAATTCCCAAAATGTCCAATGGCCAAATGTCCAATTCTCGAAATATCCATAATGCCCAATCAATAAAATTGTGGTAATTTTTCGACAAGTCCTCATTGCGCTTTTTAAATAATTGTAACTAACAATAAAAACAAAATACAATAAAATTAACAATAAATAATCAAAATATATTTTATTTACAGGTAACAAACTAATATTCATAAGGTACGTAATGTTTTTATAATTGGACATTTTGGGAGTTGGACATTCTGTGAATTGGACATTTTGGGAGTTAGACATTTTGGGAATTAAACTTTATGGGCATTGGACGTTTTGGGAATTATACATTTTGAAACCGTTGGACATTTTGGGAATTACACATTCTGAACCTAAACGGAATGAATTTACCTGTCAGTGCATGTAATACTTTATACGTACCCTATACGTAGTATAGTAGTGTTATTCTGGGTATCGTCCTCACATATGTGGGAATGAAAGGATTTTGAGTAAGAATAGATAGTTCGTCTGTGGAGGGTAAGTCTATGTAGTCTATGGGTAGAGATGGCGGTGTGTGCCAACGACGAGAAAAGACGTATTCAAATAAATGAAGTCGTTAAACTGATATTCAGGCGTTTGGTTTCCCGATTTACCACACGTATATGAATTAATGTATGTATGTTTGTAAATATTGTACAATACTTTTTTATTTAAAGAGTATGTTCAGAGTTTCTTGTCCATTCTTCTACATAACAAGCTACTTTTCCGAATGGGCGATAGAATCAATTATTATGACTTAGTTTTTAATAAATATCATAAGCATTCAGCAAATTGCTAACAGAACAAAATTCTACAGAAATCATTAATATTTTCATTTCAAACGAAACCAATTACTTTCTGCAGTGTGCGCGTGTCAGCTAATTTAGTCTCAAATTGGAACTTGCTTCTCAAAATGAATCATGAATGATTCCTTGTAAACTTAACTTTGAAGAAAACTTTTTTAAACAAGTCTTTTGGCTTATTGTGCATTGTCATCCAAACCAAACGTGTATGCAAAATTTCATCTTAATCGGTTGAGGATAATTGCTTTAAAAGTCAGTTGCAAGATTTGACTCGAACATACACACCTACATGCATACATACAGAACAAGTTAATAAAAAGCTTGTCAAATAGTACCTGCTGGGTTAAATTAGAACGTAATATTTCTAAACTAAACTAAGAAAAGGTATTGCGTTATCAACAATAAAAAAAGCAAATATAAAATTCGCGAGCTGGCTGACTAAAACCATATGTATCCTCCGACTGCACAGCATGATTTTCTTCTTGTTTACATCTTTTTAGTTCGCTTTTTAAGCAGTCGGGTTTTTTATTTTATAAACCTTTTTTTATTTACAACTTTTTAGTTATACTTTTTTTTTCGAATGACTTTAAACATAAGTGGTATATATTTTTGTAATCACCTCTAAAAACCCTTCATTTTGATACCCCACTCGATGGGTTTCAAAGAAAAAAAATATTGCAACTCCTACAATATGGCGCCCAAAATCCGCCATGTTTCCTTTTTTTTTCAACGGCACTTATCTAAGAACACTTGGGCGGCCAAGACCTATCTAACGATGTCTTAATTATAAAAAAACCGTCAAGTGATTTGAAAGATACGAGGTAATAAAGAATATTACATACATACAAGATAAGCCCGAAAAACATAACCCTTTTCTTGCAGCCGGGTAAAAAAAAACTGAAACAAAATACACACAAACTAAAATATTAAGCGCTATACCTCTCTCCTAGACACTGACTGTATCTAGAATGTTGCTGTGTCCGGCAGGGTCCATAATTGTTTTTGTAACTTATATTTACTACCTGAATGTACATTATGGATACAATAAATTGAATTTGAAACAATGAGCTATCCAAAATCGTTTCTCGTTAGTCCACTTAGGAAAACAGATTTACAGGCTTGACCTTCCTGGTGGAGCGCGTCGATAGGCAACACCGTTCCGATTTCCTTACCAAAATGCAATATTAATATTGGAAATATGCATTGCAAAATATACAATTAGGTATATTGATAATGTTACAAGATAGGACAACGCCATCTAGTGACGAGTAGAAGAACTAAGTAGTTACTAGTGGCGCCATCTAGTATCGAATAGCGGAACTAATCTTCTCGTGTCGAATGGAATTTTCCAGAATGTTCGAACCGAACATTCTGGACTGAATTTCTTGACGATCTCCCTTCATCACAAGAGTGTACATACCGACGAAGAAGAAGAAAAGGTAGTGGCTCAGAGGATTAATATCTTGAAGAATTATTCAAAAGTGTTGACATCTTCGGAAATTCATAACAAATCTCTTATTTATGTTTTCATTTTTCTAAGATATCATTCTCGTTCATCACGCTGGACGCGTACTCTGAATGCAAATGAGTTCTGTAATAGAATTTGATAAAACTTTCTTTTAAACAAAAAAGTAGAAAGTTGCCCTTATAATATGAAAAGTAAATTGTTAACGAGGCCAGATGTAATATTATGGTAATAACGGAAAATTTCAGTAACCAGAAGGTTTCCGTTCTCTCCGGGCCATTTAATTCATTAGGAAGGTAAATGAAGTAAAAATGCTTAATCTTAAAGTAAATTGATTCGTCGAATGTGTTCTGAAAGCGTTTTCCTCCACTGAAAATTAATATTTCTCTAAAACATTTTTAACTCTGAAACATAATCATGTAGATCTATGTCATATAACATCGCCTCAACAACAAACTTTGCTCCCTTGGTACCTACTTAGTACTTACTTACTACAGGATTTTTACGTATTTGCGAAATAAAAAACGCAACAGTTTTTCTATCAGTGAAATAACTTTTTTTTAATTGAATCTACTTCCCGAGATTAACTTTTACAAACGAACAATGGACAATGGCAGACGTCCATACATTGTTTTAACTGAGATTAAATTCATACGTATTTAAATGAAAAATATCTGGTTTGACTCAGGGTCATCCTCTGAATTAGTTTGTGTAAGAATTTTTGTTCGAGAATGCCGAGAATAATAGTTCGACGAATCAACTCAGTCATGAAATTTTGTAGGGTATGTCTGGGTAACTTTTAATATTTAGTTTAATAGTAATCAATTTCGATGAAGTAATAGGGCAATATCGTATTAGTATTACCCTTACCTGGTTATTTCAGCATGAAATGTAAAATATACTCTTTGCAAAACGTATATTTATTTATACTAAGCGTCATTGACAAGTATGAAAAGGTCGTCGTATCAAAGTCTAAAAAAAAAACCGACTTCCAAAACAAAACACTACAAAGCCAAAAATTACTTTCTTTTCCGAAGTCAGTGTCTTTTGTAGGTAGTATCCTTTGTTTTTCATTAGTCGACACCGACTTCGGAAAAGAAAGTTATTTTTGGCTTTGTAGTGTTTTATTTTGGAAGTCGGTTTGAAAATACCAAAATCGCTATACGTATTCCTATAATATTTAAGGATTTTGTAAACTTTGCAATCTCATTATGAAATAAACTATTATATATTTGCCTCGATTTCTCTAGGATCCCATCACCAGATCCTGGTTTCCTTATAGTTTTTTTTTTATCATGGTACCATCCTTGATATCTCCTTTCCAACAAAAAAAATAATCATCAAAATCGGTTCATAAACGACGAAGTTATCCGCGAACACACACATATATATATATATATATATATATATATATATATATATATATATATATATTCGAAATATTTCTGTATATATATATATATACCGAAATTCGAAATATATATGTATATATATATATATTTCGAATTTCGGTCGAATTGAGAAACCTCTCCTTTTTGGGAAGTCGGTTAAAAAATATATCTTAGTTATCCAAGCTATTTTTTTAGACTTGGTTACTCGTCTTTTTGACTATCATTAATTGAAAGTAGTTTATTTATTTCTATTAGACTACAGTATTCATACCTACCTCCTTGGAACACCAACACTTACGACATAAACTTTATTGTTAGTTCTTTTACTTCGTTTAACTATAATAACAAATACAGTTACTACTTGTCACTTGGCAGAATAAATATAAAATTGCAACACTATACTTCATAAAAGATAGCCTGACACTCTCAATGTATCAATACAGTAACAATAGCACTTGACAGGCTAACAATAACATAACAATAACGTATACGTCAGTTTGACATATGTCGCAGAGATCAAGCTATCTTTTATGAAGTATAAGCTAATGAAAGTTAAAGAAAAATCAAATAACTTTTATTTATAATGTTATTTTTATCCGTGGTGGACCAGTTAATAACTATAGATATAACTATAGTTAGTTAATACTTTGAAAAAAAACATAGCAATTAATGGCATTTCTTTCGTATATAAATCACTTTCAGGCGCTCAAATTTAGCTAAGATTTCGCCATTGTTCTTTTGCCTAAGTTTGTTTTAGCTTAGATGCCGTAATATCAGCTACTTATATTTTATCTAGAAGATATAATATTTACAATCTAAAACACACAGCTTTAGGAAAAATCCTCTAAAAACTCACATATCCTTATAGAAACGCGTGTACCATTCATCACGCCCACAAAGTTGTTTCATTTTATCTGCGTTGTTCGAGAGTTGTTCCCCTTGGCCATTATTCTCGAAACAATCATAACAAGGCAAAACTACCGTGTTTTAGAAAACGGGAACTGTCAACTTAATTCGTACAAACGGGCGGGCTAAGCAAAATCTATTCGCGGTTCGTTTTGCCGCAACTTTTGTCTACCTTGTGTTACTGAAGAAGTTATAATGTGCGGCTTCTAAGCACAAATGGAGACGGTACTTAAAAGCTTTCAGTATATTAACGATTTACAGTAAAGTCCTAAGTTGCTTTTGTCTCAAAACCTTAAACGAAAACGTGCGTGTAGTAATGCTCATGCATACTGCGCTACCACGGGGTGAAGTGCAGTTATATGGGACTCCAACCCACAAAAACTCTATGGTGCCCTCCTGTGCCGCTTATTTTATTTTTATAATAATAACCTTATAATACAAGCAATTATATAAACTAAGCGTACAATATAATGCGATAGACACAGCATGCATGCTTATCGCGGGAACACGGGCACGCGTACGCGTAAGCATCATCCGCGAACCAGCCGCGGCTGTCCGTACCGGACCCTCCTCTGGGGAGTACCCCCCATCACCGGCGTACCAGAACACATTGCACGCCGTGACCACCCCAGGAACCAAACCAGCACATGGGTGACAGACGACCCCGAGTATGACACCCGTGGTTCCCCTGTGACGGGTCAGTGGCCCCGGTGTCTACCACTTTTCGGCCGCAGGGGATAGGGATGGCGACCAACGCTATACCGACACTCCTCTTCCCCTGCGGCCCCACCGCGTCCGCTATCAAACCCGCCAGGCCGCGGAAGGTAGGGAGAGCTGCGCACAGCAGTACCGGCACTCCTCGCCCGCCGCGTCCTCCAACCCTCAGCCGCGATGCCTGCTATACGACATCGCGGCCCGCCTCATTTGCGATGTTGCCCAAGCGGCACCGCAACCTACTTGTTGGCCGCTACGTCGTCGGCTTATCAGCAAAAGCCCTGACGAGCGGCCCCGCCTCGTGCTTCTCTTCGCTTCACCGTGGGTGACCAAGCCACGGCTATGAGCCGGGGGGGCCGCCTCGACAATGCCGTACAATAGTAACCCACCGGGAGCCACCTAAAACTAAACAAATTAAGACATGTGACATGCACCAACATGGTGGAACATTATAGGCTGATAATTATGCCTAAGTTTATATAGGACCTAAAAACGGAAAATACCAATTAGGAAAGACGTGACGAGCCCGTAGCGTTTTACGACGGGGATAATTTTCTTGTTTATAATTAAGATTACGTAAAAATGTTAACGTAATCTTAATTATAAACTTCTGATTAAAAATTGAACTTAAATTGTAAGTTGGGTAAGGCTTGTCGGATATGACCTTTACATTTTTACCAAAAATAATAAGCAAACAAGATAACGAGCTTTTTAACAAGGAACCTTATTTGTATTTAGTTTATTATATTTTTACACGCTTTTGGTTTCTATGAGGTATAGAAAATAGTTACGTTACAGCAAATAGAACGCCCCAGGATACTGATGATTGACGATCTTTGAACAGTGGCTGGTACTGGTAACTGGTAGCTGCTTGATGAGAGTGACAGAGTATTATGTAATATGAAGTATGATTGGAGAGGCCCTGTAGACAGGGTTACCATTTCGAACATTGATAAGTTTTGACAAAAAGCCGGACTTTCAAAAAAGGTCCGGATATTATAATTTAAAAAAACGCAACATCAAAAATTGCGCTTTGAAAAGTTTGAAACAAGAAAATATTCTCAGGGGATAGCCGTGGTCGTATAGAAAAAACTAAATTATCCAATTCAAGCGAAAAATCCGAACAAATCTGAAGGCCGGACAAACTCCGGATAGAAGACCAAATATCCGGACAGATCCAACCTCCGGACATACAGTGAACTACTATTGTAGACGCCTGACGAAAAAGACAAATAGAATGATCCTTTAGAGATGTTGCCATACATTATCATAACATTATACTTACACATACATATAAATGCCCTAAATGAGCTATTAAGTAGGTAGTAACCTAAAACATTACGGTAGACCTAAATAGGTTTTCCTTGTAATTTACACGGCTACTTACCTATAGACTAAAACACACTGAGGTGATTCCATAAAGGCCCGTTTTTGTATACCTTTAGCCTGACAACGTAGTTTATTCAAACTAATTAACCTAGTCAACCTTGCTAGCTTTTTACGACTTTAATAATGTAATCAACGAAAAAATATGGCCGTGAAAATGTTATACTGTAAATTTTTAACCTACCTTCTTGCGTAGAAACGAAGTTACATTGTTGGTATAATAGCCACAACGGATCTTTGTGTCTCTAAAGTTGGCTCTGCCAACCATTGCGCAAGAAACAGTTTGTCATCGAGTATACTGCATAGAGTAAGCGAGATAGTACGATGTGACATACGTAAGCGAGTGAAAGAGACAATATACAATGCTATCTTTACTTTCAACATTGACACAAAAATAGCTACTGCGCAGGGTCTTGTAGCCAATTCAGAGACACAAAGATCAGTTGTGAGTATTATAGGCGACATTTGTCTAGAGAAAATGGAAGGTTCCAAGGTTAAGTAAGGCTTTCAGAGGTCGGTCCGTGGGACGGGGCCCATCTTAACATACTGAGATTGCTTCGTGCCTTGGTTGGTCCCGGACTCCTGGCTGTCATTTGTAGAGAATTGAGTCGTTACAGATCGTCAGAAGGCAGGAAATATAACAGTAGTTCGCAGAGGGTTTTGTGTTACCCAGTTACTGGGTTATGGAGTTCAGATAGTAATTCGCTCCAAGTAAAATACCTGTACTCAGCTGTATCAGATTAGACCTGAAGCCGAGCCCAATATAGTCGGGTAAAGACTAGGCAGGATGCAATTTCAATGAAAAACTCTTGTCGCATTGTCGCGTCGCACATGTCTGCGGGGAGCTTTAAAGGTAAAACCTACGCTGTGAAGATTTAGCCCTTACAGTGATATACATAAGGGCTTTCCCCATTACCGTGGCTATTATAAACAAGATAAGATAAAACACATAAAGATAAAACACTTTATATAAAACCAACTTCAACAGATTCATATCTATATAATTGACATGTATCTGAAAATAGATGTTTGATATCGTCAAAGATAAGGTAAAATTCAAATGAGCATCTGTAGATACCTACATAATCTTTAGGTAAAGTTATCGAATCAATTCGGCAGAAAAATCCGTAATTCCCTAAAGCGTAAGAGCTCACTCCATCGTACTCTGTCTCTGTCACCTATGACCTAGACTAGAGTCAAGAGCAAACCCAACAAATAAAAAAAAATCAAAAAAAAAAAAGAGTGAGGTATCACATTTTTGTAGTGAGTGTATATTGATGCTTCTTTTCTTTTTCTATTCGAGAGACAAAATTATCAAATGCGCGTTAGATGTTATATTGTGATTGGTTGAATATTTTTCAACAGCAATCGCATCACTGGACTAGCATCTTTCCAAAAACCAGGGGATAGCGGCATCATCATCAACGGAAGACATGACCTAATAGTAAATACCAAAATTATGTACCATATAATATTATAAAATAACTTGAAGTCGCCGAATACTAACAAATCTTCTAAGCAAGCTCAGAATTAAATACTAACCTACAAATGCAATTCTAATAAAAATAAATAAAATTCGAAGGTGACTTTCACCAAGATATTTTGAACTGTTGTAGGTAAGTATCTGAAAAGCTGAAAACGCAAGTACATCTTACCATCGTTAATCAACCAGTCAAGAAATTAACAACTCATGACACCAAATAAATAACCACCTGTCAGTACTAAGACATCATCTAAAATGATAAATGTTTGAAGCAATAATATTCATTGAAAGATATTCGTAAAAATTGTTGATATATTTTTTGCTTGTTTTATTTGTGTTGTCGTCTAACTAAAAGACTAAAATCTTATGTGGTATTTCAGCGGGCATATATAAATCGCCATATAAAAATGCTTAGAAAGGGTGGAAAGGGTGTATTCTCTCACATTATAATACGACAGTAGGCCACTGTCGTTTACCGCGCTTTAACAGCAGTCCATTTTTGTTGCCAGTGTAAAAATAGAATTATTGCCAATGCAGAAAAATCACTCGGTGTGCTCAATTAAATATAAAAATCGCTAACATTTGGTAAACAGAAGCCTTGAAACAGAAAATCACTAGTTTTGACGTTCATAATTCACGTTGGTAAGTGAAACGAACTACGAAGTGAACCTATACCTACTTCATAAAAGATAGCTCGATCTCTGCGACATATGTCAAAATGACGTATACGATAATGTTAACCTGTCAAGCGCTATTTCTACTGTATTGATACTGACAGCTGTCGCAAAGATCAAGCAATCTTTTCTGAAGTTTATGTAAACGTATGAAGTAATACGCGTAGTACATGTTGTACATGTTGTACAATACTCTTGTACTTAATGTATTAACTCTTTATCATCATAATTTAAGCTATGGCTGAAAATAGGCATCCACTGCTGAAATAAGCCACCTCCAAACCCCGTCACATCAACCGGTCCTGTGCTACTCGCATTCAGCGACCCTCACCACATCACTGCTTCGAATTTACTTACCTACTAATTTTCAATGTCATATCAACACATTTATTTTCTCAATATTATAAACCCACGGCATATTTTTTCTCCGAATATAAGATAAGTTAAATAAAATGCCCTTTAAAAGACAAGTACCTGGGCGGCCGAGCTCTGCTCGGTTGAAAATAGAGAAAACGACGTTTTCCAAAAATGAAACCTAGGTAGATCGATTTATCGCCCCCGAAACCCCCTGCATACTGAATTTCATAAAAATCATTGGAGTCGTTACCGAGATTCAGATTATTATATCCTTTCCTTCCTTCTTTTCTTCTCCTTTTTCTGTTATATATTTGATATGTAAGACGTCCACTGCTGATCATTGGCTTCCCCCAAGCGTCGCCACATTGATCGGTCCCGTGAGACCTGCAACCAGCGGATCCCCGCAACCTTCACCAGGTCATCGGTCCACCTGGTGGGAGGCTATACTCCAGTGCAACAGTAAACAGCTTCGGAGATATGACGTCTCCCTGTCTCACACCTCGCTGCAGAAGGACGGGTTCCGAGGTCTGATCCTGAAGTCGAACTGACATGGTGACTTTTTTGAATAAACACTTCAACACTTCGATGTACTAGATTTGGCACCGTTGGAGAGACTGCAGTACAGCCTAAGTCTTGATCGAATCGAAGTCTTTCTCGTAGTCCACAAACGCTAAATAGAGAGACAGGTTATACTCTTCGGTCTTCTGTATAACCTGCCGCAGCGTATGTATGTGGTCTACGGTGCTGAAGCCTTTTCGGAATCCAGTTTGATCGGGAGGCTGGCAATCGTCAAACCTGCGCGCGAGACGATTCGTGATGACTTTTGAAAACAGCTTGTAGACATGGCTAAGAAGTGAGATGGGGCTATAGTTCTTCAGTAGGGCATTGTCGCCCTCCACACCCCTGCATCATGTCTGTGGCGTTTTCCCCTAGAGTATGACGGAATCAAACAGCTTCTGAAGGGCCTTAAGTATTGGTTTTCCACCCGCCATCAGGTGTTCGGCCGTAATTCCGTTGTCACCCGGTGTCTTGTAGTTCTTAAGCTGTTTCAGAGCCATCCTAATTTCATACAGGCTGATGTCCGGTATGTCTTCGGTATAGTGTCGGGTCAATCTAGCTCTAGGGTCATTCGCTAGATTAGCGACGGTTTTACTGGTTGGCATGTACAACTGCCCATAGAATCTCTCTATCTCCTTCAGAAGCTCCGGTTTGGCGGATACGATCCTGCCATCATCGGTCTTCAGTTTTTTGAGCTGGCTTTGCCCAATAGACAGATCTCTTGCGCGTTATCTAGAATGCAATAAAACCATTGACCAACTATGCAAGTCGTTTTGAACTTTGCTGACAATCTTATTGTGCATTGGTTTTCCATATGAAATTTGGTTTTCAATAGACGTGTTTCACATACTACTACTAATACTAAAATAATAGTTTGCTTATGTCTTAACCTATTTACTTAAGGCGTATATATTCCACAACGTTAACGCAGTTCTTGTCGTACGCCCGCTCGGAGTCAGAATATCAATATTGAACCTCCTTTTGGATAGTTTTGTTTGCAAAATGTTATTTGATTTACTTATGCTATTTCAGTTATGAAGAAATTTTTGCCATCAATTTTAATGGGCAAAAATTTTTTTAAACATCCAAGTCGTTTTAGAGGAGTATCCAAAAGTAGCGAAACAATATGTTGTAGCAATTTTTTTTTAGGTAGAGGGATTTCAACTTTTCATGGTTGGTAGGTATATAATCTATAGTTTAATTTCTATACAACATATTAAATAAGTTGAGGATAAATTAATTCTCTACAAAAACTAGCCATTTGAGTTTTGGGAGAGTAAGACTGCACTTTAGACCCTTGACTGTATAAGAATCAATTATTTTTTTCATTTAAATTCCTTCGTTATTAAAGAGTATGCTCTAGAAAGTAACCGTTTTACGGCACTTAAGCGCCGGAAGGCCCTTAAGTCGGCTTTTACATGAATATGTTGATAGAAAATGCCGAACAAAAGTGGAATCTAGAAGTAAGAAAAAATGCACTACCAAAAGCAAATATTTAATTTGGTGGGAACCTTTCTATTAAAAATAAGACAACTCATTCATAAATTAAGTTATGGATAAGATTGAAACGGTGACTTCCATTGTACAGATTTTTCACTAATTGATTTATGGATCCAGAACATAAAAAAAAAAATTGCACAAATTATTTTTACAAACTTATTGATCTCAGATCACAGATAAATCCCTAAATTGAAGGAGAACAACCTGCGCGCAAAACAGGAAATCACCTACAAATTTATCTCATGACACAAAATTCGCGTAAAATAAAGCGAGTCAAAGCCTTTGTCCATCAAATGACTATAAGATTGTCAAGTCGTCATATTGCACTGAGACAGTCGCTCAGTGATGGTATTGTCTCCGCAAGTAACAAGGTTACTTGTAAATCACAATCACCGATGTTGTGTTTCGCACCGCCACTCAATGTAACGAGTGACGCCCCTGATAAGCGTAATATCGTACAAGTGCAGATCTCTGATAACTTATCACCGTACCTTATTTTAATGTATCAAAAATGTTCACTATATTCAGCTAGTGGTCGTGTTGAGTGCGTTAAAATCGGAATTGTTTTTATAACTACGCTTCGAATATTACAAAAATGATTGTAAGGTTATAAAAATGTGGAACCGGATCGTTTTTTGTTGTTTATTTTTTGTGTTAGTGTGTGCTGAGATCGGTGATGACGAAGGTAATCTTTTTATATCGATATCTATGTATACATAAGTTGTTTTAAACGAGATGAACACAGATAACCTTATCAGAGATAATACTAAAACTAAAACAAAAATAGAAATCTTGAAGGGTGAGTGTCCCGCCTACAACGTGCAAAAAGGTAGTCTTGCACGTTACAGGAAAAATATAATGACACCAAAAATTTAACTCACAGTTAATTTCTAGGTTAGCACAATTCAGATTTATATTACAGTGAAGAAGGAAGGATTTATTTCTAAAAAACATGAAGTTAGCCGCTAGACAGATACTAAACAAAACAAAACAAAGTAGCCATCCTAGCCGTGACATCCTATTACCTAATTAACAGATAGCATATCTTAATAAATAAACATAAACAATGTTTATAAGTAAACACAGCACACATATGAAACCTTGTTTCTTGTCATTGGCCTATAGAAACTTTTACACGAGTTTACCTACCTAACATAAACAGGTCGGTATATAAATAATATTCAGAACAAAAGTACTTCAAACAGTGCATTGTACCTACCTACTTAATTTCTATAATTATTATATCAACACTATACAGTAAAAGCCCTCGTGTCTAGTGTTAATCACTTATTTCCTCTTCCTTCTTTCAAATAAATACTTTTTAAGATTCCGTACCCAAACGGTAAAAACGGAACCCTATTACTAAGATTCCACTATCCGTCTGTCTGTCATTACGTTGTATCTCATAAACCGTGATAGCTAGCGTTTTTGCGATAATGGTACGGAACCCTTCGAGCGCGAGTCCGACTCGCACTTGGCCGATTTTTTTCGCATGTCCAAAAGCAACCATTTAGCTGGCAGGAGGAGGGGGACACTTGACTCTAACAAAAATTTGCAATTTAATGTTTAATTCCCTGAATCAAAAAAAAACGTTTTCACATACCCTTAATATTTTTGAATTACCTATCCAACGAGACCCCACACCAGAGGCATAGATAATATAATACTAGCATGCAGATGTCTCATCCCATACAAAGAAACCGTGCTGACGTACTGTACTGATTATACTGATTATTTTTTGTACATCTTTCTTTTTATTACAAAAAATAATCGGTATAATCAGATGAAAAACGCTTATTACGTCGGCACGGTTTCTTTGTATGGGATGAGGCATCTGTATGCTAGTATTATATTATCTGTGCCATAGAATAGACGTTAAAAATAAAAAAGCCCCACTTTACGTGTACAGGAGGTAAAATTTTAATTATTTTATTTTACCACTTTGTCGGCGTGATTAATATGTATATCCAAGCCAAATTATAGCTTTCCAGTACTAAGAGTATTTGAGCTAAGCTGCGGAAGAACGGACGGACAGACGGCCATGGCGAAACTTTAAGGGTTCCTTGTTAACTACGGAACCCTTAAAAACGGTTTATTCATATTGAAGACCGCGAAGGTTCCTGTGCTTATAATTCGCGCGAATTCTATTCGCGCGAATTTTTGTCCGCGTACTGAATTTAACTAACTCGCACTGCGGATAAAACTCCGCGCGATTTTGTCTCCTTCTACCTGTTCATAGAGTTCAAAATATTCGCGCGAATTTAATCCGCGCCGCGGTGCGGTGGATTCTGTGGCAAAACACGGATTTTTGCGATATTATTTCAGCGCGATTTTTTTCCGCAATGCGTGCTGCTTCATACAATTCCAATGGTCGCAGAATGTGCGGAAAAAATCGCGCGAATATTTTGAACTCTATGAACTGGTAGAAGGAGACAAAAATCGCGCGAAATTTTATCCGCAGTGCGTGTTAGTTAAATTCAGCACGCGGACAAAAATTCGCGCGAATTAAATTCGCGCGAATTATAATCGCAGTGCGTGCTAAGCCTTAGGCTATCATGTCAAAACTAAATCGCAGATAAGTTTACCCACATTTTAAAGTCTGTAAAAAAATCTGTTAGTCAATTTTACTTATGTACGCTACAAAATGTCACAGTTGCTGAACGATATACTGCCGCGGTACGGATCATTGGTTCGATTCCCACACGGATCATAATTTGTCACCATCTGAATGGCTAATTTGTTGGGTCTGTATTTTTCGTACTTTGACCGTAGATCCATAAGAATTAAGTGTGTGATCTGTGTAGCAATTATGCGCCAATCCTACCGAAACACTTGAGTTTGGCCATTAACCACAACGGTACCTAGATTTTGTTGGCGTCGGCTTCCAGTAAATCCGAGTGCAGCAGAACACCAGCATTTTACAAGGAGTGAATGTCTATCTGAGGGGTGATCATAAGCTCTTAGAGTAAGGTTATTTTGAGTGTGCGTAAAGGACAGATTAAATATATTTTACCGATAGGACTGTAAAAAAAATAAAACGAAGGATAACAATTGCATGGAAAAAAACCGGTCACTTAAGGCCGTACCCTGACCAAAAAATCAGCATGAGATATGAGCATTCCTATTGGCCTAGCGGCACTGGTGGCGCATGAGTTACGGTAGTGAATACGCCTAGATTATAGAATAAAATATTTATAAAATCGAATATTGGTCTTTTGAAAAAAATTAAACTTACAAAATGTTCGTTATCAAATTGTCTATACATTAGTGTTAGTATAAAAAATAATTAATGAACACTTTACGAGGAGAGGCATGCTATCAATAATTATTTCACATTTTTATGGTTTTGTTGAAAGGAGATTCGTGAAACATATACCTCTTTAAAAAAAAAGTGTACTACCATTTTAGAATCAACATTATGTAGAAATTTAATGTATTTTTATTAATTGATATTTATTTTTAAATAAAGAGTAGATAGCTCTTAAAAACTGCACAAAAACGACTAGGCGCGGCGTTTTGCTCGGGGAGGCGCCCTAAAGAAATATTTAAAGGAAAAATTTCTCAAAGGTCATCAAACAGAAACTATTCGACTCTCAACTGCCAACTCTTTTATACGGGTGTCAAACTTGGACTACAACAGATGCAATGAAAATAAAATTAAGGCCATTTCAACGAGCTGTACAAAGAAGCATGCTTGGCTTAAAAATAAGCGACCGCATAAAGAGCAGCGTCATTAGGGCAAGACCAAAGTCACCGATGTTTTGTATATGGGCCAGAAACTAAAGTGGAACTGGGCGGGCCAAATCGCGAGAACCGCATACAAAAGGTGGAGCGATCGCGTCCTGCACTTGGTACCCATGAAACGGAAACAGACGCCGCGGTAGACCATTACAACGATGGTGAGATGATATCGTAGCACTGGCAGGGATAGAGTAGACCAGAACGACCCAGCATAGATTTAGATGGAAACAGATGGAGGAAGCCTTCATCCAGAAACGGGTGACCCTTTATAGGTTAAATTAAATGAAATAAACAAAATATATAATTGTAAATTATAGGGAAATAAAGGCAATTTTTTTTAAGGTACAGATTTATGCAAGTCAATATGCATCAGACAACTGAGCTTATGGTCATCCCTCTGTACTCCAAAACCGACACTGGGTATCACGATTCCCTTTGGTAAACCTAGTTCAAGAAAGAAGTGAAATAATTTTGACATTTCAGACAAATGTTTGGAGATCAACTGCTATGGAGAAGAATACGAATGCATTGATGGCGTGTGCTATTGTGCGAAAGGATACGTACCAAACCACTTTCAGAATAGATGCATGAGATGTCCAGGTAAGCTTCCGTTAACCGCCTTTATATCATCATCAGTCAATCAGCCTATTACCTATTCCTTGACGTAGGTCTCTCATAATGCTACATGAACTCTAACCTACCCTGAATTTTATATTTTACCTCCTATTAATAATCTAAAGGCGAAAGTTTGTGAGTGTGTATGCTTATTACTCTTGCACGCAAAAACTACTGAACGGATCTGGATGAAATCTGGTATAGAGATAGATTATAGTCTATAATAGCACATAGGATATTTATATTCCGGGAATATGTTCCCTTGGGATTATTTTCGGCTTTTACGCGGGCGAAGTCGCTGGCAGAAGCTAGTTATTTTATAAAAACATATAAATAGTGGTTCAGTCGACTGTTGCCAACATGTTTGCCTGTTGATACGCCGATTGATAAGCCTAACGTATATCAATAATAATGAGCCTGTTACCAATCGTAATTCGCCAACCAATTCAGGATAATGAAAATAAAATCCAATTACGTAAAGTTGAATATTGAACCCTGAAAATTAATTTAGAACTGAATTCCCCTTAAAACCACTAGACGAAATCATGTTAGGTACTACTTCCTCAGGTAAAAATGAGCCAACACAGTAGTATCCCACTGAAGGTCGATTTCTGACCTTATTCGAACCAAAATTCAGTTCAAGATTGGAAACTTTTTATTTTGTTTTTCATGTGGCTATTTTCTGGCGATAGCGGCTGTCCGGCGAAACGGAGTATGCCCTCTGTCCGTTGCTTTCTATCGCGATCTCCCGCATTCGTAATAGTTCGTTCAATTTCGACACTTGCTAGAAATCTTCAGCCCTTCTTGGCCAAAGCCGAAGGTTTGGCTGAATATGATATTTTTTTGGTCGGACACTACAAAACAGTAAAGGATATGCCAACCCTTTTCTTCTTGTGAATGGTATATAAGGAGACTAACAAACGATAGAGGATGCGCAATAGCGTTCTTCTGCATACTTATATAAAGTAACTGGAATTATAGGCTACTGAATTGCTTTGATATTATTATCTACTGATGCGAGACTCCCGGGGTCTTACATTGCAAGTAAATATAAATAAATAGATACCTCCGGCTTAACGCCACTACATTATATACCACACTGGGTACTAGTTAATCGTGTATGTAAAGCTACAGTATCAGTACTTAGCCGTTATCTCGAAAAGCTTAAACCACGATCGATTTTTGATAGAACTGCAATCCCAATAGTACCTAAAAATATTCATGGTTTCAGGTACGTCTCTTATTTAATTTAATAGAAAAATCTCCGTCTAGAGAGGTAACATCAGGCAGATCGTTTTTTTTTTGCTATTTTGAGAGAAACCTATTTTCGTCTTTGGACTACTCGTCCATGTTTCCCTGGGAAATCCCAATTTCACTTTCCCTGGATCTACATTCTTTAATACTTCTTTTTAGTGCATGTTAAAGTTCTACCTACGTATAATACTCACAACGGTTCTTGTTGTCTCTGAATTGGCTGCAAGACCCTGCGCAGTATCTTTTTTTGTGTCAATGTTGAAGGTGAAGATAGCATTATATAACTGTCTCTTTCATTCGCTTACGTGTGTGTCGCATCTGCCTATCTCGCTTACTCTATGCAGAAAACTCGATGACAAATTGTTTCTTGCGCAATGGTTGGCAGAGCCAACTTCAGAGACACAATGACCCGTTGTGACTATTACATGTTTTTGTACCTGCACGATTTCCTGTGATCTATCTATCATACATATAAAAAATTAAAAGTAAATATTTACTCGGTATTTCAATGTTCATTTACTCGTATTACCTTGACACACATTTTATTTTCCTAATAATAATCTCTGGCTTGCAAAATCTCACGTGGTATTTACTTGCAACCGTGACAGTCAGGAAAAAGAAGACAATGACTTTGATTATTAAAATTTTTAAGAAAGGACGTATTTTTCTGATAAGTTTGTTGAAAATGGAGTATTAAGGATCGTAGAAGATGGCGTTCTGTATTATCTGGCTACCCCCACTGGGATAAAGGCGTACCTACGAATGTGTTTGTTGCGTAATATCGTTCACAAAAGATTTTAGAGTCCCCTTCTACATATACGTATCTAAAGCTTCTGCTACAAATGTGGGAACAACGACCGTCGAGGTTGGCCAGGCTGCCAAATGTGGCGCATTTCTGGTGTTTATTATCATTGAGTTAGTAAAGTACGCCTCTTGGATTTAGAGCCTAGTTTAAATGAAGTATAATGACCATGCCGCCAAAGCATTGCATCTTCATCCCGGTTCTAAATGTCTCTTTTCGTATATAGCTCTCTTTTAAGCTTTTTGATTTAAATTTGAGTAAAAAAATAGTAACCAATGGTTTCTCGGTAAAATGCGTTTTCATTTCACATAATTTGTTAGCTTCAAAATGGTCTAATAAATTGGAGAGGTAATTATATTTGGCCAAGGCTTCTGCCAGCGGCTTCTCCGGCGTGAAAAAGTGTTCTCTTATCCCAAGGGAACAGTATACCGATATGAAAGTAAATAGTCTATGTGCTATTCCAGACTATAATCTATTTTTGTGACAAATTTCATCCAGATCCGTTCAGCCGTTCTGGCGTGATTGAGTAACAAACATACATCCACACACACATCCGTACAAATTTTTCACATTTATAATAACAGTAAGTAAGATTTGTCGGCTCACGGATCAACAAACTTGGCCAGACACACAATTTGTCGAGTCATGTTGCACTCAGCACCCTGTTAACCCAATTGTAATCTAATATTATAGGTAAAGAGATAAATTGATTGTTTGTTTGTAGGAAGTATTCACGGAAAGTAGGTACTGATCAGATTTGGAAAATTATTTTACTGATAGAAAAGTATGCCTACACTAGGTATAAGATTTTTATCGCGTAAAATGCACGATTTCTCGGATACGACGGTTCAGGATAAAGCTTAAAATATATAAATCCCAAACTACCCGAAAAACTGAGCTAAAAACTTAAATCCAACATAGAATCGTAACTAACAATAATAATTAAAACTCTGGCCATATTTCAGGCTTAGGGGAGAAGTGCTTGGGGCCGTGTTGCAACGTATACGGGAACGGAAGCCTCCAGTGTTGGCAGGGGATTTGCCAGCCGTGTTACGACAGCTTCGGTAAATGGACTTGCAGGTTCGCACATAAGTTTACAAGTAGCCGATCTATTCTGTAAAGGTCTCACCGTAAAATACTTAGGTTACCTCGATTGGTTATGGTTATAGGTATGGTATAATCTGTGGTTGTGGTATGGATATGACACGGATTATGTTATATGATAAGTTTGTATTAAATCTTGTGAGATTATAAACTCTCGATAAAGTATTGTGAACAGAGCATGCTCTTCAATACAGAATATGAGCTTTTGGTGTTTTTTTCAGAAATAAGTGCATTTGACAAACAGCGAGAGATTAGCTAACAATTGTGCAGTATCTACCATACCTACACTGTAGATAATTGCGACTTTTATGATTGCTGATTCTTACGTAATAAGCTTGCGGGTCAAATAGAATAAATCGCATTTAAATTCTAAAGTTTACAATGCATATAATCATATATCGAAGAAGAAAGGGTTTATAATCTTACGCGATTTATTATAAAATTACGGCGTTTGCGAAAACCCGAAGAAAAATCCACAGCTCACGTCATGTTCACTTCACCTTACTTTTCACGGTGATATTTTTCAGAATAGTACTACACAAAATTGGAAGGATTTTGCGGGAAAGGAATGGACTACTCCGTTTTTTTTTTGTAGTTATGCATGTGCTAAATACGGGTATGTATCGGAAGTGCATGTGCATTAGAGGATTGGAAGTGTGAAGGTTTATACAAATGCGTTTAGTGAATTGCTTAGTAAAAAGATTCAGTAAATATACAGGGCGTTCCTATACAATATATTTACATACATGTAACTAGCTACATATGGCATTCCCATGCCTATGTAGCTAACACGTACAAATTACTCAAGCAGCAATACTCAACACAACTTGTTAAAATGTCTCTTTATTATTGAAAGCAACTCTGATGTCTTTATATACTGTCTATCTGCTTGTCTAAGACCATCTGTGGATGTCTGTTATCTGTCACCGACAAAGACCGACAATGCACAGCCATCGCGGCAGTTAGAAGTATATTTATAAGTATGTTCCTTGGAGAGCTTAAAAATGTGCACTAAATAGTACTAATAGTAGTAGTAATAACTTAAGTGAATAAAGGACAGATTTAAAGCGAGGGCCATATATGAATCACGAGCAAGTGAAGGATTCTAACGACTGAATCACGACCATAGGGAGTGATTAAATTCGACGCGAGTGATTCGATTCATGGCCCTCGATATAAATGCATGTTGTATTCAATAGTTGCATACTATATATCTTCTCTATACTTTATACCATGACTACGAGGAAAAGAAAGATTTAAACGAAAAGCACAAAGAGTTTGTATGTCGAGTATTCTTTGCACAAGGAGTTTGTATCGTTTGCGCAAGGAGGTTGTTTAGCATTGAGATAGAGGTCGAATATATTGGTGTGTTCTAAATTCAAACACGAAAATAGTGATTAAAAGTGCCTTTTAATGAATGGTATAAGTGAATAAAATAAAATAAGCTTTTTAGAGGGGGAATGGTATAAATCTTGTTAACAATGCATGGCCTCGAAAAGAGCGTTTTCCAAGCAGCCAAACTGTGTGGAAAGTATCACTTATTTTTACTAGTGCTTTTTACTTTCCTGTACTTTTTAAATATTTCACTCCAACGTCAGCCCGCCGCATAGAGTTTTTATTATTTGAGAAAAGTTTTAAAAATTAGTTAAGTACAGATTATCATTCATATAAAAGGTAAAACAAAACTAATACTTCATTTAAGACGTTTTTAATTACTCTAGATTTAGATTTTGATCAATAAATTAATTTTAAATATGCATTAAATATGTTCGGCAGAATGAATATTTTGCTCGTGCCTTTTTGCTTTACGACGTGACAGCTATTTGCGCAGTAGATATGCCCGAAGAACTATTAGTTATTCTGTAGATATGAATAAACGCCATTTTATTAATTTCTTGCTTGGTTTAGATATATTTTTTATTTCCTCGCACAATGCATAGTAAAATGCTGTATGATACACGTGCGTAAGATGATTTCCGACTCATGTCGATTTATCCACTCACTCGCTTCGCTCGCTCGTGAATAAAAATACCGCTCGTCGGAAATCACCTACTTTCCGCACTTGTAGCATAAATAACTATTGTAACATTCCCCCTCTAAAAAGCTTATTTTATTTATTCAATAATACGGATGTTTATCGAGGGCCATGAATCACTCGCGTCGCTCAGGATTCTAACACTTGAATCACCCGCTACGCTCGTGATTCACCTATGGCCCTCGTTTTAAATCCGTCCTTTATTCACTAGTTATATAATATTCATATTTCGAAAAATGCAAAAAATTCACAAGGACGAAACGTCGCTTCTCCTTCGTACTCCACGTCACACTTCCAGCCGTTATGATGGCTCCTTCTCTGTAAGTGCAGTGCACCTCTGGAACTCTCTCCCACACTCCCTACGCGATAGTCCTTCTCTTGATGTCTTCAAGAGGAAAAATAAAGAGCATTTCCTTTTAACGCAATTTTAGTAGTTATATATATATTTTTTTTTTTTTTTTTTTTTTTTTTGTTATAGGCTCGCGTTTGACCACTATCTCGCCTGATGTTAAGTGGTGTATTTATGTATGTATAATATTTATGATTTCTTTTTATGATTATAATTATGTTATTTTAAAATTGTACACTGGATCCTACCCTCCTTTGTCATCATTCTCTGTCACTCTAGGGTTTGCTGTAAGAGAACTCAACACTGAGTTAAGCTCGCCTTTGTACATTTACTTTATTATCACATTGTTTTAAATTTTGTTTTTGGTGTACAATAAAGAATTAAATATATGGACAAAACGTAGCAGAAAATATTCAGTGTTTCCAAACAAAGATAAACGCGGAAAATATTGATTTCGTTACGGCTACAGACATTCTTCAGAAATTTATAACACTGTTTTAAAATACGTCTTTATGTTACACCTTAAAAAAATGTGCGTCTTCTATTTTAAATATTGAGATTTATCTCTGTCTAGAGTGCTAAAGCCGGTCGCTGAGCAGATGACATTACATACGTAATTCTAATAAAAGGTAAAGGACCGTCATAATTCGTCTTCCTTTTTAACCTTCAAATTCGGCTCAGTAGGCCTAAGCTACGCCGTAGGCAGCGCCCTACGCCGTAGGTCGTAGCTGGATGCGCCGAAAGACCGTAGTAGGATATAATATGTCGTAGGCCGTAGAAGGATTCTTCCTACGACTCGTAGCCATTCAGGCCTTTGTCGTAGACAAACGACAAAGCTGATGCTCTGAGTAGGTAGTATTATTTTTTATTCGTCTACGTTTTGCAGTCAGTTCAATAATAAGTAGGTAAACGTAAGTTAAAAACATTATGTTTTAATCAATTACGCATTTGATGTTACGTTCCAGGGAATCCCTAGAACAAATTCTTCTGATTTCCAGTACTCAGGTGATTATGGGCGCGGCGCTAATCCTGGGGATTATTGCCACGTTCATACTTCTCTACAAGCTATGTGCTACTGCAGATCTAAGGTAACGTAGACCATTCTTACAGTTACATAGCATTGAATATAGCTATATTGATTTGCATTCTTTTTTTTCTGGCGCCATTTTAATTTAGGTCAAAACAAAATGATTTTTTTTCTCGATTCCTGTTTTGTGTGTGTTAAATATCTACCTAATACCTATTCTTATAGGTAAATATTTAAAACACAGTCTATATATATATAACGTGACCAGACGTCCCGTTTTGAACGGGGCTGTCCCTTTTTATAATTACGAGACCCGGTGTCCCCGAAATGAACTCTGGGACGCAAAATTGTCCCGTTTTCTGAAACCGCCCGAAAATTTGAGTAGTCGAGCCGGCTGGACGGTCGCCGCATGTGTTAACGAAATTACAATCATCTCTGAAAAATCCATTAATAAGTATTGGATGTGGAGCCCATGTAACTCACAGTGCAATATAATCTGCTGCAGACAGGCTACCCTTAGATTATGAAAGCATTATTGTGAAGATTTTTTTTTAATATTTTCACGATTCGAGTTGAAGCTCCAAAAGGAGTTTTACGCCGAAACTGAAACGGAATATCAAATAATGCGGCTATAGCAAAACCAGATTTGCTCTTATGCCTGCCTTGGAAAGGGTTTTTAAAATGTATCAGCCATTAAAATACTACTTTTTGAGTATTGAAAAATGTCCCCTGTTACTAAAAAACTTTTTTGAAGATCCCATATCCGAATTGTGGCCAATGTCCCGTTTTGAGTCAAAGAATAAATGGTCACGTTATACATATATATAGTACGTTGTTCTAAAGTCTTTAGGACAACTGTATTAGTAACAGTTCACAGCTTTTGTTACCAACATTTAATAACAAATTTAATTATTGTTAAATTTTTGCAGAGCTTTCGGCACGGGCAACAGTGACGGCCGACTGTCAATCGGAAGTCTACAATTGTATGTTGACGAAAGATTACGAGACGCCCCTCCGAGGTAATTAATTTTGAGATTACAACTGACTATGAGACAAGGAAATTTTAAAGATAGGGTATATTTTATAAATTCGTACATATAGGCATAGCATACTAGATACCTAGGTTGTCCTTTAATTCTGAAATTCCCGATCGAATGGTTTCTAAACTATTCTAATTTGGTTACCGGGAACTGCGTAGCTACAATAGGAAGGTATTGTAGAATGCTGGCACAATGTTTAATCCAAATAATATGCTCCCCATTTCAAATGATTAAATTTAATAAAGGGTTTACGTTTCCAACTTTCCATTTAGTACTAGTTACAAGATTTGCGCGAATACGGCAAAACCAGATTACTAAATAAATAAATAAAAATTAATTTCTCTTCCACGGAGATTTCTTGAAAAAATTACATAATGGTGCAATATTATTTGACAAAACTTTTGTAGGAGACTGGTAACTGCACTAGGAAATCTTGTCACACAGTTTACCAGCGCGGTAACCATAGGCTCTTAGAGCAACGTTATTTCGGGTGTGCGTAAGGGACAGATATATATGACTTGTATACTTAAGTCCCTTTTTACCAGTCGCACCATGATAGTTTTGACATATGGTACGGGGGCAGAACTAAAACGTATTGAACAATGTGTTCGAATTATAAAATGCACAAAAGGAAATATAAAATGCCCAGATTTGAATTATAATGCAGTTACAAGAGCGAAATTCTTAAACATACGTAATGTAGGTACCCTACTTCAAAGATTTAATCCAGCACCCCGGAGGGCATATAATAAAGAGGACGGAGGACGGGTCCTGGCATGCAGATTAAATAATAATTACAGTCCACCCAACATTAAACGCTTGGGATTAGGTACTTTCCCACTACATGATTGTAAGTTATTCCTATTTAGAACTAACAAGACATTTTCTAGAGAATAAAGTTGTTTTTGTCCGTTAGTGTTAATTTATGGCGATCTTGTCAGTGACAGAGGTCACACCTCCTCATAACAATGGAACGATTAATCAATCTATCGTTCAGAGGAATGCAGGTAGTAAATTTAAAGTAGGTAGGTATAAGTGTCAGTTTACAGAGTAGGTAGTTCGAAACAGTTTCCTTCACGAATTAACTATGATTATTATTAATTATATTAATTAAGTAGTTAAGTATTTTATTCTGTGTTCTGTATTGATTTGGGAAGGAAGGACAGGGCTTATCGCACATTTTTCTATCGCCACAATTTGGCTTACATAGGAATGACCAAATTGCGGCATACATTCATAATAGACCAGAGAACTCGCCACGCTAGGTACCTTCGGGTGCCGTACCTACTTCGAAATTTCGTCTTTCTTTATTTATTTTGAACGCAACTACTTTATTATTTAAAATCTATGGATAGACATGTCATATGACTAGCTAAGGAGAGACCAAGAGGGTTTATAAGCCATTCTTTTTCTTATTGAATAACCTCGCAGGCCTTAACGAGACTCGCCAAACTTCTTGGCCGCGCTTAAGTCGTCTACAATGGCTGCGCCGTAGTAAACCTCATACAAAAGCGATTCGTGACTTGCGCATCGGAAAGCCAACTTCAAG